>CM019148.1:55699133-56029308 GCA_009733165.1 Naja naja
CATATATGTGTGCATCTGCACATATGTGCATACACACATACATAGACACACACACACACATCACAAAGCTGACCTTCCCAAAAAGGGTAAGCTTGAATAAATCCACTATCATTAAAAACAACAGCTGTTAACTCAGACTGAATTCTACCTCTTTTGAGAAAGTTCTGAGAGAGAAATTGAAGATCATTAGTGGCAGTAGTATAATACATACATATCATCACTCTATTCCATTTTGAATTAAGCAACATTATTCAAAGTACAGAAAGTGGGTAGGAAACTATAAGCCAAAAATATTAAAGTCATATAATAAGAAAATATAGCTAAATCTAATTTATACAAATTCTATTCATTATACATCTCCCATAGCATTGTATGTCTCAAATTATCCTTGCTTAACATCACACATGTATACTATTTCATATATTGCCTTCTGGTCTCTTTAAACTTCACCTCTCTTGTTGAGGTTCTCATCAACTTCATCCAACCAAGACTTCTCTCTTTCTTTCTTTTCTTCTTGATCCATTAACTCCATATATTTGTTTTGCCATTCAATCTCATTCATTTTATTGACATAACCAAAGGATGTCAGTGGCACTTCTCATTTTTGTATTCAGTCCAAATATATTCAATACCCATTTATTCTAGATCCTGCCTCTTCTTGTTTTGTCACATTTGTTAAAATATCTTTCCCCACAGCATCTAACCTTCATTTTCTCTTGACTTACCCATATGGGTGGGAGTATGCCTTTGTACACAATCATTTTTGCCTCTTTTGACAAACATTAATTCTTGACAAAGAGACCATGTACCAGTACTACCCACTACCTTTGTATTCCTTAAATTTTTCCACCCATGTTCCCAACTTCAATAAATATTCTACTAAGGTACAGAAATTAAATATATGGTGACGGGGCTAATAAGCAAATTTACTGGATATTTTAACTAGAGATGATGGACAGTAGTCTCTGTTCTTTCTCCTGTATAGGTCATGGCAGAATTATTATAGTGGATTCCAACAATTCACTTCTTGAGAAATCCATGATAATTGTTTTATATTCCTAGTTGCTACTCAGCTGAAGTTCTGAGGTTAATAGAACATAGAATTTATGGAGGATGAAAGGCACCTACACATGAGGACTTTAAAACCAAGTCAGGTTCTGAGGTTTTTCCTATATATGACCTTCCTCTGTATTATATTCTTCTAGGAATTCAAAGAGTGATTTCATATGGCACCTAGATACTTTTCCTGAAGGCAAAATATATTTAGCTCCTTAAATCCTTCATTCATTATAAGATCTTAGTTTCTAGGCCTGGATCATTTTTGTTGCCCTTCTCTGAACTTGTTCCATTTTTGTTGAATCATTTGTAAAAGTATTCTCAGAATCAGACACGATACTCAAGATGGGGTCCAGCATTCCTAGGTAATTACCAAGTATTATAACCAAGCAAGTATGCCATTTTTCTCAGCCAATTCCCAAAGTGATGACCTTGGTATATCCTCTTTCTGATTTTGAAGATTCTGTTCCTAATGCCTCTCATCTTCACTAGCAATGTATTACGAGCAGCTATATCCTTCAAATTTTGTATTATCTGCAAAACATTATCTTTATCTCTTAATTCAAATTATTACTGAAAATACTGATGGGAAGACCCACAGCTGATCCGTTATTAAATGAGTTCATTTAATATCAGTTTGTTGAGGAAATATTGATTGACACTATTAGAGCACTTTTTGAGCCAGCTATGAATCCACTGAATTGTCATGCTATCTGACCCATATTTAACTTATTTATTAATTAACAAGTTGTAAGATATTTTGCTTTGTTGAAATCAAGGTATATTGTGTGTACAGAATTTCCAAAATCTGTTAAGAAAATTAACCAGTAAAAAAAAGATTATTCGGAAAGAGTGGTTTTTGACAAATCCATACTGATTTCCATAATTACTTTAGTGTTTTCAGAGGGCTTACAGTTTAATGTCTTTATGAACTGCTCTAAAATCTTTCCACATATCAGTGGCACATAACCTGATCACCCTCTTGCTAGATCTTCTTTTCACCCCTTTGAATATAAGGACAGCATTTGTTCTCTTCCAGTCTTTGTCAAAGTTCTGGGATGCAAATCATCTGGAAACTTTAAGTCATTAAAAGTAACAAGAATTATCTGATCTTGTCTCTATCAATTTCAAACTTAAGTTTTGTCCTTCTACTGTGTTCTTCACAATTGCTCATATCTCCTACTTGGAGAAGACTGAATCAAACATAATAATTTAAAAATTAAATATCATTCATTAATTTTCAGGCTACCCACTGCCCTGTGACTCTGGGCAGCATTCAGAAAAATTAAAACATCTAGCAGACACTCAAAATGTACTTCTTGTTGTTCTATCCCTATTTATTTTAACCTAGATAAGCATTTATAGCATTTCCAAATTTACTTCTTTTGATTTTGGAGCAGGAATTGAATTTTGATTAATATGTACTGCAACTTCTCACTTTCTATTGTTTCTGTTCCTTGTGAACACATGGTTGTATTGCTGTATTCAACATGCTTCAGTTCTTCTAGTCAATTCATGTAAACCATCCTGCAGACCTCTGTTATACCAGTTGGTTCATATTTGCCTTTCTGTACAAAGAGTTCAAGTTTACTTCATTGATTTTCTATATTCGGAGCATTCGTGCATAGAGGATAAAGGACATGAACTTTATGAGTCAACTTCTGTGAAAGTCTGCATGTAGCCTCATCACAAGGAAAAAAATTGCTATATTCATTCTATTCTAATAGGGCCACAAAAGAAAAATATACCATGAGCATGAAATGATATGAGAAAATTGAGGGTTTGGCTTTAGGCAAACCGCATTGATGATAATATATCACCATTATTGTCATTTAAGCTCATAATTTTGGGCAGAATATTCTATTTCTGTTATTATGCTAGCATTTATTATTAAATTATAAACTTTTAGCAATAATAATAATTCCAAATTTATTGCATAAAATGGTCAAAAATAATTAAAAATATATGTGGGGGAGCTCATAAAGTTTAAATGAACAGGGAGAATTCAGGACACTGCGATGACTTTGGAAACACAGATCAAAAACAAAGAGACTGGAAGTATAATTAACTCCATTACTGCTCAGTCAAATGAAAACATCCCTGACACCGTTTATTTATGACAGCAGCAAATAGCTCTATTCTGATGCTGGTTATTGCTGTAGGACAGCAGTGGTTCTATGAGAAATGAAATGGAAATAAGCCTGCTAATATTTATGTCACAAAGATCAGGTTATAGATACAAGCTTTATGCAAAAGTTGCAGTAAATATTCTCAGTAACTTTTTAATATCTTCACTCCACAAACCCTTTTTCAATAGTAAACATAATAGATTTAGATTCAATTTTCAAAATAATATTGTGAAATTATACCAGGCTTTTCTCTAGTTGAGTACTATTTCCATTAGATGAATATTTGGCCAACCTTTACAGTCTATTCCTTTCTCCCATGCAATTACAATGGTCTGCTTATATTTATGGATAGACATATAATTTGAATAGGCAGAAGGTTTCTAAAGGAATAAGGGTTGAATTTGAATGAGCACACCAGGATATATTTGTTACAAGAACCCTTTTGAACAATGATTTTAAAATAGGACCCACTTATTAATTTATTTTAATGTTTTAATGTATTTGACTTGTTCTATTTAATCGTTTTTTTATTGTAAATTTGCTTTGTTTTAATGTTCGCCGCCCTGAGTCCTTAGGGAGTAGGGCGGCATACAAGTCGAATAAATTATTATTATTATTATTATTATTATTATTATTATTATTATTATTATATATTAGATTGTAAAACCTATATTACATCTCTCTCTCTCCCATCTCTCTCCTAATCTCATCGATTTGCATGTGGACTAATCTATATTCTATTTTAAAGCAAACAATATACCACAAGTTAGAGGTGTTTTTAAGGAACTACAGTTGAGGAAGTCAAAAATACCATCATTCATTGAAGTTTACTATAGATGAGAGCAGCAGTGGTGGGATTCAAATTTTTTACTATTTACGATTCTATGGGTGTGGCCTGGTGGGCATTGCATGGCTTGGTGGGCATGGCTTGGTGAGCATGGCAGGGAAGGATACTGCAAAATTTCGCTCCCTCCCCACCCCACTAACCTGCTTTCCAGTCTTCTCCTGTGCAGGGACTCGGGAGGCAGAGTATAGATGGGGCAGGGCCAATCAGAGGTGGTATTTGATGGTTCTCCAAACTACTCAAAATTTCCACCGCTTCTCCAGAACTGGTCAGAACCTACTGAATGAATAGAATTTCTTTAATTATATCGTTATACTTAAAGTCATGTAGAATGTTGTAGAATGTTGGTCAAGATAGTGAATTTGTTTTTGAATTCAAGTACATGTGCCATAGACTCATCACTTGATCTTAGATAAACTAATAGCTTAACTCAGCTCTTCGTCGGTTGTATACAGATAAGGCTTTCTAACTGGAATGAAATATGAAATGTTTATATTTTGTAAAAGGGTCTTTTAGTTGACACCTTTACATTGTGAAATAAGGTCTGGCTCATATTCTGTGCTAAGTAATGATTTGTTAAAAAAAGCCCTATTGCTTGGTTAATATATGATGTAAGTCATTTATTATGGTTTATAACTATGTTTTTAAAGTGAAAGAGGGAATAGAGACCAATGGATCCCACACATGGTAATACCTTATTCCAAAGTAGTAATTCAGCTGGGTTTAGTACAGGCCTGTCAAACTGGTGGCCTGTGGGCCGGATACATCACATGCAGGCCACGCCCACCCTGGGTCTGAAAAGGTTAAAAACATCGATATGTCACGATACGTCATGTGACGCGATTGAGTTTGACACCCTGCTTTAGGACCTGAAATGTCAATGGATTGATATTTTTTTAATTTAACATACTACGTAATAGATTAAAAGGGTCCTTGGTGGCTCAGGCTGTTAAATGCCTGCACTTAAGTTCCAGCTGCCTGTAATTATTGCAGGCTCAATACCACCAGGCTCAAGGTTGACTCAGCCTTCCATCCTCTCGGTAGGTAAACTGAGGACCCAAGATTGTTGGGGCAATAAGCTGACTTTGTAAAAATGCCGCTTAGTAATAAGCAGGCATATACAATGGAATGAAGGCTATTGCTGAGCACACTGGGTTGTATCCCAAAATTGTAAGCTGCCCTGAGTCTTCAGAGAAGGGCTGCATATAAATGTAATTTAAAAAATCTTTGAGTTATTTCCATTTTTTCTCCTCCTATAACATTGTTAACTATTTACAATAATTATAATTTTGATTTTTGCATTTGTTTTGTTACAGCAATTGTGTAGAAAATTTTTATGTTACTTGGAATAAACAAACAATTCCTGAACTATTGTGTATCCTACTGTGAGGGAGAGACAAGAAACATAATCAATTTGTGGAACGTTTTACTAGATATCTGAAAGCTGTTATGATTCAACAACACATAGGATCAGGTGGGTTCAGACTCAGATGAACATAGATTTTATTACCTTGGTATGTTTTACTTTATGCAAAGATGTCTTCCATAGAAAACAACAAAACCATAACAATGAAAACATAAGGACTGTTTCCCATATTAATGCTAAGAATAATGAAATCTGACAGCAATATCATTGCAATAGATGCATCAGAGTAATGAAAATACTTTCACAAATTTTAGGGCCACAAGGATAGGATGGTTATATATCCTACTTTACATGTGACAGTCCTCTGTTTGAAAGATTGTCCAGTCTAACTAGTTTAAGGATAAAGCTGTACAGTATAAAAAGGAAGAACCAAAATATGCTAGATGCAGTAATCCCAGTATGGTTTATTTTTATTTCATATTCATAATTATTTCTAATATCTGATCCACAGGATGTTAAGGAAATTTTCATTTGGCTAAACTAATTCTAAATATTGCTGTGTTTTAGGGACACATAGGACATTCCCTGGATGAAGAATTGTCTCTACAGTAACTGGCAAAGGATCTCTCAGCTTTGCATAGAGGTATCATTTATATTTCTGGCAATGCTGGGGTTTGAATGCAAGACTTTCTGTATGTAAAACCAAAGTTCTACCTGTGAGCTACAACCATTCTTCTTTGTTTTGCTATGTTTATGCTTTTGAAAAGTAATTCTATATGTTTTGATACATAAACTCATCAATCCTCACAGATATCTTTTAAAATGCTATTTATTCCTATTCAATTGCTATCACAACCATCTCTTAACTTAGAAATCTTCATTCCAATACATGCTTATTATTCCACATAAGTATATTTGGAAAAATAATCCATTCTTTCACTGAATTTTAAATGACCACAATTAGGGAAATTAAAGTTGTCAAGAACTGATGTTGCAGATGAAATCATAAAGACACAAATGAATATTCGGTTTGGCATATACCTATAGAGGTTGAGGGAATTTGACAAAGTTAAAATTAATTACAAATCAGAATGATGTGATGTGAATTTGTTGACACATTTTTTTATTACATGCCCAGCAAACTCCCACCAGGAATATTGTCTTAGTTGCCTTGTACATTTCTGATAAAAAAGGCATTACAATCTTAACATGGCATGCAATCATATTAACATTAGCAAGAGAAAAATGACTTTTATTTGTAATTACTGGTTGTTAATATTGGTGCCTTAGTCTACATTGTTCACTTCTGTGGATGCAATAGTAATTAAAATGATGCAAAATGTACATAACGATCAGAAAGTCTAATACACTTGGAGTCTATATATGCAGAAAATAATCTTTATTTCTTCTAAACAGACACACAGTCATACACACATATACACATACATTTAAAATGTCCCTTTACTCTTTTAGGCAAATTTTAGTGGAGTGTTTTTAGCACCAGACCATAAAATCTTTAAAAGGGGATTATCATCAAAACCTGATAATTTATAATACTTCTGCAGCTTTCAATTATTCAAGTATTCATAGTCCAACAAATTGAATAATGTATGGAATCATGAACTGAATTCTGACAAGATGATAACTGAAAATATTAAAAGTAATCACTACTTATGATATTCATGCATGGGATGGATGGAATTCCTGAAAGATATTAAAGCCATTTCCATCTAAGATATCTTTTTCCTATTCATATACAATGGGCACCTGAACACAAACTGTCTCTATACATAATAAGGTACATAAGGGAATCCTCCTCTCATGTGCTAATTTCAAGATGCAGGGAGATTTTTCTAGCATTAGAAGGGAAAATGAGTTTTCTAGCATTAGAAAATTCCTCAGTATCTTGTGTAAAGGAAGTTTTAAACCAATGACAGTGCTACAAACACAACTACCGAATTAATATTCCTATATTTCCCTTGAGATTATACTTTGGGATGGTGTTATCTGTAGAGAAAACTGAAAAATGAGTATTTAAGACTTTGAGATTGCAGAATTTTCTCAGCTGGATGTCAAGACTGGAAGTAAATCTGTCAGAGGTTTAAAAAATTGCTTATTTAGTGGTAACTTGTAGTTCGAATGGGTGGACACAAATGATATTAAATGCTCCTTGTTTCTCTACAGATCCATTCACATTATCTCAGTAGGCATGGCTGTGGGAATGTGTGTTGAGATTAGTTATATGTATGCCATTTTATACTATAAGATGTCAGTAAATAGTTTCATTTTTCCATATTTCTAGGTAAAGATTATAACCTGATGTTTTACATCTCTCCTAACCACAAAACTGTTGCATGGTAGAAAACAGCAGAGAAAGAACAAAGATTTCATACAGCTGTAGCAAAAGCATTTCCTATCATCACAACTGGATTTTAATTTTCTACTATTAAAAACCACTCATGTCACTAATACCCAATTATGTTGAAGCGAATTAACCTTATTTATTAGCTGGGTCCACATTTAAAATGATAAGGAATCCTATAGCGGAAGCTTCATACAAATCTGTAACTTCCACCAAACTCATCCGAATATGGAAGACCTCAATTGATTATTATCCAATATCAGTGCAGGTACAGATGAAAACTGTACCTCAGAAGTAAAATTGGAGGGGGGGGGGAAGAAATAATTGAGTGTCTTTCAAATGATTTAACAGATATATTTTGCTATCCTTAAAGATTTGTGGACATATTTCCTTGGAAAGAAAGACTAGTTTACAGAAATGTTAGTCATAGAATACTAGTAGACTGTTTTTCCTAAGTATGTGATAATGCACAACTTTCATAAATAGTGAAATGATGCTCCAATATATTGCACGTAATTGATAGTCTCTCCTCACCTGTCCTGTATTATAAAGTCTCTCTCTCTCTCTCTCCCCTCCTCCTTCTCTGACGTTAGTGAGACACAAAGATATCTGTTTTTCTAGATTTGGCCTTTGATTTCACCAGCTTGATCTCTGCTTTTTTTAAAGCAGAGCTCGTCTCCTGTCTTCGCTTTGGAGATCTCCCACCGACCTTGTAATTGGCACATTTCTATTCCTTTCTCAAAAATGCGCAAAGGAACGGCGGGTGACCTAAAGAGATTCGAGGAGAAAGAGGGAAGCCTAAGTTATCAGCCCGGGTCAGATGCCGAGCGCTTCGCGGCTTCTCGGCAGACAGAAGAATCCCGGTTCCTCCTTAATTGCGTGATATGCTGCGAGGTGCGGGAAACAGCCGGCAAAGGGATGCCGCAACCAGAAAGGGCAGCCTGCAGGGGCAGCGGCAGCAGCGGCAGAGAAAACTGGCCTCCTTCCTCTTGGGATATTTATTCTCCTGCCAGCTATTATATTACTTCAGATAATTCATCGGGGTGCCGGGTTTTCTCTTCCGGGAAGAGGCGGCGCGTCCTCACGAGGGATATACTCCGGGAGTAAAGCGGCTGAAATCCCCTTTGACCCCCGGTGCTCCACGCGGAGTGTCAAAAGTGAACCAGAAAGAACTCTGGGAGGAAAGAGGAAAAAGAACGTTTTCACCAGTTCTTAGGGAGCTTCCTGCCTGCCTCAAGTAACTGTTAAATCATCCCTGTCAGGGGTGACTTTTATCCCAAGGGCTAATAAAAATTATTTGAAGAGGATTTATCTTTGAACTTTTTTTGTTCTCCCTGGGCGCCTTGAGCTGAGGCTCGGCCTCCTCTCTCAAGGCCGCCATGTAAATCAGCGGCTGCGGTGCGGCTTTGCTCTCCAGCGCAAATGGCTTGGCTCCAGGGGAATGGGTGGTTTCAGTGGGACCATAAATGTCAGCTTCCCCAAATTCAGGTAGGTTGCAATTCATGTCATTTAGAGAAAAGGCTTAAGTAGTGGCTTTCAGGGCCCTATATCCAGCATCCAATAATCCTAAGAAGGCAGTTACAGGTACCTCCTTTACAGAAGACAGGCCTCTCTGAAAAAATTATTAGAGGACATTTTCTCTTCCTTTGAAAGTGACCTCTATTTCACTGGTCTCCCAACTTTTAAAATTAATATATTTACAAAGCACAGGCACAACTGATTATGTTGCACACATTACAAAACATTCTCCACGATATATTTTATGTTTTCAATATTGTCTATCTTAAGTGTTATTACAGCTTAAATTTTCAGAGGAAAAAAGGAAAATGTAAATATATCCAAATATTTTCTTCCAGCCTGATCTGTGTATTATCCACAGATTACCATACTACTGTCTCTATTTGGGAGACATGATAATTGGTCAAAGATCAATATATTGCAATGATAAGGACCCTAAGAAGATGGAAAAGGGAAACTGGCATTGCTTTTAAGCAGCTTTGAGACAACAAACTGAGTACCTGTTTACCTGAGTACATGTATAGTACATGCTCATAGTCTTCCCCATCAGAATGAGATGTATACAGTAGTGATTATGTCTACATTTATCTCATTGTAGAAGAATTAGCACATTCAAATTTTAGGCAAAATGGGGTCTTTTGTCATTTTCTGGGGTTGCCATATGTGAAAGAGATAAACTTTGGCACAAGGCCAGCTATAGATAATTTTTATTTTGACTTGTGGCTTTCTTTGGCTGTTACTGGATTAAACTTCTAAACATACAGTATTAGACTGGTCTTACTGCATGCAAATCCTTCAGAGATTTAGCAGTGGATCTGGCTTCTTTATCCTAGTCTTCACAAAAGCTGTAAAAACTCAGTGCAAAATTTAACTCTTAGAGGGAAGACAGACCATTTCTTATTTCTTACAAGAGAACCAGGAACAGGAAAACCAGGAAGATAAAAACATATTTGTGATCATTAGGGCAAAACTAGTTGTCAGCACATTATGGAAAATGAGTCACTTTTTAGAAAGGGCTTTTAATTGCTTAATCTAAGAAATGTGGACAATGGCATACGTGTTTTATTTTAGGGTCTATCTAGCCCACTCAGAAAATGTAATGGACCTAATTTTCATTTAGTATAGGTCTGTGCAGTTCCTAAAACATCTAAATGGCTATTAATTTAATCAGGTAATTTAACTCTACCTCCAGAAAAGGCCACTAGCTAGTTGTCACGCAGTGATTATGAGGATGACATTTCTATCCCATGATGCCAGAGGCAGACTTTGATACATCATTTTCTTTTGAAGGTTAAACTCAGATAACCTGCCTTTGGCATTTAATTAGCTACATATTAAACACTCTTTTAATAATAAAATGATTAAAAATTTTATTGCTTCTCAAATGAGGCCCTTTTAGATAGATTTAATGACTTGGTTTGAATACTGTAGTTTGTGAACCAAACCTTAGGCCAGGATATGTTCTAATGATGTGCTTTACAGCTTGCAAAATCTGTATTTTATTCAAATTACTGTCATAATCATTTTGAGTGAAACTTATTACTGTATGTATGTATTCTGTGTTTCTAAGTTGAATTGTCACATGTCATTGAAAAGGAATTTAGAATCAATTGAAACCCATTTTTAAAAATATATATATGGTTGAATACTGCGCTAAAAATAACATGGAGATTAAATTATTACAGTAGGTATCATAATATACATGTTTAGCATTATGAAACACTTTTAATATGTCAATATTAACAGCCTACTAGCAATGAAAAGTCTTAAGCCAACAATATATCTTGGTTCCTTAATTAGCATGAAAATATTAGTATTTTAGTGAAAATTTATATGATGGCTGTTTGTCTTTTCTCTGCTAAGACCCGCTTCATAAATACGACTTGCAGATTGTGTCCAAAGGGGAAAAATAAAACGGAATTGGCAGTAATTAAATATTCTTCAACAAATCATAGCAATTTCTACATTTATGAAAAGTAATGTAAGAGAGTCCATTTGGAATTATGGTTAAAGGCAGCAACTTATGTTGCTAATTTATGGTTAGCAACTTTAAGATGAATTCAGCTCCTGGAATTCCTCAGCCAGCCACGCCTTAAAGTTGTCAAATTTGGAGATCCCTAGTTAAAAGCATCAACTTTGGAATCACAAGATGTGAGATCTATGCAGCCTTAGGGGCAAAGCCAGTTCAGTGATCTTGGTCCAGTAACTCTCTTGGCCCTAGCTGAAAAAACATGGGCAAGAAATATATATGTATATATGTATATATGTATATAACCCTAACCAAGGCCCAGAATGTCACATCACAGCCTTCCACCCAGGATACTACATAACGGAACTCAGGAGATTACAGCACAAAACCTCAGGAGGTTGCAACACAAACAATGACCCAGGAGATTACAGCACAAGACCGAGGATGCCACAACAATAAAACTCAGAAGGTCATCACACAGCCTACTACCCAGGTAGCTACAACACAAAAGGCTGAAGGACACACAGCCATTACCTCAGCCACACAGGCTCTTATGAAAAGCCAACCAATCAGCAAACATCAACTCCATCAACCAATCAAGAAGCAACAACACAGCCAACAACACAGCCAATCAATCAGCAAACATCAACTCCATCAACCAATCAAGAAGCAACAACACAGCCAACAACACAGCCAATCAACCCGCTTACAACAGAGCCAGCACACCAGCCCTCCAGTATTTATAGAGAGAAGGCAGCTCCGATCATGCTTTGCTGGCACAAGCACAAAGCCGAAGAAACCAGCCTGAAGATGGCAAGTGGGATCTCGTCGAAACGTTGCCAAGATACTCTCAATCTTACACAGGATAAGACCCGAATACACCAACACCTACACACACACACACACACATACATATAAATAAAAATATATCTCTCTCTCTCTGTGCTGTTCTGCAACAATTGCGATGAATGCTTCTAATCCAGGGGTGTCATCATGGCATGACCTATCAGGAATTTTTCCTCCTTTGCTAAACCAGGCGGGGACATGGCCAGTATGTGATGCATCCAGCCCACGGGACGCCAGTTTGACAGCCCTGCTCTAATCTATATATTATCTGATTCCTTCACTTTCTTATATAAGTGAATTAGAATACTGTATATATGCTGGTGTTAACCTATAAAGCCCTGCATGGCTTGGGTCCGGGGTACTTGCAGGAGCGCCTCCTACCAGCATCGAGGTCCAATCACCCAGTACACTCCCACAGGCAGGCTCTCCTGGGGGTGCCATCGGCCAGACAATGTCAGTTGGCGGTCCTTTGGGGGAGGGCCTTCTCTGTGAGGGCGCCCACCCTTTGGAACCAGCTACCCCTGGAGCTACGTCTGGCCCCTGACCTGCGCTCCTTCCATCGTGATCTAAAGACTTGGCTGTTTTCACAGGCCGGCCTGGATTGAGCGGGGTTGGGGATTTTAATATTGGGATATTTTAATATTTTATAATTATTTGGATTGGTAAATTTTGGAATAAGTTTATATAATGTATATATGTTTTTGCATAAGCCACCCCGAGTCCCCCTGGAGATGGGGCGGCATATAAATCCAAATATAAATAAATAAATAAAATAAATATATCCAGATACTTGGCATGTGCACGTACTGTATGAGTAATCTGCTTCCTTATGAATTCCTACATCTATATAGCTTTTATTGTAAACATATATGTGTACAGTGTAGACTGCAATTCAGTTGACTGCATATATGTAAAACGCAATTCAGTCGCCTGCTTATTCCAAGCAAGGTAAAATTAATTTGAAATTTGGCATGCAACATTTTGAAGATTTAATATGACTGATCTGATTAAAGTGGCACATGATCTTAATCTTAAAATCTTAATCTACTTTTTCTATTCCATCAGTTCAAACGGCATATAATATATTTCCGTTGAATTTTGGAGAAAACGAATTGGTACAGTTCATTTAAACAAAAGCATTCTTGGTGGGTTTGGTGCTGCTTTGAGGAGAGACTCAGAAGTTATTTTCCTGCACAGGAAACCTGTTGCGCTGCTGGCAAGAACATAATGCATGCTCAGTTTCCATCTGAAGCTAGAATTCTGCCAGTAGACTAACACTTGCAGAGGGAGCCATCTTGTGGATTCTTTGTGTTGTTAATTCTTTGTGATGTGAATACCTCAGTTATGGAATGTGACCCCTCAGGAAAGAGAACTAGAATGCAGTGTATAGAGAACATAGGAGGGACAACTATAAAGATCAAGATTTTTCTCTTTCTTTCTTTATTTTCTTTCTTTCTTTTTTATTTATTTCAATTTTATTCCTTTTTCCTTGCACTTTTTATTCCTTTCTCTTTTCTCCTCTTTCTTTAAATTTAATCTGTGTTAGATTTTACAGTTATGATTGATGTATTGAAAAATTAACACATTTTATTTCAATATTGCTCTCTGTACTTAACCCCACATACCTCATTTTAAAAAAAGAAGCAGTCATGGATATTCTCCATTAAAAAAAACTGTTTGGATTTCCATGATCTTAAAAGGTTTTTTTTTTAAACTGTCTATGATCATACCTTGAGAAAGCAAAATCAATGGAATGGAAATTATTTTCCCTGAAATTGAGGGGAGTATATAACCTTTTGTATAATGGTGATAAAATAATTTTGGTTATGCAAGAATCCTTGCTTTTTCATGTCCAGTTTTGGAGAAGTTTATCGGTAGTGTTGGCAACTGTGTTTATTTTATTAAAATCTGCTTTCTTAAAGTCCAAAATATGCATTTCAATATCAAAGGAATGAGCATTACTGGATCATTCTTCACCAATATCCTTGCTAACTATATTTCAACAGTTATGTTTCCCAACTGCTTCATATCAATCAATGATAGTTGATTGTCTTGCATCTTCTGAGGGAATAAGTTGTCAAGAAGTCAGGAATATCCTGAAACATGTTTGCAGGTTTTTTTTCTCCCAACAGATGTCAGAGTAAAAATCCCTCAGTGCAAATACTTCATGCCTTTTTGATACAGCTGCAGTTTATTTCTGGAAAATATTATCTAGACCTGCTGCTTGTCTGGGCAAGTGATATTGCAATGGACACAAACAACACTGTTGTTTTTATTGGATTCAGGGTATGTGTTGCACTTAACTCGTTAACTGTGCACTGTCTCCTTCAATACACACCTGAGCCCTAGTCTTTTGAAGATTTCGTTTATAATTCTAACACAAGGTCTTTAACAAACCTTCCAAAATACACATTTTGGAACCTAAGCTGCATTAATAGAAGGATAGAATCAAGATCAGGTGCAGTGCTAGTACGTGTTTACCAAGCCTTAGTAAGACCACACTTGGAATATTGTATCCAGTTCTGCTCACCACAATATAAAAAGATGTTGAGACTCTGGAAAGAGTGCAGAGAAGATCAACAAGAATGATTAGGCGCTGGAGCCTAAACATTCAAAGAACAATTCTAGGAATTGGGTGTCTAGTTTAATGAAAAGAAGGACTAGGAGAGACATGATAGCAGTGTTCCAATATTTGAGGGGCTTCTACAAAGACAAGGAGCTCAAATTATTTTCCAAAGCGCCAAAAGACAAGAAACAATGGATAGAACCTAACCAAGGAGAGAAGCAACCTAGAACTTGCCTTCAGAAGTTGTGGGTGCTCCATCACTGGGTGCTTTCAAAAGAAATGGACAACCATTTCTCTGAAATCATATAGGATTTCCTGCTTGAGCAGGGGTTAGATTAGAAGACCCTTCTAATCCAAGACGCCTTCCAACTCTATTATTCTATGTTCTTTGTACATAAGGAAAAATAGTTCTCAGCAACAGACAGGCACATTAAAGATGATTGATATAATGTTCACCATGTACCTGTTTTTGAGAAGATTCTCAATTGCAAATACATAATGCAAAATATATACATGTGAGATCTTTATACATGACATAATGCATAGCGTTGCACTGGTGAAAGAAGAAAAATCAAGATGACTCAACACATGCTAGAGCCACTATTAAGGCCTACCTCATGGTGGTAAGAACAGCAAAATGTAATTATTTCTCCACTCCTGTTGCATCATAAGTCACCTAGTGGCCCTATTTTAGGTGACTCAGTCCCTCCTTGGAGGGAGTAATACCAATGTTCCCCTTTAGCGTCCTGTGTGGGACATGCTATACATCTGGCAGACAAAGTCAGTCGTGTTGGATTCTGGCAGAACCAATGGAGGTAGTGGGAGCTGTCTTGCATGGTGACCTAGGAAGAGTTTGAGTCCATGGAACCTGAGAAAGTGGACAAGGCTCTCTTAGCTGCTAGTTCAGCCACTTGTGTTTTAGATTCATGCTCCTCCTGGCTTATTAAAGCAGTGCAGGAGGAGACGTGTGAAGTAAGGCTGTCATATGAATGCAATTTACATATTGAATTGGACAGAGCAGTAATTGAATCCTCTAGTCCTTCTTTTCATTGAGTGGGCAATAGTTAACTCTACCTTGAGAGAAGGAGTGGTCCCACTGGTTCTTAAAGGCCAGTGGTGCACACACACCCTTTTTAAGGGATCATCATTCCACCCAACTATTCTGGACAGTATCCATCCAGTCTCCAATCTTCCCTTTTTAACTTTAACTAGTTAGCATGGGTGACAGTGAGTAGGGCCTCTTGGTTGAGGAATGGGTGCAACTTATATGCCACCTGAAAGTATATAGCTATGGGTATATGGCTGTGCCTTCTCATCTTTGAGCAGGATTGGGAGTCTAGAAGGACCCCCAGATTGTGTGCCAAGTTTGTCTGTGGCCTTTTCAAGTCAATATATAAATTACACTCATGTGATAGCTCTACTTCACTAATGAGAAACATTTTACTAAATTGTTGACAGAACTGTCTTGAAGGCTTCTTTAATACACCAGCACATAACAACTTGGGAAAAACATTAGGCAAACAGATGAAACAAAATAACAGTGCAGCCTGTAAGGCATTTAGCATTAACACATGACAACCTGAAAGTATTTTGTCATTTGCTCTATTTAGCCCTAGGCAGTTGTGAAAAAAAATAGATACCCGTTACAGTGATTGATTTGACAAAACAACTGAAGAAATAAATACAGATATACAAATATACATTCTTATACACATATATACATATGTATGTAAACATCTCCAGGGAGGGAAAAAATCTTGGAGAAAGCCTATGTTTAGGAAAGGATAATTGCTAAGGCTTTTCACTAGGCACAGCTGTGAAATTCTGTTCACTCTGTAGTCCCAAGCAAATATAGGAAGGTATGATAAATAGTTTTATTGCAAATAATTATGAAATTAGGCACATAAAGAAGTAGTTAATTTGAATGCATGTCCTCAAAATGGGGCAGAGGAAGGCGGGAAACAAAACGTGCATTGTAATGTCATGATAACTCCATGCCTTTTTTACTTGTGTTGTGACACATAGACAAGTACTAAGGTGCAGAGCTTGCATCCGTCATGACATCATAATTCAGTTTATCACTCTGGGGGAAAAGGCACTGGTTGTGAATGTTTGTGATATGCATGAAACCTGCCACTCATGTGTTCATTCACGATCTTAAGATTTCAATCCCAAGCCTCTTTCTCCTGCCTTTTTGAGTCTGTTCTTTTCCCTGCCTTGAATATCTGTCTCATCTCATCTCTTGTCTACAAAATAGGTAGGTCTAGTATGAGAAACAGGCTATCCTGCCATACTAGCTTCAACCAAGCAGGAGATTAAATACAATTTTAAACATTTCATTTTCACCCAACCTGGTATATTTTTAAACATAACTTTTATTGAAGATAAAATTATTGAAGATAAAATTATTGAACATATATAAAGGAAAGTTAAGAAAAAAAAAAATTAAAAGTATGAAAAACAATACAAATAAAACTTAGAAAAAGATAAAGAAGAAACTTCCAATCTTATTTACAGCAGTTATAAATCAACGTATTATCCCTCCTCCCTTTGTATGTTTATATCACATAGTTTGTTTCAGTAGTGGGATTCAAATGTTTTTACTACCGGTTCTGTGGGTGTGGTTCAGTGGGAGTGGCAGAGGAAGGATACTGTAAAATCTCCAGTCAGAGGTGGTATTTGCCGGTTCTCTGAACTACTCAAAATTTCCGCTACTGGTTCTCCAGAACTGGTTAAAACCTGCTGAATACCACCTCTGGTTTGCTTCTATTTCATATTCACTTTAAATAGCAAATCCAAAAATTGCCATTTTATTATTTTCCATTTTCACCAAAAGGTCCAAACTGTTATAAAACCACATGTTGTTTTATTCCTTATCAAACAGTTTTCAGTTTTGTCATTTCCACAGACTCTGCCATCTTCACAATCCATTCCTACAATGGTATTTCTCCAACATTCTGCATACAATTAAATGTTATTCAATTCCAATTATCTTTCTACTTATGTTAAAACTTTCTCTGAATTGTGAATATGAAAACCATTGAAAACTAAATCCCTCTGCAGTCAATTGTTCTTCTGACTTCATTTTAAGTTCTCCATGTTTCTGCACTAATAATAATTCTGCACTTTCATTTGACATGTCATCCATTCTTTTTGCCTACCATTTCTTTTCTATAAAATGTTTCTTATACTAAATAAAGGTATTTTTGGACACAGTTTGAGTTTTCATCAATTCCATATTCTTAACAAAGTGCTGCTAACATAGCATTTTAAAAAATCTACATAAACTTCAAATTTATTGTTGGCTCAAATTATTAAAGTATTAAAGGAGCTCAGCTGCTGCAATTAGAGCCAAACTGGAAATTTATACAATTTGTTCTTCACCTAAAATCAGGGCATACAATTATTGCTGCAATCTCATGGCTTCTCTTTGTCCAGTCAGAGGTGGTATTTGCCGGTTCTCTGAACTACTCAAAATTTCCGCTACTGGTTCTCCCAGCTGATCAGCTGGGTCTTTTTTGTTGCCCTACACAGGAGAACGGAGCTGGAAAACAGGTTAGTGGGGTGGGTAGGGAATGGGATTTTGCAGTAACCTTCCCCCAGGAGTGGGGTGGGAATGGAGATTTTACAGTATCCTTCCCCTGCTATGCCCACAGAACCGGTAGTAAAAAATTTGAATCCCACCACTGCATCATCATCAATATACAAAGACATATTAGTCTGCATTTCCCTACTTGGCAGTGTTCAATAAATTTAAAATTTTTTTGCTTCAATGAATGAACTCTTCAAAATGGAGGAAAGAGGGAATTTTAATGTTTTTTCCTGATGTTGGCATTCTTATCCTAAGCCAATTAACATGGCAGTTAAAGAAGAGGCTAATTGAGCAGAAGGGTACTGGACCATTTTTATTAGTCATGGTTAAATAGGAATTATCAGTTTCCTTATGACACAGGAAAAAAGCTGTCGATTAGACTCACAAAAGCAGTTAGATAATTCAGGTTTTACATAACAATTTTCTTTTTTTTCCTATTTTTGTCTGTTCAGCTTTGGCACATGAAAGCTTCTGGTAAATTTTACATCACAGTTTTGTTTATGCCAGAGTTGTAATAATAAAGTTTTGGTTTACTAATCTCTATGGAAAATCTCCTGGGTTTTCTGACTGGAAAATCTTACAGGGATCATCACAACTGCCCTGTCTGATGCAGAAAACTAATGTGTACCATTCCGTTTCTAAAATAACTGATGAACTCCTGCCTTTACATTTATCAGAAAAGTATGTGTATATGAGTCCCAAATTGTTACTCATGAAAAAGAGGAATGTGTGGCCTTTGTTGGAAGTCATTCCGATAGTTCTGGAATAACTAAACTGAAGAACCAATACAAGCTGATTGGAAAAATGCAAAGCCATAACATTAAATCAACAGGCAGAAACATCTCAGGTTAAGCAACTGCAGTTACTTTTCAGCAATGATTGAGCTCATCATTTTGGAGCTGGATGATAAGCAGAATGGTTTCCCTCTGTTGCTGCCTGAAATTTGGCAAGACCAGAACTGGAAATCATAGCTGATACCGTCCTCTGTGAGTTCATCTTTTGTGTGTGCAGCATCCCAAACGTCAGTTGCTCAGGAACAAGAGCAATAAAGAACTTCTACAGTAGCACCTGAGAGACTCTCCATAGATGCTTTGTGTATTATAAAAAATAAGATGATAAGACTAAAATGCCTACCTGCTCTGATATAACATAGCTCTTCATACAATATTTACTAATTTGCTGCATATAGTAAAATATGCGAAATATGGCTGAATACATCCTTTTAATTGATTTTATTTTTATTATTATTTGACTTAGAAAAGTTCTGTACAACTGATATGCTGCATCCCAACACATTTACAGTATTTATTGTTTTGTTAAAAACAAAACTTTTGCAGATTATCGAAATGAAGAACAACTTTGAAACTAGAGAAAGGAAATGGAAAAAATGATGTTATAATATGTAATTTTGAGGATTAGAAGAAAAATAATAGAGAAAATGTAAAGAAAGCTGCAATCATAAAGTAAGTAGTGATGATATATTTATACTTGTAACTGCTGTAAAAGAAAATTGGAAATCACTTCTTTATTTTTCTTCTTTCTTTCACTTTTCCTCTTTTTTATATTTTAAAAAAGGAAAGTGGAGAAAGGAAGCACAACTGACATGGAATAACTCTTTTCAAATTGTACTGCACCTTGGACTCCCATTGACAGCTGATTGAAGGCACCAAGGTACTTCAGTGACATCAACAACAAAGTAGAAAATAGAGCCATGTTGTACAGATAATGTATCTTGTTTAACAGCATCACTTGTTCAAATGGAAGAAGTCTGACACATGACTTTTGGGTTCAAGCCAGCTCCACTTTTAGCAATTTCTGACCCACCACCCAATTTTGCAGATAGAGGCATGAACTTGCATAACAAATAATGGCAAGGATGAACATGATTTATATCAGCATCTTTGGCATGCCTAATTTGATCTAGCAGTTTCATCCGATGTCAATAATTGTATCTTTTCCAGACTCTCTAATGATTGTGAAATATATAGAATTTAACTTGCACAGTACCCACTATTTGGAGGTTGCAGACTTGAAAAAACAGACTTGCTTCCTCAATTTTTAAACACCTATTCAGCTCAGTACAATGCTGGATAATTTCAGTCAATAATCTCTATATCAGATCAGAGTAAGTACTCACGCCACTTGGTTCCATTGGCAAGAAACTGTAGCAAAGATAAAAATGAGTTAATTGATAGGCTGGGACAAAAGGCAGGCAAAGGCAGGGGAAGAGAAAAAGAAATGAACAAGATTTCTTCTTCCCTTGTGAATTTTATAACGTAATTAAATGTCCGCAAGCAAAGAATCAAGTCCATCATTATTACACAAAACAGCATGATTCTCAAGCAGAATTAAGTGGGGCTACCAGTCATTAAGCACTCCTTCTATCTATTTCTCCTCAATTTCTTGTGGTGGCGGGGAAGCACAATATTTAGGCATTTGGCTGTTTTCGGTTTTTCAATTCTGGCATCACTATAAAATTGAAGCTTCTTTTCTCCATTGCTGCTTGGACTTGTTATTCTGAACTTGGCCTTCAGTTCTTTTTTTATTTCACTCCTTTAAAGACAAGCTATCATATATTCAGACCTCTAATTCTTGAAGGAGCTGCATTTCTGTAGGATTTTTCACTAAACTCAGCCAAGTGCGATTTATTGAATCAACCATCGTTCAACAAATATTATTTAATGTGATATGGAACAAACTACTCTTTTTGGTGGATATTCTTCTAATTTATCTTAAACACAATTCAAATGACATAAATTTTATAAGTGTGTGTGTGTGTGTGTGTGTGTTTTGTGTGTGTGTGCGTTTGGGTGTAGCACCTGGGAAAGCCAGGCAAATCCCTCAGTCAAGCAAAAACTACATCCTCACTGAAGTAAGAAAGGCTTCATTCTGTCCCAATGGGGCTGAAACTTGGCTATATAGCCAGCTTACACTGTGGTGGCACTGTGGTTAGCATGCAGTACTGCAGGCTACTTCTGCTGCCTGCCAGCTGCCTGCAATTTGGCAGTTCAAATCTCACCGGCTCAGCCTTCCATTCTTCTGGGGTTGGTAAAATGAGGACCCAGATTGTTGGGAGCAATAGGCTGACCCTGTAAGCTGCTTAGAGAGAGCTGTAAAGCACTGTGAAGCAGTATATAAGTCTATTGCTGTTGCTACACGCTATGATGATCCTTCCAATTCTCCATCTGCCAACAAAGTATTAAATAGAATTAGATCTCTGGGATTGGCAGCTAGTTCTCAACTTACAACCACAATTGAGCCCAAAATTTATGTTGTTAAGTGAAACATTTATTGAGTTTTGTCCCATTTTATGACCTTTCTTTCCACAGTTGTTAAGTGAATCATTGCAGTTCTTAAATTAGTAACCCGGTTGTCAAGTGAAACTGGCTTCTCATTGCTTTTGCTTGTCAGAAAGTCGCAAAAGCTGATCACATGACCCCGGGACACTGCAGCCCTTGTACATATGTACCAGTTGCCAAGCATTCAAATTTTGATTATGTGACCATGAGGATTCTGCAATGGTCATAAGTATGAAAAATGGTCATAAGTCACTTTTTTCAGTGCTGTTGTAACTTTGAACTGAATGAACAAATCGAGGACTGCCTGTATTGGTTGTTTTCTTGGTGGGCTAGTGTTTGTCATTAGGACATGTGGTGAATTTATGTTGCAAAGTATCGTAAAAACACCGAACACTGGACCATTCAGTAATCATATTAAGCAGGCTATGTGAACACAGCCATAGTTTGACAAAGTTTATCTCATCTGTTGCTATTAAAGGGATCAGCATCTGCTGCATGCAGCCACCAGCATTACACATTAGGGAGCTCTTGAGTAGAATATGACTAAACGTCTAGGCTTTGTTTGCATTTGCGGAAGGCAGTTATGGGCAAAATGGATGTTGAAAACTGTAGTATGCACACCTTCAATAATACAGAGAAAGGAAGGAGGAAATGTTGATCTCACCACTTCTAGTGCAATGTGAAACCTCCCTCCATTGTATGTGCTCCATGTACTGGTATGCTGTTTTGATAGTAATGATGGTATAGAACTGAGATATAAAGATGTTAAAAATAAACATTTGGATTCAAACTGTTGTGAACATAAGAACTATAAACCTCACTGGGAAAAGCAACAGTAGAAAAAGATCCAACTCTCAATAGCTTTAAAAGTAAGCAAGAAATATGGATACCTTCAGCATCCTATGTTTATCTTCGTTTGCTGAGCTTTTGTAAAAGTATATCAGACTCATCTAGAAACATCTTCCCTTCCTCTCCTTCTCATGGCCTCAGCAAGCGGCCTTGTTCATATTGGGCTGGTTCACATTAACACTTGCTGCTGGGCTAAAGCACTTGCTCTGCCACTGTGTGATCTATCAAATCCAGACAGCGGCACATAAATTATCTCCCAAGGTTTATTTTGTGTTGCTCAGACAGTGACTGATAGGGTTTCATCAGGCTCCTATAACCACATTGGCTTCTTTTATGGCTAAAGAAGAGCAGCAGGCACTGAAAAGAGCATTTCAGCTATGAAATCTCCTTTCCTAGCAGTGATTTTTGCCATAAACCCAATAACCAGGGAGTAAGTCCTGGCCTTCTTGTTCTCTTTCATTTAAGTTAGATATACTTATCCAGACCCAATTCTTCTGCTTCTGAACAGTGGTGACTATTGGGATAATCTGTATCAATTGTTTCTTAGCCTCATCAACTTTAAGATGTGTGGACGTCAACATGATGCCTGGAGAATTCTGGGAGTTGTCCCAGAATTTCAGAGATTGATAAATACTGGTCTATGTAGTTTATTCAGTGGCTGTTAATAATTCCTTGTGGAATTCTTCTGTTGGGTTCCTAAATCAACTTAATGATTGAGGGTCAAGACTTGTTACTATGTGCATTGGATGGAAGCTTTAGTCTTTGACCCACTTGCTAGACAGAAGACATTTTCTAGCTGTTATTCACTTACATTTTTCTCCTGATATGGAAGAAAGCAGCTACATATAGAAACTGAAGTTAAATATCTCAAATAGTAAAATGGCTAGAAACATTACTGACCCTCACAGAGTTTGGTTTCTGATGGCAGTCTCCAACTGATACTTTCCTGTAACTATGAATATAAATTTATAGAATATAAATTTTATTTACTTATTAATCACATGTGTATGGATTCCAATCTTACAAGAAGCCATTCAGGGCAGCTTACAAGAATCAGTAAAAATAGCAAATATATAAAAAGGCAAGGGCTTGTGTTGATGTTCACCAAAACCAGATCACAATACCTCTTTTCTGAAGGTATGCCCCAGGTGTCTGATAGACCCAATTAGGTTGCAGAAGGAGCTTGGGGTTGTTCCTGAAGATTTGATGCATACTTGGTATGAGAGGGTACAACTTGCACAATTCTCAATTCTTCATACGCTTTCTTATTAATCTCAAGAAACAAGAGTTCATTCAAAGTATCACCCACTGGCTGTTCTATCAGCAGATTCTTGTCCCCATATTAGAGGGCTTAATATTGGCACCAGTGGATTTAATATTATACTATGTGTTGAGGCAAATTGCCTCTCTGCCATGCTGAGCCATTGACTTGGCTAGTTATTGTCCAGTTGTGCTTTATTTAACAAACTGTAATTGAGCAAGCTATTACTTTCTGTGACATTGAAGTTTTATGACAAGGGTTTCCACAAAGGTTCTTTTGAGATACATTGATATTGAAGAAAAACTGAAGGGATGAAGTTACTTCTTTAAGGCTAGGTACATCTCTTAAGAAAGTTGGAATTCTATTCTCACAAGATCCAAGGTGACATGCATCAAGGCTATTTAAATCATTATTCAGAAGCCCACACTGAGAGAGCTGTTTTCCAAAATATGCATATAACCTCAGGCAGTGGTTCCAAAACAATTAATCAACTTGCCAAAGGCACATGGGTTTTTCAAAAATCACTCAATGAATTCCTGGTTATGGAA
Organism: Naja naja; assembly: GCA_009733165.1. NCBI lineage: Eukaryota > Metazoa > Chordata > Lepidosauria > Squamata > Elapidae > Naja > Naja naja. The sequence goes on from CM019148.1 coordinate 55,723,339, forward strand.
GCCACTAATAGGAAACAAGGTGCCAACTCACAAAATATTTCTCTGGTCTTTTAGAATTGCCAACAGAAAGAGAGGGGGGAGTAGTGTAGCAGCTTGCAAAACTGAAACTGCATTCCATAAATATTTTCATAGATAGTTTCCAGGCGACTGAAGTTTCTCCCATGCAAAATTCTAACTGGAGAGTATGATTGATGACTCTTGACTATGGATGTGTCCCATTGGAGAATATGAATTATGATACACCCAGGGAGTGGGGAAAACCAGGGTCAAGGGTGACAATGAATTATGTGTCTCAGAGTTGGCTACACACAGGCAGTACCGGCATGTCTTCTCCTAATAAATCTTCTTTAAGCTTTGGAAAATCCGGCTAGAGACTCATGATTTAAATGGGGGTAACTACCAGAGCTCTGACACAAGGAGCTCCCCTCTTGTATTTTATCCTCTGAAGTGAAGCTTCAATCTCTCTTTTTAATGCTTTCCAGAGTCTACTCAGTGCTTCATTTTCTCCCAAAGAAATATGCACAAGACTGCAGCTTCAGTTCTCGGTAAATAGGCGTTGATTGCTTGGTTAAGTTGCAAAATTACATGGATACTTTATTCAGAAGATGAAGCCCTCTTAAGTCTCAAACTTGGCTATCTATCCATTATGCATTGAACATAATTGACTTCCATGTAAACATACAGGGGCTTGTACAATAAGACCTCCTATTTTTCTCACCCAAGGCTCGTGTTAGTAGAATCTGCCCAGTGCTTGCCACATATCTAGAGCACACAACCCTACACTGAGCATTGGTTTTCTATAAAAGAAAAGGCTGCATATAACATATAGAGTCGTACCAGGTTGGCTTTATCTTTTCAATTGGAGCAAGGCCTTCCTTATGAGGTGAAGATTTTTAGGTTTGAAAGCTTTGTTTTCTGGCAAAATTAGCATCCAGGGGAAGCAGGGTGTTCCATCTAAATGGAAAAGCCTGACTTAATTACAGTTTGGGGGATGTTTAATACGCTATATTGAATGGAAATAACAGAACTTGTTTCTGTTACTGAGAATGGAAGGTAGACACAGCAGTCATAGTTGTATGTGTTGGGGGGAGAGGAAATTGGGAGTGCTATCATAAATTCTGAGTTACCATAAATTCCTGATAAAAAAAAATTAAATAGGCTCAAGTTTAATCATACTACCGGTAAATCAGATATCAAATTTGAAGCAACGAATTACAAAGAGCCTTCTCACAGTCACTTAGCATTGATAAATTAGTAATGTAATATTAAATTATTCATATCCTTTCCTCCCCCTCCTTGCTGGGACTATAATGATATACTGTACACAGTAGTGATAATTTACTTAGGCTGAGTCCATTCATTTAATTATGCTGCTAAACTTTGTAGGCCAATTGGTCATCATGAGAGTTTCCAGGCAAGCTAATCACAAATATATAGAACATGTCCCTTATTGTCCCCAGCGGCTAAGTGCTAAAATGCTATTTAGTACTCCGAAGGTTAATGTCCTGCTTATGTAAATTGTCCAATTTAACATTCAGCAGCAGTATCATAAATTCTGGCGCCAAGATTTCATTAAACGTATGTTCAAACTAGTTGACCTTAAAGGTTAACAAGCACAAGTTAAACAGGACAATTATTTAACTCGCTTCTTATCAAGAGACAGAAGTGCTCCACTCAAGCCGTTTAATAGTTCTGCATACTTCACAATTAGAATTCTTAAAAGGTCCCGGATAAAGTGGCAGGTCATGCATTTTCATAAGGATGTCAGATAATAACTATTTATCTGTGCTTGTTTTCTTCTCTTATAAACTTAAACTTTGATCTTAACATTCAATTAGAAATCTTTGTACTTAAAGGACCAGGTGGCTCAAAGTTCTTACCTTTACCTTGAATTTTTTTTAAAATTATGTTTAAATTAATGGTGTGTCCTTCTAAATATTAGCCTGGAAGTTAGAGGATGCTATCCCCACAAGGTATTAATCAGACTATTTCAAAGACATATATAGCATTATTCAGCTATATTACAAGCCAGCATTTCTGAACTTGGCATCTTTCACATTGTAGGACCACAACTTCAACTCCAGCCAGTAAGCATGAACAGAGTTACATCTAGAGGACACCAAATTGAGATAGTCAATTAGAAGCAGTGGCTGGTTTATATATCACACCAACCCATAATGCTATATAGTTTGCTTTTAGTTTGCCTAATCTGTGAAGTTGCTCAATAATGGGTAGTGTTATATGCAAACCATCATGTGTTGCCTTGCAAAACAAAAAAGCAATACTGATTTATATCAGTTCTTAAAATTTGTGAAAGATGAGCAAACTCTTGGCATGCCTGCATGTCCTAGAGTTACCTGTTGTTGGGAGTGATACAGTGTACAAAATTTAGGTTTTCTGATCACATTGCACTTGTGTCAGAAGCATCGAGGTGCTTCTGGGTTGAAAGGTTACTAATCGTTGCCTGGGGAGACACCCAGTTGGGGGCTCCTTTCATGTCCCCAGCAGGAACTGGAGTGAATGACATGAGCCCATCCTATAGCAGCATTCAGGTCTCAAACATAGGTTTACTGGCTGTCAATCCAGTGTCATAACCACATGAGCCACCATGCTCCAGGTCCTCTGATAACATTTAAAATCTATATTCTATATATAGATAGTTCTTGGCTTATGACCACAATTGGGACCAACATTTCTGTTGCTAGGCAAAACAGGCATTAAGTGAGTCAGGACTGATTTTACAACCTTTTTTTGCCACCTTTGTTAAGCAAATCTCTGCAATTGTTAAGTGAATCATGCAATTGTTGTGAATTCAGCTTCCCCCATTGATTTTGTTTGTTAGAAGCCAGAAGGGTTGCAAATGGTGATCACATGACTCCATAAATACATGCCGGTTGCTAGGCAACCAAATTTTGAACATGTAATCATGGGTAAGTTGCAAAAGTTTTAAGTGCAAGGACCATTGTAAGTCACTTTTTTTGAGTACAAATGTCACTGTATTGCTAAACAAATGGTTATAAGTTGAGGACTATCTATGCAATAGAACTGTGATGGCGAACCTATGGCACGCGTGCCACAGGTTGCACGCAGAGCTATTTGTGCGGGCATGCGAGCCCCAGCCAAACTTACCTCACTGCACATGTGCATGCCTCCCAGTTGATTTTTGGCCTGTTTGAAGCCTTTTTTGGCTTCCCAGAGGCTTGAGGCAAGCCTCTGCAACCTTTGCAGGCTGAAAAACAGGCCCGTTTCATCACTTCCTGTATTTCCAGAAATACTGGAAGTGACGAAACAAGCCCATTTTTCTGTCTGCAAAGGCTGTAGAGGCTTCCCTCAAGTCTCTGGGAAGCCAAAAAAAGGCCTCAAATGGGCCAAAAATCAGCTGGGAGGTGCTTGCATGCGCAGTGCAGGTAAGGGGCAGGGGGGATCGCGCACGCATGCACAGGGGGTGTGGAGGGCCTGTGCACATTGCCTTCCGGGTGCTGGCACACAAGTGAGCACGCACATGAGTGAGCGTGCACATGTGCGCACGCAATTTTTGGCACAGGAGCCCAAAAGGGTTAGCCACCACTGCAATAGAATCAAGTGATAGTTTCAGAGTTGCATTAAAAATAATAAAGGAACAAAAATCTCTGGGGCAGATGCTAAATAAATACTCCTCTGTAACACGTCTTGTCTTTCAAGCTTAATTTCATCACAGGAAATTTCTCTATTAGCAGACATAGCAATAACCTCAATTTAGATTCATAAATCCATCATGTGCTATCCTTTAACACGGCAGAGATGGAAGAGGTAGAATGAAAAGAAGTAGCATCAAGATACCACTTTGTAATGAGAGCCCAACTCTGAGGGCAATGGTATGTTAAGGAAAAAGACCAGCCTCTGGCTGGGTATCCCAAGAAAGGAAGGAAGTGATACCCAGTTATACATCTCCACCCCAAACCAGATCAGTGATGCCCTCTCCGTGATGACCTGTTGTCTGGATGCGGTACGGATCTGGATGGACGGAAACATGCTTCGGCTCAACCCAGCCAAGACTGAGTGGCTGTGCATACCGGCATCTCGGTCCAGTCAGGAAAGTCCATCGTTGACCATAGGGGGAGAGGTGTTGCCCCCTGTGGATAGGGCGCGGAATCTGGGGGTCCCCTGGATGCACGGCTCTGGTTGGAGGAGCAGGTGGGGGCCGTCGCCAGGGGGGCCTTTGCCCAGGTCCGCCTGGTTCACCAGCTTCGCCCGTTTCTGGACCGAGATGCCCTGCGCACAGTCACTCATGCCCTTGTCACCTCTCGACTCGACTACTGCAACGCTCTCTATTTAGGACTGCCCTTGCATACCATCCGGAGACTGCAGCTGGTGCAGAATGCGTCGCGCTGGTGATGGGAGTTTCCCGATTCTCCCATATTACCCCCCTCCTGCATGACCTGCATTGGCTGCCGGTTGCACTCCGGGTGAGATTCAAGGTCCTGGTTTTAACATTCAAAGTCCTACACGACATGGGTCCACAATATTTAAGGGAGCGACTCCTGCCGATATTGAGTGCCAACGGCCCTGTGCGAGCACACAGACAGGGGCTTCTTGGGGTCCCATCAGCAAGCCAATGTCGGCTGGCGGTCCCCCGGCCATGAGCCTACTCTGTGGCGGTCCCCATCCTGTGGAACCAGCTGCCCCTGGGGCTCCGTTTGGCCCCTGACCTCCGCACCTTCTGCCATGATTTGAAGACCTGGTTATTCGACCAAACCGGGCTGTGACTGCCTCTTGGGTGGGGGATGGGATGGTTTTAATTCATTTTAAATTTGGTATTATTGGGCTTGTGTCTGTTTAATTCTTTTTAGCTATTTATTGTCAATGTATGTTTTAGTTGTGAGCTGCCCCAAGTCTTCAGAGATGGGGCGGCATACAAGTCCAATAAATAATAATAATAATAATAATAATAATAATAATAATAATAATAATCTGCCTCCTTTAGTTTTGAGCTATGCTGTTTTCTTTTGTGAATAAGCATCTCTTTTACTAAGCCTTATCTATTTTACGCAACTAATGGCCTTTCCTCCAATTCAAAAAGTGATCATTTCAGACTGTTGGCAAGAATAATGTGTCCCTTGATTGGTTGGGTGAGGCAGAATGAAAAAGAGAGCAAAAAGAGAAAGAAATAGAATGAGAGTGACAAGTAAGGAGAAAAATAGAAAACAGATGAGTCTCAACAGGAGAAAGCTGTCTCATCATTTCTAGAAGATCTGCCTTCTCTATTATGTCCCAGGAGAAAGCAGATTTGTTCTCGGTGTTGCTAAAATCCTACACCAACTAAGAATTGCTATGCCTTCACATATCTGCTATCATACAGTAATTCATCAACATAAGAATAAGTAGCAAGGAACATTTTTTCCAGCTCAATGGATATAATCAAGATAGTATCACACTGATAAATTGTTTACTCTAGTTTTATATTAGTCTGCAATTAATTGATCCTGCTACTTCAAATAATTTGGATAACATTCAAATTGCAAGGCAGAAGGCAAACTCTAGGGAGAGTATTGTGTATCTGTGCCTCCTGAGCAGGATACAAATCAGAGTTCATTGAGAAGGGTCTTTGAAACTTAAAAGACCCCTGCCTTAAAGGCCGTCTCTCAGTTTTAGTCCCCAGAGAGAACACAGCACTAAGTCAAGAAAATATAATTAATTTAAGAACATTATTCAAAATATGACTTTCAAATATGAGCTTTCTTTCTTCATTTGAATTCTTCTATTATAGAAAGCAAAGTTAATAAAGATTGCAGGACATCTAGTCTATAGAAAGTACTATTGTGCATTGCTTCCATAAATAACTACTTCTATAGACCCACTGAGGTGTTTTTGGAGATATTATGTTTTTTTTCTTCCTTCCTACCCTTCTCAAATAGTCAGTTAATTTCCTTATTTTACAGCAATACACCTTCTTTATTATGAAATGAAAGTTTTCTGTTACTATTAGAGAAACAACTTTCAGGTACAATTTCCAAGTACAGTTGGGGAGAGAATGAGTAGATGATACTAAGATCTGAATGGAGATAGCATAACCCAGCTGATTTTGCTACATTTCTTTGTATTGGCAATGGAATCCTTTGGGATTAGTTGCAAAGGTTGGGTGTTGTGTTACTATGTGCCAGTGGTTTTACTCCACCCTAAAGGAGCAGTTCAATAGTTAGAAAGGGCAAGAGGCATCCTAGGCTCACACTAGTGGAGTGCCTCATGGCTTCATCCTCTCTCCCATCCTATTAACATTTATATGAACTGCTAGTAGAACCCATTCATTAGTTTGGGGTGAAGTAGAATTATATCTACTTATACGTCTCCACCCTGGGTTAGGCAATTAGTCCAGTAGACCTGACTTGGAGGGTATGAGAGGCTGGATAAGTCAAAACATGGTCATGCCCAGAAAAACATACTAGTTGTTCATCTAAAAACCATTCAGCTCCACAATTTTTCCAATTTTAACTATGAACAAAGTCATGTTCCACTTGAAGGGGCAGGACTGTAATCTAAGAGTCCTTTTGGACCTGTGGCTTCTGCTTAAACATCAGGTAGAAGTTGTGGCCCAAAGAGCCTTTGCCTTATTTGGGCTGATATAGCAGTTGTGGCCATTTTGAAAATGGCAAAATAACTGCTACCCTTTTCATTCTGTCCTTGTGTTTACTGTAATGCATTTTACACCAGGGGTCTTCAAACTTGACAGCCTTAAGACTTGTGGACTTCAACTCCCAGAATTCCTCCTCCAGTCATGTTAGCTCAGGATTCTGGGAGTTGAAGTCCACAAGTCTTAAACTTGCCAAGTTTGAAGACCCTTGTTTTACACTGAAGACACTTCGAAAAATGTAATTCATAGAGAATGCAGCCTTGGCTGCAGATGACACATATATTGGGAGCACTACATTAGCTATCAATAGGCTTCCAGATACAATATACAGTGCTAATTATTGTTATAATAACCTTTATGCCTTGGGACTTTGTTACTTTCAGAACTCTCTCCTATAAATGGAATCTGATATATATATATATAAAGGGGCTCCCTGGGGCTCCGTTTGGCCCCCGATCTTCGCACCTTCCGCCATGATCTAAAGACCTGGTTATTTGGACAGTCTGGGCTGTGCTGACCTCCTTGGGAGGGGCTGATTTTGTTTTAAATTGAGGGGTTTTAATGGGATTTGACTTGTTTGGTTTAATATGGTTTTAGTTAAATAATTTATTGTGTGGTTTTAGTTGTGAGCCGCCCCGAGTCCTTTTTGGAGAGGGGGAGGCATACAAGTCAAATAAATAAATAAATAAATATAAAACTATTTTTAAATGTATAATCACAAAATCTTGGAAGTCTGAATGTGCTCTCCTTTCCCACCCTTTATCTTTGAATGAATAAGGGAGGGTCTTGCCTGAGATGTTTACTCAAATAAGGTTCTTGGAGTGGGCTCAGTCCCTACTTGTCTGATCTTTGCCTCATGTGATGCTTCTATTCCCTATGCTCTCTACATCTCCCTAAAGTATGGCCATTAATAATTTCTCCTAGGAAGATTGAACTGAATGAATTTATTGTTGATTTATTGGTTAAATTTATTTGATACCTATCTCACTGTGGGCTACTGTAGATTGCTTTATCAACACCACTAGCCAGGCTCAGGGGAATCTATAACCTCTTGCAAGCCAAAGCCCCACCCCCTCAAAATTCTTGTCAAAAATTATGAACTGCCAAAATTATGAAATGTTTTTTGCAAAACAGCGGGGAGGCCATCATGCACATGGAACTAAATTCTGATTATGGAACTTCCTCTAACCCTCATTTCACTGTGTAAAGTTCAACTCAGAGTGCTTACAGATCCCCCAGTTCTAGGGAAATGTTTTGTATCTGTTATAGAAGCAATCTGAAAAAGAAGAGAATATTTCTTTTGTGAACTACCTTCTCCTTTGGCAACTTTGGATTTTTAACATTGCTTCAATGTTGCCAGGAAAAACAAAGAGTAGACCATGATTAATACTTTATTCTTTCTTAAAAAACAAAAAGAGAGAGAGGATTTTTTAGCATAAGGACTATGTCCATGTTTTATATCACTGTGCGCCATTTCTCTTCCAAATTTCATCTCCTGAATAACTGGCTCCAAATTCTAGTGGAAAAGAGGACATAAATAAAGCAGAATGGCTAATGGACTAAAAACACTTATGATCAGGTTTTCATAACTAATGTTATTGATAGCTTCCTTTGAACACATATTTCCATACCCTACAATTTTCTTTTCTACAGCAAGATTTAGAACCCTATTTGCAATAAAAAAAAGCTAATATGGGGAAATGAAAAAGGAGAGAATCCATTACGTAGCTAGATGGCATAGATTTGTTCAGAGAATATAAAGGAAGACCCACTTCTGCAAACCAAATGCAAAACAGCCTCTCCAAGATTCCATCAAGCAGATTTCCCACAGACCTTTTATAATTATTTTGAGAAAGGGATCTGGATATTTTCTGATATTTGTCACAATCCTAAAACAAGAGATGCTGATTTTCCTTTTTCTTTTTTTGTTGGGGAATGATGTCATAAAGTCTATGCTATGTTATCTTTGTCTGTTTTTTTAGGCTTTCTAGGCGCTTGTGTTCTGCTGTATATATAAAACAAATCAATGTGATGTTGAAAATTAGTATTAGTAATTACTATTTGCAGGACATTTGTAAAGAAAGAGTTGTGTAAAAACTAACATTTAACTATGTGATGTAGTGTCTGCCTACTGGAACAAAATCCTGTTAGAAATCTGCTCAGCTTCTTTTTTAATTTTTGGATGATGATGATGTCCTGCAATTTGGAATTCCCGAGCAAGAAATGTTATCATCTGTGGCAGCCCTTCAAATATTTGAAGTTCAGAATCTATATGTTATCAGATGCACACTTCAAAAGGATTGTCTCTTCTAAAACTGAAACCTTCACTGTATAGCTTCTATCATGTCTTTTACATATTTAACAGAATTCTTTTCTGAAGTACCTAGGTAAGAATGCAACATAAAAAGGGCTTTTTAAAAAATGGTTTTCTATTACACCTATGGTAGAAAAAAAACAATTTTACTTTCTCTGATAAACATTTCAGTATTCTATAGGGAAGATGGATGGCATAAAAATTTAATAAATAATAATGAATGTTTAAGCCTGTTTTTAAACCATCTAAATGCAAGACCATTTCCACATCTAATGGCTATAAGTAATTTAAGTCAAAAAACGTCCTTGTTTGGAGCCTGAATCTCCCAATAGATCTAATATCGTGAGAAGGGGACAAAAACTATCCTTATTTTCATATCATATCTAATTATAAATACCAGGAATGGGCCACCTCCCGCAGCCAAAAATAGTTCCCCTTCCCTTCAGCTTTAATCCCCAAAGTTGAGTGAGAGCAAATGGTCTCCCAAAAGCCTCTTAGTCCCACTCCTGACCAAACTCAATCAAAAAGTCAGAGGTTGCATGCTTCCCAGAAAGTTGTCACACTAAGTTAGTCCTCACCCCTCAAATATTGTGAATCCATTCAAACTTTTTTCACCTTTGCTCCAAGCAAAACAATAAAACAAACCCCCCAAAACCACAAATATATTGGTCTTTTCTTCAAGTGACTAATTTCAGTTGGGTTCTTTTTTTTTGCATTAATATGGAAGCTCAACTCTTTATATTCATAATTTACAATGTACAGATAAAAAAATAAAGTTTTTTTCTGTCTTTTCTTTTAAATAGTACATTTCAATTTGACATTCTCTCTATTCACCCTATGTTTCCGGGTGCTCCACCAACCACGAGCCCAGGGTAGGGGCGGAGGGATGGCCATAGTTATTAGGGAGACCCTATTTCCAAGGGAGGTCACTGTCCCACAGATGGGTGGGTGTGAGTCTCTCCTCCTGAGGTTGGGCCCTGGTGGTCAGTTGGGCCTGTTGCTCAAGTACCTATCCCCCAGCTGCATGGCAACGGCCCTGCCCGGACTGCTCGACGCTCTCTCGGAGGTTGTGGTGGAATTCCCCAAGCTTTTAGTTGTGGGGGATTTCAACCTGCCCTCTCTGGGGGAGGCATCGAGTTTGGGCTGGGAGTTCATGGCTTCCATGGCAGCTATGGACCTGACCCAGATAATTCAGGGCCCTACTCATGAGGGGGGGGACACGCTTGACCTTGTTTTCATCTCGAGGCAGTGGTGTAATGATCTTGGTGGGGGTTCACCAACTAGTCAACCCCTGTCATGGACTGATCATTATCTCCTGTGGCTGGTCTTCCAGCAGGCTGCCTCATGCTGCCAGGATGAGGAGCCAATTAGATGGTTCCACCCCAGACGCCTGATGGACCCTGAGAGGTTTCAGGAGGCGCTGGGGTTATTTCCCACTTCCCTTGTCCACAGCTCGGCCAAAGCCTTGGGTCTGCCTGGCAACAGGCGGCCTTGGAGGCTCTCGACCGGGTTGTCCCCTTGCAGCCCCTACCTCACCACAGTTCCCAGTTAGCTCCCTGGTTTTCGGAGGAGCTCCGGGAGATGAAGCGTTGAAGGAAGGGCCTAGAGAGCAGGTGGAGGACGAGCCATGCCGAATCTGACCGTGCCCAGCTAAGAGCCTATATTAGGCCTTACCTGGTGGTGATGAGGGCGGTGAGGTGTGCTTACTTCTCGCTCTCATTGCATCTGCAGATGATTGCCAGGCCGCCCTGTTTAGGGTCACTCGTTCCCTCCTACATCAGGAGGTGAGGGAGGACCCTTTGCAGGGTAGAGCTAAGGAATTTAGTCAGCATCTGGTGGATAAGGTCGCTCAGATTCGGGCCGGCTTGGACTCAGACTGGCAGGAGTCAGAGGAAGGGGTGACAATGAGTCTGGCCGATACCACCTGGGTTGAGTTTGAGCCTGTTTCCTTGGATGAAGTGGACAGGATCATGCGGAGGCTGAGCTCCACCACGTGTTTATTGGACCCGTGTCCTTCCTGGTTGGTTTATGCCTCCAGGGAGGTTTCATGTGGCTGACTCCAGGCAGTTGTCAATGCTTCTCTGGGGGAGGGCTCCTTCCCCGCTGCCTTGAAAGAGGCAGTGGTGAGGCCCCTCCTCAAGAAGCCTGCCTTGGATCCAGCCATTTTAAACAACTTTTGTCCTGTCTCCAACCTTCGCTTTTTGGTGAAGGTTGTTGAGAGCATGGTGGTTCAACAGCTACCAATGTTCCTGGAGGAAGCCGATTACCTAGATCCGTACCAATCAAGCTTCTAACCCGGGCACAGCACGGAGACGGCATTGGTCGCACTGATGGATGATCTCTGGAGGGCTTGGGACAGGGGTTTTTCCTCTGTCCTAGTCCTATTAGATCTCTCAGCGGCTTTCGATACCATCAACTATGGTATCTTATTGCGCAGCAGTGGAGGCACTGTTTTACAGTGGGGTTGGGAGTGGAGGCACTGTTTTACAGTGGTTCTCCTATCTCTCAGGTAGCCCAGCAGGGAGGGTTCTGAGGCTCCTCACTTGTAGGGTGCCCCAGGGGTCAGTCCTCTCATCCCTTCTGTTCAACATCTACATGAAGCCGCTGGACGAGATCATCTGTGGTTTCGGGGTGCGGTATCATCAATATGCGGATGATACTCAGCTTTTCATCTCCACCCCGAACTATATCAGTGATGCCCTCTCTGTGATGTCCCGTTGTCTGGATGTGGTACGGATCTGGATGAGGAGGAACAGGCTTTGACTCAACCCGGCCAAGACTGAGTGGCTGTACATACCGGCATCTCAGATTATTCAGGATATTCCACCGTTGGTCATAGGGGGAGAGGTGTTGCCCCCTGTGGACAGGGCGCGTAACCTGGGCGTCCTCCTGGATACACAGCTCAGTTTCGAGGAGCAGGTGGGAGCTGTGTCCAGGGGGGCATTTGCCCAGGTTCATCTAGTTCGCCAGCTGCGCCCTTACCTGAGCCGAGATGCCCTACGGACAGTCACTCATGCACTCGTCACTTCCCGAATCGACTACTGCAACGCTCTCTACATGGGACTGCCCTTGCGGATCATCCGGAGGTTGCAGCTGGTGTAGAATGCGGCCACGCGGGTTGTGATGGGAGTGTCCCAGTGCTCCCATGTTACACCCCTCCTGTGCGACCTGCATTGGTTGCCGGTTGCCTTCCGGGTGAAATTGAAGGTACTAGTGATGACATACAAAGTCCTACATGGCTTGGGTCTGGAGTACTTGCGGGAATGTCTCCTGCCAGCATCACATTCCGATCACCCTGTACACTCCCACAGGCAGGGCCTTCTTGGGGTACCATCGGCCAGACATTGTCGGCCGGTGGTGCCCAGGGGCATATTATTATTATTATTATTATTATTATTATTATTATTATTATTATTATTATTTTAGCCATTCCTGGAGTGCTGCATTGAAATGTCTCTTATTTGTATAGAACTTTTTGTAATTTTGCCACATTTTTCAATAAGGCAAAACATTCAATCTTACATTGAGACAGAATGCTATTTCTTATTACTTATTTGCTGATTCTGATTTATTATGCCTTTACACCACACACAACAACACAGGGGCTCTTTTATTCCTGCCAGGACATTTATGATTTAAGAAATAAATAGATAAGTACCAATCAATCAATCAATCAATCTTTAATCAATCATAGATCAGCAAATAAAAGAATACCTAAAGACATTAATTAAACTGAACTAAGCATCACATGGAGATAGATGTGGTCTGGGCATAAATACATAAAATACAATATTGGGAAATGAACATACCACATAACATAGAAATTCTATTCTGTTCTTGTAATATACATTACAACATATGTGGTTCAACAGACATCTAAAATGAATGCAGCACGTAACTCTGTAATTACATGGGGTAGCATGGGATACCATCCTCCTTGTATAAGATTTCTTAAAATATTGCCTGGGGATTAAAAGTTATTTTAAAATGTGTTATAAATTCTTATTAAAATAAAGAGATAAATATAAAATGTACAAACCACAGAATAGATCACTAAAGTCATCAACTCAATCAGAATGGGCAATCAATAAGGAAAAATAATCCAAAAATATCTGAAAGACGACAAACTTTCCAGCCTTATTGTATTTAATGTCAATAGGTAATTCTGACATTTTGGCAACGATTTGCAATGTTATACATTTATATAAATTTCTAATGTCAGTTATAAGTTTATATAAATTTCTAACGTTAATTATTACAAGTGTCTGTATTCTCAGTCATGTTGTCCCAAAAGTCTTTTTCAAAAGGCAACTAGAAGTGTTGGGTTTTTTTAGGAATAAATCCTCCTTCAATAAACTCCTTATAAATCCTCCCATCCTCCACCATCCAGTCAGAGCTGAAGAAGGTTCTTAGATGAGAAGCAAAATGTCTTCAAGGAAAAACAAAATCCAGTTGTCTTTCGAAAAAGCACTTTTGGGGTCAGTTATTATAACTGAGTTAGTCTATTAACATTTACATTTATTATGGCCACTCATTTTGGAAGACTGAAGTGAAAATACAATGCACAATTATCTGATGATTGTCACTTGCTAAACAAAGAATTTAGCAAAATTCTTTGTTTTTCTTTAATGGCAAAGACAAATTAGTACAGGCAGAATACCTGAGGCATCTCATGAGAATGTACTCAGTGTTCTGCATGTCACTAAAACTAAAAAAACTAAAAGACCTTGTTTGGTCTAGTGGCTAAAGCATTAGGCTAGAAACCAAGAAATTCTGAGTTTCCTGCCTTAGGCATGAAAGTCAGCTGGGTGACTTTGAGCCATTCATTCTCTCAGCCCAACTCACCTCACAGAGTTCTTGCAGGGGAAATAAAATAGGAGGGAGGAAGAAAGAGTGTTAGGTATGCTTGCCACCTTGAGTTATTTAAAATTTAAAAGAATAGCACTACAATTGTCTTGCCTGTTACATGTCTCTTACAACTTAAGTGTGCAGGAAATTGAGACCTCTGACATGCTGGAATTGCTATAAATCATTTTACATGTTCATGTCAGAAATTTATTGTGTTTTGCCAATTTCCTCCAATCTCACATAATTCTACCAGTATGCCTTCATAACATAAGCACCCTTTGGACCATGCAAACTAAATTCCAGATAGAAGGGTTATAGAAGGAGAAGGAAAGAAAAGCAGTAAACAGAAAGAACTTGAATTCATTCTACTAGATGCATTTGTACTTCAGTAACTGGTATGCAAAAACTAATTAATTTAATTAAAGTTGGTTAATTTTGGACTGTAGATTTCAAGACTAGGTATGCTTTCTTTTATTATAATATATCAGAAGTTTAAAGAAAGAAGTGATTGCTGAAGTATGCCAGGAGGCATGTCAAAGTCAAGGAAAACCAGGAAAGAAGTGTGGACATCAGGAATTCATTGAATGGCTAAGTAGATTGGAGCAGAACAAATTTTTGCTCTGTTTTATAAATGTGATAAAAAGGTTTTTTATAGCTTGTTTTACATCAATATTTTCCTTAAACCCAGGCTAGGCTCTATGCATTTAGCATTAGCCTTCTCTTTTATGAACTCCTCTAGTTATGTTGCCCTTTAGCTTCCTAATCTCTGGCTGGTATGTTTGATGGGTGTGCTGCTTTCCATCAAGGTATTTAAAAAGTGTACTCTCCAACAGTCATTAAGATTCCCTGTAGAGGCCCTGATCATTGTTCCATTGGGGACATACTACAACCAGAAGGACAGATTAAGTTATAAGATACTAACGTTAGAAATAACTGCCAAGGGTTTTATTTGGTTGACTCAAATTTAAAAAAAACCCACCCTAATATTTGTAGACCTCAGTTTGTACGCTTCTCTGAATTCTTCTGGGAGAGACATGTAGAAATAAGCAATGGTATATAGTAGATATGATAACTATAGTCTTAAATTTTCTGTGTAGAGAAAGCACTGCCCAGTCATGCTTGGAAATTGCCTCCTAACTAGAACAAGTGCTCACTTGAGATGTAATTACTGAATTGGATTGCATAAAATCCTGCTCATTTCAACTTCATTTCCAAATTCCAACACTAGAGGTCAGTGTTGTAGTTTTATTTCTTTTAAATAAACCAACACTTTCCCCTAATGTCCTGTAATTGCCTAAAATGTTAATAATTTTTTAAAAAATATTATTTATTTATTTTATTATGGGAAAAATTGTTTGCAATGCACAAAAGTTATTCTAGTAATTATCTTAAAATTATGCATCCTATACTTAATGCAGCCAGGTCTTTGAATTCAATTAACTTCTTACATAGTTGGCACAAAATTGTTTTCTGTGTTAAGGATGTGCTTACACAAAGTAATAAGGAACTGAGCATGTCTTTTCTTTTAGGATCAGAATGGAGCACAGATGTTGCAGAAAATAACTTTGTATTTGGTGACTTGAAGAATTAACAGAGAAGATAACGATGAACATAAAACTCTGGATACATAACACTTAGCTGCACTTAATAAAAAGATTTCCAAAGGTAAGATAACCTGATCCAGGAAGAGAAGGAAATTGAACAATTACAGCTATTGCAATCACTTAGTACTATTGATGTTAGAAACATAAAGATATTGCTGTTAGTTAAAAATATAATTCATGTATAAACGTTTAATAAATATTTGAAATATATCTTATTTATTTACTTTACATTCATAGTGCCATAGTGCTACATTTTCTAAGAGCCTCCTTGTAACTTACATATTATATGGAAATACTATTTTAGAAGGTAGGCACCATCACTGGGCAGTACTGACTTCTTTTCCCTATATTTTTCAGAAAAGAGACTCCTTTCAAAACGGCATTTTTATTTCATTTCTGTTACTTTGAACATAATTGGGGAATTTTAGATCAGCATTAAAAATGCTTACTTCAATGTTTCAGCTTGCACCTTCTGTCAGTAATGTAGTTAAATATTTTAAGGCAGTGGCAATCAAAGTAATAATTGTGGAAATGCCAAAAACACAGAAAATTCACGGATGGTAATATCAGTCATATTATACTTCTGAGAATATAAGGAAGTTTCAGGGATTTAGGAACTATTGGTAGACATCAACTTACAACTAATGGAGCCTGGAATTTTAAATCATAATGATCATAGGTCTAGGCAATCACATGACCAACCTGATTTTCTGACCTTTTTTCTGGCAGTTCTATGACCATAGTCTGGCAAATTCCATGGTCATCAAGCAAACATTGCAGTCATAAAGGAGTCACTGCAGTCATTAACCAAGTCAATGCATTCCTAAGGGCATTTTTTTGGGGTCTGGAAACTGGCCATAAAGGCTAGTTCCCAGCAAAAAAATAATGTTGTAAATTGTGCCATGGGACCAACGAACTCTTCAACTGGCTGTAAATGTGAGCCAGTTTCCAAGTGCCCAAAATGCAATCATGTGGAAGAGTGCTGTAGGCAGAATTCTGGAACCAGGTCATAAGTACCTTTGGGGGGAAATCTTTCGTAACTTTGATCGGTTGCTAAGTGATTGGCCATTAAGCAAAGGCTACCTGCATGAAGCAAACTATAGCACTAATTAGTGATTTTATTTTTTGTTGTTTTATATTTTTAACTTGAAAGCTACTTCATATCTGAACATTGCCCAGAGATCTTTTAAAATTGCAAGTGAAGTTCAGTAGTGTAAAAGTGCAGTAGATTTTTTTTTATGCAATGGTTTCTATTTGTGCTGTTGAATAAGAACTCCCATAATCTATTGACAGTTGTGGTTACAGAAACTATAACCCCGTACCTCCGGAAGCTGACAGGCTGGGAGAGGCTGTCCGAATAAGTATTTTAGAATTGGCTGTTCTGGTGGAATGGTTTCCAGTCTCAAAAATTGTTCAGGATAAATTTAATTGTTTAATTATGTTTAAATGGCTTGCTTCAGTAGCAGCATGTTGTAGTAGAGAGTTGTTGCTATGTACTTTTCAAAACATTCTCCTGACCAAGAGAAATTACTTTAGCCCCAAACAAATCCTTAATTAGTTTTAACTGTGTCAGTTGTCTTGGCTCAGTTAGAGTGCTTGCACAACATATTAACTACCCCCATGATCCAATTAAGTGTGTTATGGCTGTGGTGAGGTATGTCTTCTGAATTTAATTAGCCTCTTTGTGCTCTTGAGAAATGCCAGTCCTACTTATGGGTACATTAGTTCAGGTTATCACTGCAAAATTCATCTATACATTTATTATCATGTAATGATTTTTGATGCCATCATAACATTCTGTGGCAAAGAAATTAATTACATCTACTTTCCCTACATAAATATCATAAAAAGTCTGTATATTCATTTTCCTGACTTATCAGTCTAAAGTAAAATCCAAAACTTGATGTTCCACAGTGTGTGCTTGATAATACTGACTTTCATACTAATTATTGATGCTATTCTAACTGAATATTTATTTTTATTTGATAAATTTACATAGCTGCCCATTTCAGATGCATGCCTTTGAGAGGCGTACATATTTAAACCCACAAAAACAATACAACAAAATAACGAAAAGCATAATAAAAATAATTTAAAAATTATTTTGAAACCATTAAAAATCTGCAGAACACATTCAGTTTCCTTAGCAATAGTGGATCCCATGGCCAGATGGCGAAGCCATGTTTTCAAGCCCTTTCAGAAGGCCAGCAAAATTGGGATTAATCTGATCTCAAGTGGAATGATGCACCAAATAGAACAATAATAGTATTGTTTTCACAGATTGTTCAGTTTAGGCCAGTGTAGTCCTTTAGACTTGGATCTTTTTTTTAGTACAATAAGCCTTGGTGGTGCAGGCTGTTAAACACCTAGCACTTAGCTCCAGCTACCTGCAATTAGTGCAGGCTCAAATCCCACCAGGCTCAAGGTTGACTCAGCCTTCCATCCCCCCGGGATAGGTAAATTGAGGACCCAAGATTGTTGGGGGCAATAAGCTGACTTTGTAAAAATGCCGCTTGGAGCGGGGGCCAAAAAGCCCTAGTAATAAGCAGGCATATACAATAGAATGAAGGCTATTGCTGAGCACATTGGGTTGTGCTCCAAAGATTGTAAGCCACCCTGAGTCTCCGGAGAAGGGCAGCATATAAATGTGAATTTAAAAAAAAATGTAATGCTGAAACTCTGTAAATTAAACATTTTAATCTCTAATGTTCTTAAAGAGCTTTAAGACCTAACTAAGCAAGGTGCCATATGTTCTACATAAAATGGCAGAGGTGTGGGGTGTGGTGAGGCAATTAAAAATGTGACATATAGGGAGTAAAGCTTCATTTCCCCATAACATAATGTTAATAACATTGCTCTCTCCTTAAAGATAGCTTGGCCTGAAAGAATAATTGTCTCTTACACAAGTATTTATCTTTCTGAGGATGACAGTTTAAAAGGGAATTTTTATGGGTTTATGGTTGAAAGAGACTGATTTCTCATTAGATATTTGCTATTAAATACAAGTCAGACATACTTTGCTAATCAAGAAGATACAGTTTGCTTGATTGTGCATTAAACACTTTGAGTAACTGCCAAGTCCTCCATGTAGCACACGCTAATATCGTTACTTAAAGAGTTGCTGTCATAATGGCATTCATATTATGTTATTTTATTATTTTTATTATTTTTATTTATTTCATATGGTATTTTTATATTCTTGTAAGCCGGCTTGAGTTGCCATGTGTGAGTATATGGCAATATAAATTTTCTAAGTAAATAAATATTAATAATAGATAGGGGACCATACTGAATCTGTGTTTATTGTCAGAAGCTATTCTCATATTCCCTTCTATGTCATCCTTGCACTTAGAATTAAATAATGTGCCCAGATTAATTTTTGTCAAGAGGGAAGTGGATGCCATACTGTTGCGTAAGCAAGGCTCTACTTTTTTGTTTGGTTGTGTGTAGAACAAAGATTCATTTGTCTAGTTGAGCACCCAAATGCCAGATTAAACTTTCAGTTGTGAAGTGGTTGTTTTCTTTGGTTGAGGGACGAGTTATATTTTGAATAATTCATTTCAGTGTTTAGAAAGCTTCCTTGGTGCTAATGCAATTGGAAAGACTCATGGGTGAGCCCATTATATGAAAATTCACTCCATTGACCTGTGATGTGTTGCATGACCCTATGGAAGTAAAGCATAGGTGTATCCCCTCTGTCCTCCTTTAATATTGTTCTATATGATTTATCAACTTTACTTTTAAAAAACTCTATATATTATGCCACATTTTAAAATGCCTAATTCTTTTCCACATAACAATATTTATGATGCAGCTTGATAAAAAGCGGGAGTGGGAAATGATGTACAGAGTGAAGCCAGATGTTACAAAAGGCAGAGAAATGGAGAGGAGCCTTCAGAGAATTGCCACGGGGTAAGAGTGTGTATTTGTGCTCTTGAAAACAGATCTAAAGGCATGCCTGAGTAATCTGTTTCTAATCAAATTGAACTCTTAAGAAGTGACTCGTGGGAGTCAAATGATTTATACTTCGTACTGTCTCATACTATATCAAATTCAACAAAAGATTTCAGAAGTCTCATGAAAGCTTATAATCTGGACAAGACTATAACATGTTAAGTGTTTACCCAGGAGGAGTTCTGAGCCTGAGCTCATCATTTTGTTAATTCCATCCTTTAAAAAATATACATACAAATCAATCACTTCTTTCATTCTTTATATTTCTTTAAAGTGTAGTCAGTCACCTCAACTTGCTGTTTCTGCAATCAGATTACTATGTTGCATTGGCCTCCACGTGGCTGTGTAGAGCTGGTCATGGCATTGGTCTTATTTTAATACTCTTACAGAGACTATTTGAAAAAGCTAGCCCTCATACTTTGCTTAAATGGATATGCTATTGGTTGATGTTCATCCTGTGACATAGCAGTAGTTTATTTTAAACAGTAAATATAAAAAATAATTCACACAAACAGATGGCATTTCACTCTTCTATGTTATAAAGTGCAGTTCAGAGAAATGCAACATTGAATTAGGGATTGTGACTATATGTTACGTATCTGTACTTATTTTAATTTCTGGGTTCCTTTGGAAAACCTGCAGAATTTGGGCTAGGGAAACTTTTGAATAATCACCTTTCTAAGTCTTTTTAAAGAACCTGTTTTTGTTATCCCAAGTTTTCCTCATTGTGAATCTGGGCTTTGTGTCTCAAATGACGCTATGTGATAAATGTCTTACCATGTGTGCTAGTGATACTGTTCCTAAAATGAAAAGTAGTGGTCTGACTATTTCTTTTAGTTCCTAGGAGAGTGACCAGTTTTCAGTATAGGCTGGGAGCATCAGGATAATGTTTTTGAAAAGGTTAAGTAACCTAGTATTTCTGCTAGAACAAGCTAGAAGAGAAGGAAGGAATGGAAAAGGAAATAAAGTATACTTTTTAAATACATCCCTCTAAAATGTATTTTTAAAGGCAAATGAAAGCAAAACTCAACAAGTAAGCATTACTTTTGAAAGGAAATTTTCTGTTACAATTAGAACACCCTTTGCGCCATAGACCTCAAATAACTATGGAACTAGGGTTTTTGTCACCATGTGGGTTCTATGAGCAGCTACAGTGTCTTTGGGCAAATACATGTGTGGAGAAATGTAAAGTGGATAGTTGCTGATGTTAGTTTGCAGAAATCCAAATTATCTTTTTACATTTGCCAGGCATGTTCTGAATCATATACAAAAGCAGCAGAAATATGTAAATTGGCATTATGCCATTAATTAATTCAAAAACTCTTGTAGACTTTGTGTATGTGATATTCCCCTTCATCTGAAAACTTGTGTGTGTGTGTACGTGTGTGTGTGAGAGAGAGGGAGGGAGGGAGAGAGAGAGATGGGCTCATGGGTTCAAAAGATATTGAGCAAATGTTCAAGATAACTGGATTGATTTTTTTTCAGCAGTTGCTTTAGAATAAAGGAAAATTTTGGAATCTATATTGATTACCTCTTACTTTGAATACTGTAAATAAAGTTCTCATCTGGTTCCCATTTTCAGATCAAAGCGCTTGTTATGAGCCTTAAAGAAGAGCCAAATATATTCAGTATTGTTGCCTATCTGCAACTGATTTTTTAAACAAACATTTTTCTCTTTAATATCTTAAATTTTCCCAGTTTAATTTATTTGGGAAGATGTTACTGAATTGGCACTAAATACCAATTGCATATTTACGTGACCCAAAGAGTCTCCAATTGAGATTAAAGAAGGAAAATAGATACTTATTCCATAACAATCTTGTTTTAAAACTATGCAACCATTTTTGTCCCCTGGTTATCTCTCTCTGCTTTTCACATGGGGCTTTTGTCCTCTGGACACATTTATTTGTTTGTTTACTCACATTTGTATACTGCCCATCTCATATAGTGACTCTGGGTTGTATTCATAATAATAATAGAAATATATAACAACCCATTAAAAGTATCAATTTAAATTAAAAATAAAAAACAAAATGGCAGGAAAACATACATACAGGGTGTTTATTCCATTAACTGTCATACTACCATCTGTCAGGTTCTGCTTTGTCATGGGATTTCCAAGCTTTAAAGGCCTTCTGGAAAGCCAATAGTGTTGGGGCCAGCCTGACTTCAGGAAAAAAGATGTTCACAGTGATCTGGTTTACACATTGTATGAAGCCAGATCTGGTCATGTGATGACTCCCTTAACATCTGCATTGCTTAGTGACCGAAATTCTGATCCCAACTGTGATTGTAAGTTGAGAAATAGCTGTAATGCTACTGAAAAACCTGAAAGAATAGGTTGGAGAAACATTTTATCTTACAAAATTCTATAATTACTTTGTTTCATTGGCCCATCATTAATATCATTGATATTCTGTATAATATGGGGTTGAATTAAAAAAGACCATTAATAACATTAATCTGAACTGAGATGTAGTTCTAGCTGCAGTGTTTAATTAATTAAATTAAATTAAATTAAATTATTAAAAGTTGTATACTACAGATCTAGTTCCCATTTTGTTACCCATTCTTGCTTAATTATAATAATGTAGATATAGATGTTACAGAAATACATCCAAGAGAAATGCATGATTAAAATGTCAGATGATTTTAAAGAGAGCAGGGTACAGAGTCTAACAAAATAAAATTTCATAAAGTGTATATTTATAATGAATATTTGTATTCATGCTTGAACTTTGTACTCAGTAGTGGGTAGAAGAAGTTATGGCCTCAGGCCACTGAAGTTAACTAAGCATTTTCTTGTACCAACAAGAAAGACTACAATTTGAAAAACTTTGTCATGTGTTTGTCATGTGTCAATTGAGAGGGTTTGTCATGTGTTCTTTGTAAAGACACTTTTGAAAAGCATGTTGAAACTCCCATGGATTGAAACAACAATATGAACTACACCTAAGTTATAATTACGGTATTTAAAAAAAATCATTATTGATAAGAACTTTAGGTCTCACCTATATGTTCTTAAATAAGTCCAGTTTATTTTTAAAAAAATAGAATAATGACAACATCACAATACAACTGCTCTTCTAAAGAAAATAATAGGATAAACTGTATGCCTAACAATATTACAGATTGCATCACAGTATAAAAAGAGAACAAAATACCTTTCTGTCAAGTTTTCTATTACTATGTTGATAAACTGTGAGTTAATGGAGAAGCTAGAGATGGATAAAATATAATAATACCTGATCAAACTTCCCAGGTGGAGAAGTTATGACTTAGTGCATCCATCTATCACATGCATGTAGAAGTACTGATAAAATACGGTTTCTGTCTAAGCAGTGGGTTGGACTAGAAGACCTCCAAGGTCCCTTTCAACTCTGTTATTCTATTATAAACAAAAAATTATTTCAAATAAAAGGAAAGTGTATTGAGCTTTCTATGTCTGTGAAAGTTAATACTTATGACATGAGTTACATTTGTCTTTTTGTATGACAAAATCAGTTGGATCTTTTGATTCTTCTTCCCTCTGCAAATTTGGGTGCCAGAAACTGTAATTTACCTAATAACTGATTTCCTTTTTGCTTCAGTTGAATAAGATTATACAATTGGATGGGCATACAAAATTCAGTATTTTACATCACATATATCCCAAGGAAGCTTTAGTCTCTGTGATAATTCTTAATGATTTTTTTTCACTTTCTTTTCTAGCCACTATTTACTGCAACTTCTCAATTCCATCCATTATGGGAATTAATCCAGTTCTGGAGAATTTTTGCTATATGGCTCATGACATTGGTTTAGTTCCTCTTTTATTTCTATCTTTCAGCTGGTTAAGAAATAAATTTAATGCAGGTTTCATATTATTCAACAAGAGGCAAGGATTTGATTATTGAATCCAACTTTTTATCATTGGGGTTTGAAGACTTTCTCTCTGCTTTCTTTCTGCAGTAAATTAATCCAAAAGTGGGTCACAATAAATATTATTATTGTTGTCTTCTGCCATATCCTGAAGTTTGAAGTTCATCTTATCACCTTGTTCTTTCATAAATCCCATCTCTGGCTATCTGTTTCTCTTCAGCAGATTGGGTGTTTCTGTTATCTGCTGTCCTGCATAGCTTCCAGAGAAGTTCTTTAGTCTGTGAAATACTTATTCGTGCTACTTTAAAATCTGTAGCACTTTCTGCAGATTTAGTGGGATCAGATGGGAGTAATTGTTTTTTTGAACTACATCCAAAGGTTTTGCTTTTCATATAATTAATGGTTTATCAAAATATTTCTTCATCCTTGCCAAACCTTATGACTTCTGTAGAAGACTTTTTTCTTCCTCCAAGGTAAAAAAAATGCTTGTTTCTGGAAAGGATCTCCTTTTCCTTCTTTCTTATCTGAAAAGCTTCTTTGGATGGGCAGATTCAACTTATTCCAGGCATATTGTTTAGGATGGGCTCATATAATTTTTTTAAACAATTACATAAATGTTCTAAATGTATATATATTCATGTTTAAACATTTATATCCTGAGCATATAGAATACAGCTAGGGATAGGACTTATGTAAGTAAATGAAGCTAGAATTTTTATTTCTTATCTGTATCAGGTATTTAAAGTACAATAAAATATAAACTATCCTGTGCCAATTGCCATAATACTACCCCTGTTCTACATGTAAATGCAACTTAATATACAAACATATCGGCTTCTGAAGTGTTAGAAGCCAGTAAATTTTAACAAGGAAAGAATCAAAGAATTAGCAGAATTGAAAAAAGTGACTTATGACCATTTTTCCCACTTACGAATATGGCATCAACCCCATGGTCATGTGATTTACATTCAGATGCTTGACAACTGGTTCACATTTATGACGGTTGCACTGTCCCAGTGATCGTCTTTTGTGACCTTCTGACAAGCAAAGTCAATGGGGAAGCCAGATTCACTTAACAGCCATGTTCCTAGCTTAACAACTGCAGTGATTCACTTAACAAATATGACAGGAAAAGTCACAAAATGGGGCAAAACTCACTTAACAAATTTCTCACTTAGCAACATAAATTTAGAGCTCAATTGTGGTCATAAGTCAGAGGAATACTTGTACTTAATTCCAGAAAAGCTTGCAGTTCAGGAACATTGATTAACAGATAATCAGAGTTGGAAGGGACCTTGTAGGTCATCTAGTACAACCCCCCACCCAAGCGGGAGACCCTACACCATTTCTGAAAGATGGCAGTCCAATCTCTTCTTGAAAGTCTCAAGTGATGGCGCTTCCACAACTTCTTGCGAATCATGACACCTACAGATACATTTGTATTTGACACTCAAGTGCAACTTTACTTATTTCTATAATCAGAAGTGCCTTAAAGCTTTTTCATTGTTATATATGCAAGAGGAAGACAAGCAGCAATGGGTACACTACTGGAACACCTGAAGAACCAGGATAGGGAAAGATTATCATGGGGGAAAAACAATCTGTGCAGTTAAGATTTGATAAGATTCAGCTTGATAAAGTCTAGTTAATCAGAACTTCTGATGTTTTCCTTTGTTCCTAGCCTGTTAAAGTCTTCTCATTTGTAGAAGATGAGAAAGCAGGAAATGTGAAGAACAATTGAATTAGATTTTTATATATGTACCTAGAATTTAACTGTTTGGAATTTCCAAAATGAATATATTTTTTCCTATTTTTCTATATATATATTAAAATATAAGAAAAGTGAATAATGCAGAATTGCAGGTTTTAAAAGTATTTGCATATATTCTGAAAAATGTCTTTACAAATGCATTTTGAATATTAGTTAGATGTAATTTCTTGATTCTTCCCTTTAACTTGATCAGAAACTCTGGGCAAGTAAAACAACTTCCATTTTGACATTTTTGCAGAATCTAAAAACACAGACACATTAATTATATTTATTAAATACATACTGAATCCCAATTAAGTTTAAAGCATTGGGCATTTTTCAGGGAAAAAATATCAGTCTATGTTATAGTATAATCTATGATCAGTAACTTGAACTGTGTTGAAATTTCTCTAGTATCTTTCAGAAGTTTTGAGTGACAGTTCTGCAATTCCTAAGCAGCATCCCAGTAATTACATACCATGGAATTTATAGTCGGAAACATCTAGAGTGTTATTTTTGTAATCAATATCATCTGTATTAAGGGAGAGAATGTAATGGGGAGATATATGTTAGCTGGGTTTCCATTACACAAGAGTCAGTCTTATAAAGTCAGTGATTGGAAAATAAATCAGTTGAAAGTTTTAAAATGAAGATACTATATTATAAATAACTTTTGTGCTTCTAAGATTAAATTTAAATTCTGACTTGATATTTTCCTATTATTTTCATAAGTTCAGAGCATTCTGTAATTCAGCCTCCAAATAATTTCTTTCTTTCCCAATTTTGTAGCTGGTGGAAGATGGAAACAAATGATGTTCCTGTTCAATGATAAGAGGAAAACTGAATTAAGCTTATCATGTATTTTGGGACATTATCAAAGAATTATCCAGAGACCACTAATGCAAATCTGTAGATGAAACTAAACATAACCTGGCCTTGAAGAGAATGGCATATATAAAACAGCAAATTTCTCAAGAAAAGCTTAAGCATATTTGACTGTGATGTTCATTCAGTGAAACAAATCCCTGTTGTTTCCTTTTCCCCAATGCTATTATTGTTTTTCCTTTATTCAGTGTAATTATATATTCCCCAAAAATATTGTATATACCATCTTCAATAATCAAAAAGTAGTTTACACTCATAAAATATTCAGAAAAATATATATTTATCACCATATTTACCAGTATCTTATGCATATTGAAAACAATTTTTTCATTTTTTTTGTTCAGAAGAATGTTTTGTTCAGCTAATATCATAATCACAACCTGGAAAGATCAAGCAAGCTTTGGAATTTATTGGCAAATCATAGTCCCACTAAGACTTGTATATGGTCCATATCACAAATTGGTTCATTTGGAAACCGTTCATTACAGTTACAATTTGGCAGGCTCTTCTCCAGCGAGGCCAATAGCTAAGCTAATATAAAAATGGATTCTTTCCGATAGATGGTGTGATCTCTCAGGTTGGGATTAAAATATTCAACAAAACATTATGGCTACATTAACCTTATCTGGCTTATGGACAGAGAATTTAGATCCTAGCACTGCCAGTCTCTCAGCTGCCTGTACAAACATTCCTTTAACAATGAATACAGTTTAATTTTTGTTAAAGGTATCATCCATAGAATTTCACTCTACCAAAAAATGTGAAGCTTAAAATTTTAGATAGAAGATATTTTCTTCCCCAGTGTTTAAAATAATAAATACCTTTGTACCTAGTACTAACTTTATGTAGTAGAATGCAAAATTTCAGTGTCATCTGGGTACTGGCTGGGAATAGGTCCATGAAAAACATTTGGCAGTGTTATGGTTTTCATTGAGTCTAGAGCTGAAAAGAATCCCCAATACCCTAGATTTGTTAGCCCTGTTTAAAGTACGCCAGTAATATCTGTAGGTGAACAACAATTTTCTATAGTCAAATAGTTTAATAGTAGCTTAGATTAAATCAGCCCAGAATCTGGTATCCAACTTTTTGGATTTCAGCTTCTTTAATTTGTGGCCAGTATGGCCAAAAATTTGAAATCCCAATATTCTTGGAAGGTATGATTGAAGAAGAATGAAGACTTTTGTGTCTCTTCTTCTAATCACCATGACATATCATTTGCCTCTTTTTGTCAAGTATAATTCTGCTTTTATGTTCTGCTCTTAATGAGAAATTAAATGAATTGCCTATAGACACTTTTGACTGCCTGTTTACTTGTGGACACATTTTTTAGATTTAAGAGGGAGTGATTCTCAAATGGAGGCCTAAGATTGTAGGTTTACAAAAAGTGGACTGATAACGAGAGAACATCGTAGTTGCTTGTAGACTGTTCTGCAATCCTTTTTTTTTAAGTGACCTTTATTTGGACATAATTTAAATGACCGAAATGGTTCAGTAGGAGTTTGTATCAGATAAGAAGATTACAAATGCAGCTGCAATGCAGATACTTCATTCTCTGAATATATCTAATAATTCCAAACTTCTTTCTGATAGTGGGGTTGAGGGAAGCATTATCACTGATTCACTCTGGATTCCTAGGGATTTATGAGCTAATGATGAGCCTTGGTTCTCCAATTAAAAATGAGATGAGAACGGGGAGATAACACTGTCAGGTATGCTATAAAAATTGATAGTTTACTATAGTTAAGTCTTATTATATTATTATGTATTTATCAAACTTCTATGCTGCCCATCTCACCAAAAGCAACTCTAGGTGGCTTACAGAAATCGTTTAGCTATATAATATGGATATGGATACATTGGATATATAGCTTATATATCCAGAGGACCATTCCTCTCTCTGTTCCTTTCTCTCCCCCTTCCTCTCTCTGTTTAACACACTTTCCCCCCTTTTTCCCTTTTATTTGTAATTGGGTTAGATAGAAGAACATAATAATTCTCATACTGAATTTGTATAACATTCTCTCTTCAAGAAGGTTGAGCCAAATGCCTCTGTTTCCAAACAAGAGGGGCATTATGGGGGATATCAGTGGCAACTCCTACAGGTTTACCATTCCTCTAAATACCATTGTAAGTATCAGCTGTGTACCTATCCTCTGCTTTCTTGATATACTTCAGAAGAATTTCTGGGTAGAAAGATTTCTTTTGCATCCGGGCTTCTATGTTTTCAGAAGCAAAATGGATCAGTGCACGTGTACGTTCTCACATTACGCTAGAGGAAAGTGCATGCATCCGTACGAATGAAACAAGTTACCCTATCCATATCTACATTATTTTCAAATATGATGGTTTTTCCCATGCAGTAGAGTTTCATATCATATTTGTTTTTCATGCTAGGCTGCTTTTAGAAATGAGAAGTATCTCTCAAAAAGCATACAGTTTTGATAACAGCTTTTTGGAAATGGGATATTGATTATCTAGACTAAAAGCTCAAGAGGGACCTTGGACTCCTAGTGGACGATCACTTACACATAAGCTAGAAGCATGCAGCAGCAGCCAAAAAAGCTAATACAATCCTTGATTGTATAAACAGAGACATAGAATCATAATCCCAAGAAACCTCCAAGATCTTTTCCAGCTGTATTCTGATTGATTGAGTTCATTAGATTTACTCCCAGGTATGTGATTTACTCCCATATGTAGAATTGTCACCGAAGGCATTTTATTTTATTTTATTTTATTTTATTTTATTTTATTTTTATTCATATTTATATCCCACCCTTCTCCGGAGACTCAGGGCGGCTTACAGTTTTTGGGATACAACCCAATGTGCTCAGCAGTAGCCTTCCTTCCATTGTATATGCCTGCTTATTACTAAGCGGCATTTTTTACAAAGTCAGCTTATTGCCCCCAACAATCTTGGGTCCTCAGTTTACCTACTCCGAGAGGATGGAAGGCTGAGTCAACCTTGAGCCTGGTGGGATTTGAGCCTGCAATAATTACAGGCAGCTGGAGCTTAGTGCTAGGCTATTAACAGCCTGCACCACCAAGGCCCTGGTGGTGCATAATGATGTAGCTTTTAA
This sequence comes from Naja naja, assembly GCA_009733165.1. Taxonomy (NCBI): domain Eukaryota; kingdom Metazoa; phylum Chordata; class Lepidosauria; order Squamata; family Elapidae; genus Naja; species Naja naja. The sequence goes on from CM019148.1 coordinate 55,752,242, forward strand.
TTTTGCATGTTTCCTTGATGCTTGATTTTTATAATTTGATGCTAGTCTATTTTTTACAATTTTAATTCTTAGTAGATGATTAGTAGATGATTTTTTACGGTTTTAATTCTTAGTAGATGATATCCTGAAGTGTGGCTTCATGGGCACCCCTTATTTTAACAGATGAAAATATGACTTTGAAATATTGAGGTGGGGGAAATTCCTTGGGTGGTCCCCGTCATGACATGAAAACATCTGTCCTGCCTTAATCAAGGGCACAGTGGTGGAGTTACAGCATTTGCTGTGGGTTGAAAATGAAGTTATCCAGGGTAGAGTGGAGACCAGGTAATATAAACAATGTTTTGTAATGTTTGCTTATTGTGGATGTTTTCCAGCAGCTGCAACTGAGTCTTCTGATTAAGAGCTGTAAATGAGGTTGTGAATGATCCCTTGTGTGCATCATTTTTCATATTTGGGTTTTGAAGCCCAGCATGCACACTCTCTTATGAATTGGTGTTTAAGACTGTGTTCTATATAAAGTAAAAGAGTTCTATAGTATTCTTCCTTGAAATACTTTTCCTCATTCTGTATTGAGGTTTGTTTGTTATTTTTAACAAGGGATAGATGTTTAATTGGAGATTATTTTTAACAAAGTCTAAATTTGAATTCATGTATATTGTATTATTCACTAAGCTTTGGGTATTCACTAAGCTTTCCTATGTAGAAAGTCCTTTTTTTAATAGACAAAGGTTACCATCAGAAAGACTTTGCTATTAATATTCTCCATTTGCTTAATTTTGTATAGAGCATACCATGTTGCCTGTTTATAGCGTTCCATTAGAATGAATTCTACCACTAATAGACTTTTCCTTACTTCCTTCTATTTGTATTTTCCTGAGCTTCCCTAGATCAGCTCTAGAAGGCCAGTGATCCATCAGTGTGGCCTGTTCTATTCATGGAACTGATTGGATATAACCCATACTATATTAAGATCTTGGGATTTAAGAGCCGACCAGCAGGGTTGATGAAATTGAAGATGAATCAGCATTGGTACTGCCCCTTTAAGACTGGGGATGGGTTTTACACCTTTAAGAGGTGTTTATATAAAAGCAACCATTACAGGGTCTATTTATTTATTTATTTGATTTGAATCGCATAGCATAGTCTATATATATATATATATATATATATATATATATATATATATATATATATATATATATATATATATGTAGGTCTTGGTGTATTTGGGTCTTGTCCCGTGTAAGATTGAGATATCTTGGTGACGTTTTGATGAGATCCGAAGATGGCAAGTGGGATCTCGTTGAAACGTCACCAAGATACTCTCAATCTTACACGGGACAAGACCCAAATACACCAAGACCTACATATATAACACTATATATATATATATATATATATATATATATATATATATATATAAAACACTATATATAAAACACTATATATATATATATAACACTATATATGTAGGTCTTGGTGTATTCGGGTCTTGTCCCGTGTAAGATAGAGAATACCTTGGCAACGTTTCAATGAAATCTCATCCGTCATCTTCAGGCTGGTGTCTTCAGCTTCGTTCTCCTGGGAGAAGTGTGTGATCATGGCTGTTTTCCCCTTTTAAACTCTAGAGTTGGCTGTGTTGTTACTTCTTGATTGGTTTGTGGAATTGATGTATGCAGATTGGATGGCTTTTTCCTGAGACCCTGTGTGGCTGAGGTGCTGGCTGTGTGTCTCTCAGCCTTTTGTGTTGTAATGACCTGGGTAATGGGCTGTGTGATGACCTTCTGAGTTCTATTGTTGTGACATCCTGGGTGTGGTGCTGTAGTCTCCTGGGTCATTGTCTGTGTTGCAACCTCCTGATGTTTTGTGTTGTAATCTCCTGAGTTCTGTGATGTAGTATCCTGGGTGGAAGGCTGTGATGTGACATTCTGGGCCTTGGTTTGGCTCCGAGTTTGAGGTTTGGCTATGTGTTTATAGCGTGTGTCAGTTTGCTTAGTTTGGGGGTCGGAGGGGGGTGTAGCAGCTGGTATTGCAGCCATGGTCTGGTTTCTGGATGGTGGTTGCCTTTCATCTGTGGCATGGGCTTGGGTTTGAGTCTGGTGAAGGAGATTGGTTTAATATTGTTAATTTGACCATCCATATCCTATGTCTATGGAGATTCTCAGTCATCCAGGGCATGGTTGTCTCAAAGGTACTATTTCAAGAAGCAACTGAAATTTCTGGTTTTTCTTGAAGACATTTCGCTTCTCATCCAAGTAGCTTCTTCAGCTCTGAAGAAGTGGCAGTGGGAAGGCGGAGCAGCAATGGTGGAACTCTACAACAGTACCAGTTTCTCATGTGGCCCCTTGGGAAAATTAATTGTTTACCCCAATGTAGAATAACTATTTTTAAAGTATTCTTTGAAATGATGTTTTAAATTTAAAATGATTTTGTTTTATTAGCTATCGAGTGGCTTTTAAAATTAAGGGTTTGTTTCATCCAGTGGATTAGTATTAATTATTCTGAAAAGGTTTAAAAGATGATTGTCCTAAATCAAATTTTGAAAGCATTTTTTATTTTAGTGAAAGAGTTTAATGAGAACACAGTGCAATTTTAGGATGTATTATATAAAACAATCTTTACACTTGCCGTTGAATCTGGATTATGCAAGTAAGATGGATTTGTTCAAACTGATCACAGATAAAAATGGTAAAATTCATGAATCAATGAATGCAGAACTTTAAAGGCATATCAAGGTTTTGGGAATATTTAAAAGGACATGTCAAAGAACTAAAGCACCATAGGAATGAGTAAGAAAATAAACAGAAGGGGGAGAAGGATCAGAACTCAGGTTAATTAGAAGAATTAATTATAATTCTTAGTAACAAGTATATTTTGTAAGAAACTCTCAAAGACCCAGTTGTGGCTCTGTACATTTGAAAAACTGTTCATATCTTAGGATACTTGCAACACACTGCTCCAGCATTGTATGTTCTTGCTTGAACTGAAGCCACAGAGTGGTGCTATTGCACTGTATAAAATATTTTACTGCTTCTTGAACCTTAAAGATCTGGCAACCCGAGAAGCCGTAAATCTTACCACCATTTCTGCATACTGCTAGTTTCTAGGCAGAAAAGAAAAACATGGATTAGCAATCCCCATCTGATTGCTATCCATAAATACTGGCAGTGATTTTTTCCCCACTGGCTGAGGTAGCTGTGTACCTAGGTAGTGCCATAAGTTTGGCTATAAAGTAGTTGAATATGAGTTCAAAGTACTTAAATGTGAACTTTTGCAAAGGAACTTTTATCATGAAAATAATACAGGAGGTCATAAGGCCATTTGGAATGCTACAAAGAAATCTTTTCCAGGGATAACTGTAAATTAAGCCCAAGAGAGAGGTGTGATATTATCTCATTTCTACTACTGGCTACTAACTTGCTTTTTACTGAAGCATCTGACCCCGGATTCTTATGTGAGCTTGTTTACAAAGAGAAACTGAAATTGGCTTTAGTTAGCATGTATAATTTTAGTAATCCTTCCAATAAGGTAGGGTTGGAAAGTATAATTCTGATCTATTCATTTTTCACTTTGATCCAACAAGAAAAAATTGTAGGGAGTAGTGCATCTCCCTATGTACCATAGTTCTCATCTGAACCTTGATGAACCACTTAGATAAGTTTTTGCAGGCAATTTGTGCACAAATATAATTATATCCAATTGGATAATAACATTTGGAGCTTTGAGCTTGTATTATTGGGTATTGATATTACGTAACATATCCACAACTGAACCAAATGTCCACCTAAAATTTATAAAAATCAGCATAAGTTCTAACATATTTGAAACAAGTATCTATGATGGAGTGTGGTTATTGAAGGCATTTCCACATTAAACATTGTTATGGGAGTAGCTGGGGAGCAATGTAGACTAGCCTCTCTTGTGGTGTACATGCATCTGGACAACATGATTTTGTCACAGCTAAATAGTCTACACATTCTGGCTGCTTGACCTGTCAAGGATCTCTTAGTAAGAAGCAGCAGCATAAGTATCGAAAATAAAAACAAGAGTTAATGCTGTGTTGTTATGCCGTAAGTAAGTAAGTAAGTAAGTAAGTAAGTAAGTAAGTAAAAGTAAGTAAATAGCAATACCACTTAGTCTTATATACCACTTCACATTGCTTTTTGGCCCTCTCTAAGTGGTTTGCAGAGTTAGCATATTGCCCCCAACAATCTGAGTTCTCATTTTACCCACCTTGGAAGGATGGAAGGCTGAGTCAACCTTGAGGCTGGTGAGATTTGAACTGTCAAATTGCAGGCAGCCGGCAGGCAGCAGAAGTAGCCTACAGTACTGCACTCTAACCTTGGAAAGCTGGAACAAATGGTTGTTCATGTAATTCCAGTATTTATGGATTAGACAGGAGTTTCTAAATTGTTTATGCTTAAAATAATAATTTATCTGATAGAAGAGTGGAACTTCAGTTTTTTTTATTTTAATTCCTAGTTCTCCCTCCTCATATTTGTTCCTAGTCAGATTCAGCTATTGGACCTTTCACTTTTTTGCCATAGACAAAAGTCAGAACAAATGCTAGTGAAGAACAATAAGACGAAAATGTCAACTCTCTTTGGATTTTTCAATAAACCATTTAATTATTGTGGCACACACACATTTATCAGCCAACACATATGAAATGTCAAAATCTGCAGAATTTTCTCAAATAAAACCTTTCATAAATTGATAGTTTTTAAAGGTCCTGAGTGCTTTCTATTTAGTATCATCTATTTGCTGATATAATAGACATTTGAGTTAGATTTTGTATTATTTTCAACCTATTTGCAAATTACATTATTGATTATAATAAATTTACAATATTGAAATTTTCAATTGCCATTTAATTGACATCTACTCTTCTCTCAACCTTTACAATACACTGAAATTTAAAGGATAGGCATGGGGAATACAGTGAAAAGGCTAGATGATGGAAGCCTCAAATAAAGGGATTAAGAGAATAAAAAATATGGTAATATCAAACAGAAAAATGAAAGTCAAATTGATAATATTGAAAGGAATTTACAGATCCACAGTGAGAGAGGACTCTAGTCAAACAAAGATGCCTTTTTATACCACACAGAGTTCTCTTAACTCAACAAGATATTGTCTAACAAACCAGAAATTAGCATTATTCCCTTAACTAAATAGGTCCAAAACTCTTTATATACCCAGAATAGAGGCATCTGCCCCATCAGAAAAAGGACTTTCACGAGATCACTAGAAGTTTAAGTGTTGATTGACATTAATGTAAGACTTTGTTTGTCTTTCCATTTTGGTGATTGCAACTTGGCTTTATTTTTATCATAAAACATATGGCAAAATATTCTTGTTGTACAAAATGCACTGCTCTTGTAGAGATTATTGGCTTAAAAAGGCTTTATAGGTTACTTCTCAAGAGTGTTGTGAAAACTGTGAATATTTACTGAGATTTTAATGGGTGAAATAAAATCCAGTTACAGACTGCGGTGAGTCATTTTGTGTGTGTGTGTTTTGGAGTACTGCAGAGAAAGGAGGGGTTGTGAAACATCATCTTTAGTGAACTTGCATTCATGGGTTATTAGAGTATGGACCTAAGGACTTAGCTTGAAGGGGCCATTGCACCCTGTTTATACTTCTGCCTTTCTACCTAACAAGCTTCATACTGGATAGAAAGTCCCGCATTCATAGAATCAATGTTTTTCAACTGGTGCATCTCCATTTAATCAAATAGCCTCAAGTAAATTCTAATAGTAAGGATGTGTCTCATGTGGTTCCCTGTTTCCAGGAGCTTCCTGACTAACTTTTGATACATTTCCCCATTGTGGAGATTCCTGTGCATCTTGGCATAATCTGTGCAGAGCTGAAGTTGATCTTCTCTCATAGAATATTTAAATTACATTCAAACATTTGGATGGCACCTTACATTACCAGCCTCTCCTATATCAGATTCAAGCTCTTCTTATTTTATGATATATGCTTTCTAACGAGTAGCTTAGGGCAGGTTGCAGCCACCTTATCAGCAAAACTTTAAACAAAAAGAAGCTGAAACATAAAACATCTGAGTTGGCCCTCCTCCCACTGTTAATGCTAGAATACAAAATACCAGCCTCATTAAGCACCCTAAGACAGCTGATATTACATCTAATGATACTTTCATAAGGTGTTTGTAAATACTCAAAAGGAAGGGAAGCATTTATAAACCCTCTGTGAACTTGGATCCATGATGGCACATTAAAAATTACAGTTAGGGGAATGCTTTGATGTTCACATTAGTCTATCAGTGAGATTATCTGTTGGGCAAATTGTTACCCATTTTCACCTTATGTAAACAGTTACCCATACAGTGCAATGGGATAATTAAGTTTACTAAATTAAACTTTTATTTAGAACAAAGTGGCAAGGGTGACTGTAGGATATGTATTTCCCTTTTTCCTCAGTTTATAATGATACACATCATTTTTATACTTGTGGTTGTGCATGCTGAAATTATCTTTCAGGAAGTGATATATAAAATATTGGGAATTTATTTAACTTCAGTTCTTAGATTAGCAATCATCATATTGCTTGGGAGAATTGTGCTCATGAAACACCAGAATAAACTGGTATATTTTTCTCCACCACCATAAAAATATCTACTAACCTCAAATAGATAAATAAATTGTGTAATAATAATTCTCTCTCTCTCTCTCTGCATACACACACACACTGATATTCTGCTTTCTTTTGTCATGCAATATACTGTTCTTCCTATAGACAATTCCCATACAAGGCAAATATAGCACATAGTTATTAGGTACACTAACACCAAGTTGCTGAAAGTATGCAAAAGCTACCACTGAAATTATGTGATATTTGATTGGCCCAAATAAAATATTTCCCTAATGTGTTCCCAATGTTTTGATTTGAAAACATATGAAATTCTCAAGTGGAGCTATGGATTTGAAACTAAATTAATGTTTCTATTTATATGAACCCACGTTCATAAAATGTCACAACAGAACTCAGCACCTAGGGGAACTTGCTTGTTCTAAAAGTAAAAAAGACAATCCAAATAGTATCCAACCAGTTTTTACTTGGATAGAAGAGTATCAGGAAATTCCAGGGCTCTAGAATAGCCTGGGAAGGCCAAAAAAGAAGAAGAAAAAAAATCTAAAGACAGCAATGGCAAACAACTTCTGTATTATAGCCAAGAAGCGACTTGAACATGTCCAGAAATTGTGCTTGATTTTTTTCTTAATATCCAAAAATATAGCACATTTGAATTTCAAGTCATATAAGCTGTTGAATGCAACATATAATGCCAGTTTGAATAACAGGTTCGCATTTTTCAAACACAGTTGGGGAGAATTCAATAAGTAGAGGAGAAAAAATTAGTTTGGCTATTGCAAAGTATATGCAACCATCAGGATTTTACTGTAGTTATTTAAGGATTGCTGAACGAAAATTAGTTCATATTTTCAGATTAAAAGATACAGATTTGTGATTTTGCATCTCATGTCAGAAAAAAGTAGATATATGTATATTATTTTTATTTATATCCATATATTCATTCTAATTTTTTTAGGTTGAAGTAAAAGAGCCAGTAAGAAGGCTCATGACATCAAATTATGTCTGGAGTGAAGAAAGTTAGAAGTTAAGGTCCCTGAATGAAACTGAATGCATGATTTTCCTTCTAATATTATGAAATATAAAGTATTAGTACAATTTAGAATGTATATGATTAAATGATTGAAATTTGTGGATGAAGTAAGATAGAGATAACCTTATAAACAATATTGCATATTGTTACTGTATGACATAGTTTTTTCAGATTCTTACTAAAAGAATTACACACACACACACACACACACGTAGCTTAGGTAGCTACGGAGTTGGTAAAATAGCCAGATTATGTAAAGATTCTAAGATTCTCTATTAATCAAAAATTCAGTCATTCACTCACTCATTAACTGGGTTCACATTTTACTATGTCTGGTTGGGGACAGCAAATATCTGGTTGGGGACAGCAAATTATTGTGGATCTTTGCCTTTCTTTGCCATTAAAACAAAATCATTTTCTTTGTTCTTCCTTCTATGAATGAGAGAGACTCCTGACATGATAGCATTAGAATGTTTCCATCTTAGAATAATTTTGTGAAATATGTGTTTTTTCTTCTCCTGGTAACAGGCTAATGTTAATTCAATTGCACACAATTGTAGTAGACTGTACCAAGGCCTTCCATATGTTAAATGTGTACTTGAGGCACAGTAGGAAAGCTCTTTTTATTTCTTTACTGATATGTTCTGAAATTAATCTTGGATATTATTTTCTCAAATTAGTTTAAGACCAATTTTCTAATGAGTGATAGATACCTTGGGTTGCCATTATGCTAATGAAGCTTTGTGAATTATTTTTTAATTATTAAAAAATAATTATTTTTCTACTTTCAGCTATTATTTTAAAAAATGCCTAAATGCTACAATGTATGCAATCATCTGAATGTCTTCTTCTAATTAACCTGCTTCCATCATCACAATAAAGTTATCCAAGTGGTAATGAATAATTTAAATTAAATTATTTTTCCCTTTGGGACATATTATTTAAGGACAGTTTTTCCAAACAGATATCGGGTTGGGGACAGCAAAAGAATTTTGTATCAACCATATGAAGCAAAGGAATAGTAAAAGCAAAATCACAGTGCATGAGGGACCAAGATGTGAATGCAATGACCAAGACTGGATGTTTTTTTAAAAACAGATGTTTAGCTGGATAGATGGATATGAGAGGCACTACCAATGGCATAGTTTGAAAAGATAGTTAAGTAAATCAATGGCAGATAAATCCAATAATTTGTGGATGCTTCTAAGAACCAGTTGGATGGATAAAAGTAGCAGTGAAAATTGGATATCTAGCTGGTCACCAAGTAAATAAGTTAATGAGCTGTGTAGGTCTTTGGTCTGATAGTATTAAGACCCCGGAATTTTTAGGATTAAGAAATTAGTGGCTGTTCAGATTTTGATGAGAATTAAGCTTCTGATAGTATCATTTTTTTCTTGCTAAGATTCTAGTGACAGAAGGCTAATTCTGGATCTTAACTTGGAGTAAAAATTTGTGCTGATTTTATTTTTTGTAGGCTATAGCATTTCTTTGGAAGTACTTCTACACAAAGTGATTTGCATTGTCATCAGTCACAGTACAGTCATTTTGATGTCATAATAACCTTTTAAGTTAAGTTTATCTTGGCTCCTAGTGGCTACCTGGACAAATCCCTAATGTTTTCTTAGCAATTTAGAAGTGACTTGCCATTGCCTTCTTTGGCTGAGAATGACTGGTCAAAGATCACGCAGCTGGGTCCATGCTTAAATTGGGTTTCCAAATTTCCTTTAGCTTTTAGATCCTAAATTAGGAGACAGGGTCATCAAGCAATCATGATTTTTTTAAAACTAAAGGTAGCAAGGTAGGATTTCCAAGAACTTTTTCAGCAGGACATTAATCTGGCCTAGCCTGTTTGATACCAGCATAATTGTCATTATTATAATAGGTGATAAATATAGAACTGCAGAAAATCACAGAATAGAAAGACCTGTAAATAGAAGTGGAACAACTGTGGCAAAAGACAGCAAAGGTGGTACAAATATGCCTTGGGTACAATCCCAAAATATCTGGAGCACCACTTGAACACCATTAAAATCACTATTGGTTGATTGCTTTAGACACCTTTACTTGAAAGAGCTCACATCCTATAATAATATATCCTTTAATACCATCAAACAACATCTGCCTATTTCAGATCCTTGGAAAGGGCTCAACAGATTAACAAAAATGCCAAGCAGTCTAAACATCTGGCTGACTATGTGACCAACCATAATAATATCCCTTTTTGAAGCACAGCTGTAGCATGTAACAAGAGAGTGTAAATGAACATGTTCTTCAATTAGACTGAGCATTTCAAATCCATGTTACTTTTCAAAGGGTCTTGCTTTAACGATGGGAAATTGTCATTGTACCACAAGTTATATTTTGGAAATTATAATATAATTTTTATATTTCTTCATGAATTACCTTCAACTAATAAAATATGACTGTTACATAACAATTTGATCATCAATTGCATAAAGTGACTTTTCTATTTTATACCTTATTATTTTTAATAATCAAAATCAGGGTAAAAAGAAACTCCAAGATTGTTGAACATCACATAATTTTTCCTAAAAAAGGAAATACAAGATCTTTTTGCTTAGTTAGCAATCTTCTAGGTGTCCCCATTTTTGCCATAAAGTTTTATTTTTAAAATATGCGGAAAAGAACCAATTGTACTCAGCAGGAAACATGGAACAGATAATCTGATGATTAAACATTACTACAGATCTTATCTTCATATTAGTTTGCACCTGTATGAACTCTGCAAACATTTATTCTGACTCCTAGGTGACTTGAAAATAATGTTTTTTAATTAAAGAAGAAAGCCAACAGTGAAGGAAGATATAACATTTTAACTGTTGGTGTATGGCATTTGTTTCTAAAATAATGACACTGCTTTAAATGAACACAACATACTTTTCCACAAATCATGGTTTAGAAATCAACAGTATCTTAATTTGTAAACACATTAAACTGAAATTAATCCAACATGCTTAACATGAATGTGGCCAGAAAGAGGCATTGGGTAATCTGTTTCAACCAATCAGCTGAGCATATGCTGACCTTTATGTTGAGTCATTTCTTCTATTAAATTAATAATTGTTATGTTGGACTGAATTTTCAAAAATAGGTTTTATAGCTGGAGAGAAGGTTCTACATCACTTGAAGGAGTGGGAATCTTTCTTATCCCCTAAACACTTTTTTTGTGGAAATGCCAGCCTAACACCTCTTTGTCTAGCAAAGAGCCTAAATTGTATTGAACCAGTGCAAAAAGACTACCCACTATAAACACAAAAACTTTGAAAAACCTGTTTAAACATTACAGTTACTTTTCACTTGCTTTGCTAGGGCCCCTGCTTGATAAATCAGGAAAAAACAATACAGAAACATTAAAAGAATGCTTTATGTTCATATACGCCTGTCATTAAACTGCATGGCTTATGTGTGATACAGCCTTCATGATGATAACCCTGAATTTAACATGCCTCCTTCAAGGGAAAGTTTGACAGCAGAAAAAAAAAATTACTGTATTCTCATCAAATGTCAGACAACATTCCTAAATTATTTGAGGAAAAAAATTCAGGGTACACAAGTGAGGTTTAAAATTCCCAGTCCTAAAATTCAGTGGGGAAGAGGATACACATCTGGGAACAGATTCCATGCAGAAAGCTCCCCTTCAGCTAAGGGAAGCTATGTGCCTGTCATGAGAACTGCCCTCTCCTGCAATCTACCAATTAGCAACTGGGAAAGAAGAACATCCAGATTCAGTCAGTTTTGTTCCATATACTATCAACCTTCTGAACTCTCAAGCTTCCTCTTTCCGGTATGCATTCAATTGGGGATGTGTGTGTGTGTGTGTGTAGCATGCCTATGTTTCTTATGTATAGTGTATTTGTTTGTTATGTATATGTGTACACTTTGAGAGCAGGCAACATAATTTCATTATTAATGTGTGCCAGTGTGCCCACAGTAAGAAAATAACAACAAAGGTTATCTGTCTGTCTGTCTGTCTATCTATCATTCTATCATTCTCTCTCTCTCTCAATTAGTATTATTGTATGCTGGAGAAGCTGTCCCTGGTAGGGTAACATAACCCTCCAACCATCAATCATGTGCTCTGGGGGAATGTATTGCATGTAGTCCTTGACTTACAACAGTTCATTTAGTGACAGTTCAAAGTTACAATGGCACTGAAAAATGTGACTTACGACCGTTTTTCACAATTACGACCTTTGCAGCATTCCTTGCATGCAGTTGCATGCTTGGCAACTGGTTCATGTTTATGATGGTTGCAGTGTCTCGCAATTGTGTCATTACCTACCTTCTGAGAAGCAAAGTCATTGAGGAAGCCAGATTCACTTAACAACTGGGTTACTAAGTCATTAGCTGCAGTGATTCACTTAAACAACTGTGGCAAGAAAGGTCATAAAATGGGGAAACAAATTTCTTTCTTAACGGAAATTTTGGACTCAGTTGTGGTCGTAAGTAGAGGAATACCTGTAGAGAGGGACATCTTTTTTTGCATCATCTTCAACAGTGGAACAGGTGTGCAAGCAGTTTGCCAGTGAAAGTGCAACGAGATGTACTTGGGCTGTTTGTGGTTCAGCCAAAGTGGGGAGGCTGAAAATGCACATGTGTGGCCCTCACTCCATTTCTTATATTTAATGTGGTTCCTGTGGTTGGAGTGGGTCTCTAGGCCTGGCGTATCAAAATTTTAGATGACCAGATCATGACCAGGTCATTTCCCTGTAATGTTGAAGCCATTCAACAACTGGGAGCTTGCAAGCCACTGAAACGTTTGGCAAGGTTTTTTTTTTTAAAGCATGCACAAATCATGCCAAAAAGTATGTAGAAAATTAGTTTTATAACTGGGCAAGATTCTACACATGGAGGCAAGAAAGAGGACACTTGGGACGGAATATATGAATCACAGACAGTGCAAATTTGGGAACCAGGTTGGAGCAAGGGAGAATGAGTCTGCCTGCCCTGTCCAGACTCATTAAAATCATAAGGTTTTATTGTTTTATTATGTTAATCATGTCTTAGTTCACATCAAGGGTTGACCGCCTGGACTTCCAGATGTTTTGGTTTCAACTGCCTTCAGCCCCAATTCCGTCTCTAATGGAATTGTGGGAGTTGAAGTCTAAAACATCTGGAAGGCACCAGGTAGGTCGCCTATTCTAGTTCGCACCTCATGAATCAGAATCACACACTCTTAAAAAAAAAGACTCGGCTGTAGCACCTCCACCTCCTCGCGGTAACCCCAGAGAGCTCTCCTGGCCAAAGACACTTTCTATCACCATCTTTTTGATAAGGACCTGCTGAGCTTCCTCAGTCTTTTCCCTCGCTGGGGAAGAGGTAGTCCAGGTTCAAGAAGGCGGGCAGGGTCCTTATCAGTTCGGTCACTTAAAGGTCTCTTGGTTCTCTCCCCCGCGTCATTTTGCGGAGGCAGCGGACACACACAACTCACACACACACACTCCCACCCTCCCACCCGCGGTCCGAGAGGACCTTATCAACCCGCCCTCTCCGGCAGAGCGCGGGGTTCTCTGCGGGCAAAAGGCGTGAGTTGAGCGGGGGGGTCTCCGCTCGAAAGAGAGGGGAGAGGCTAGGAGACCTGGGGGCGAGGGGCGGCGTGCCTGCCAGCCCCCCATCTCTTCAAGCGCCGTAGAGAAGGAGGGAGCCGTGGGCCAAAGGAAAAAGAAAAAGAAGGCACGCCACCTACTACTCCGCGTGGACAAGTGCCAAGGCGAGGGCGGAAAACGAACTCTTTGCAATCTCCAGTCTTGGGAGAAAACGCGCGGGTGGAGGGGGCGGAATCGCGAAAGCCTCGGAGAAGCAGCGGTAGCTCTTGCCTTCTTGGTTCGGGTTGGCTTTCTAAAAATTGAAGAGGAGGAGGAGGAGGAGGAGAGGGAGCTCCTGGAAAAGTTGTGCAGCCAGCAGTCGCCAGTGAGAGAGTGAGAGAGAGAGTAGTAAGGAGGGAGGTGAGCTGGACGGTTAATGCAAACAGCCGCGGCGGCAGTCCGGCGTCCCCTGGAAAGCAGGACCGCTCGAATCCTGCCCACGCCGCGAGGGGAGGGGGTCGGTGGTGGGGGTGCCGAAGAGCAACAGCCGCGGGAGGAGAAGGAAGGGAAGCCGGCAGAACCACCTTGAAGGCGTCCAGCTGTCCCAGGCGGGTCTCGGGATCTGTCCTGGCGCCGGCACGCGCGTATACACACACGCACGCACACACAGACACACACGCATCTCTACACACGTGGGCGCTTTTCGCCTCCGCTCGCGGCTGGACACCAACCCCCTGGGCAAAAGGGGGGGGGAGCGACGCACTGATTCCCAGAAGGGGGGCATTCCCCCCCCCACCCCGGACCTACTTTCCTCCGCCTGCCAGTTGGTGCCATCTCAAGTTGGAGCGTGGGAGCTTGTGGGCAGCGGGGCGCCGAGTCTCCGGAGCCCTCGCTTTAAGTGGCGGCCAGTTTCCCTTCTTTTTTTCCCTCCTCCACGCACTTCTTCAACTCTGTAAGATTTTTCTTTTTGTATGTGCCAGGCGTGATTTCCCCCTTCTCCCTGCAACGTTTTTTGGGATTTTATTATCTCTTTCCTCCGTTTGGTAGCCGGGAAGAAAAAAAAGCAACGTCTTTTCCTGCTTTTAAGCAACATTTGCAACTTATTATTATTATTATTATTATTATTATTATTATTATTATTATTATTATTATTATTATTAGGCGCTATCCATTGCAGGTTATTATTATTTTTGTTTTAATAGAAAGCAATTGCTGGCTTGAACCCACCACCTTTGCTGGAGCATCTCATCTGCTCGCAAACTCACTCTTGGACTTGCAACCAATTCAAGCAGTTTGGCGGACCGGCCACTTGGCATATGCTATCTGGACTCGCGATCTGTTGCATTTATTCTTTCGATCCGTCGGGGTTTTTTTGTTTTGTTTTGTTTTAAAAGAAGATCTGGACCTTGTTTGCACATCTTAAAGTGCCGCGGAGAAAATTCCAGGAAACATTTTGGTCCTTTCTTTGTGGGAGAAGCCGAACGAAAAGAAGCGTGTTTTGGGTTTTATTTTATTTTTCACTTTTAAACCTTTTTTTTCCCTTCCCAAAAATGCACTGCTATCTCCTGAGCGTGTTCGTCACCCTGGATCTGGCCACGGTGGCCTTTGCCCTCTCTACGTGCAGCACCCTAGACACGGACCAGTTTATGCGTAAGCGGATCGAAGCGATCCGAGGCCAGATCCTGAGCAAACTGAAACTCACCAGCCCCCCGGAAGAGTACCCCGAGCCCGAGGAGGTTCCTCCGGAGGTCATCTCAATCTACAACAGCACAAGGGACTTGCTGCAGGAGAAAGCGAACCATAGGGCAGCCTCTTGTGAAAAGGAAAGGAGCGATGAGGAATATTACGCCAAAGAAGTTTACAAAATTGACATGGGGAGTTTCCACCCTTCGGCAAGTAAGTCTGCTCTGAATAAATTGTGTGTGCCTGTGCCAGGTGGAGCTTTGTTGCTGCGGGATTGCATAATATGCCTGATGGGGTGCGAGGAGGAGTGGAGGGGTGTCCCTGTTACCTTGAAGACCTCTCAGGTGGGGTGCCTGGTGGTTCCGGTCCCACAGAAATGGCAAGGGGGCAGTCCAGAGTGCAATCCAGCCGTGTTGACATTCCAGACCCCTCCCCCACGTC
This sequence comes from Naja naja, assembly GCA_009733165.1. Classification (NCBI taxonomy): domain Eukaryota; kingdom Metazoa; phylum Chordata; class Lepidosauria; order Squamata; family Elapidae; genus Naja; species Naja naja. Next base: position 55,767,560 of record CM019148.1, read on the forward strand.
TTATAAATGTAACAAGGGGTTTCCTCTGCAAAAAGGGAGGATGTTGACAGAGCCACCTACCAGTTTTATTTCTGTAATACTTGAACAGCCCAGCACAGCTAGCAACGTTATTCCTCAGGTTGAAAATCCAAGGAAGTGAGCTGAAGTTTCATCCGGGAGGTTTAATTGATAATCAGACTCTATTTGGAGCTGAACCCTGAGAATGTTTTGAGTGCTGAGAGGTGTAAACCTGGGACACATAAAGTAAGAAGAGATGCGTGTGCCTCTGAACATCTTTTGCCCTTCTGTGAGAACTAAACCCTGCACAGCCAAACATAAGCACTTCCAAAGGTTTTTTTTTTAGGAGAGAACCGAAATGCAAATTGCGCTTTCCCTCTCAGGAACATCCCCATAAAGCTTTTGGTAAAGAGTACATAACATCCCACCCCACCCCAATTTGGCCGGCTGGTGTCTTTGAGGAGCAGATATATCTGTAAGACTCCTTTTTCTGGTTCTCTCCTGTCATTCTCCCTTGTGTCATATTTCTTCATATTCTTTCAGTTGGGAATTTTTTCTCCTTAGATACTCTCCACCTCAGCACTTCATCTGCTGCAAGTCCCTGATCTTTCTCAGCGAACACCTGGATCAACAAACCTCAAAAATGGGATTAGTTTACTTGTTAAGCACCCTCTGTCCCACCCCCTTATCAGTTTCCTATCTCATATTCCCATCCTGTGGCCTCCTCTTTAGCCACTGCTGGATTATGTTGGAATTGGGCAGGATTTTCAGTAAGAAGTGGGGAGAACAGAGAAAAACAAGAATCATCTCTAACCCTAAAACTCAAGATTTTCTTGCCTACCCAAAAATTGTCCAAACCTGGAAGTTCTACTTTAGGTTTCTTTTTTTCAATTTAATAGTCCGTCATATTTGTGGTCATCTTCTCTCCAGGTACAAAATAAATCTCCCTCCAGCCTTGTTTTTAAGGCCAGCTTCCTGGACACAGCCTAGGAATGTGTCAGCTGGAACTGATTAGATGGACTTTCTTCTGAAGATCAGGGCGAGCTTGAAGAAGTTGGCTTCATACAAATCTAAAGGCTGAGCATTAAGGGCTGGCAGTGGCAGACTCGAATTCAAATTGCAGCTCTAGTTTGGACTTGCTGTTGGGCTGTGGCCAAAAAGGTCTAGTCAATTAGAGTGCTTATATACCCCAAAAGACAAGATATAAATATAACAGTAACAATGCTCTGCATTGTAAGCACAAACAACTCCAGCCCAGTGGAGTTATCTTCATATAAGGGTGCGCAACATTGCAGGGTTATACTGCTATCCTATATATATGTCTGTTCAGAAGCAACTTGCATTAAGTTCAGTGGGTTTTACTGCTAAGGTAATTTTAGACAGTGTTGTAGCTTTAGCTCTCTGAAATTGTGGACTTTTTTGCTCTTTATAAAATCAGATTATGAAATCTGTGGAAGTCTAATAACACTATTATGGTCTGGAGCAGAATTGGAGCAATTTAGAACAGTGTTTCTCAACCTTGGCACCTTTAAGATGGGTGGACTTTAAGATGGGTGGACTTCAACTCCCAGTATTCCCCAGTTAGCACATGCTGGCTAGGGAATTCTAGGAGTTGAAGTCCACCCTTCTTAAAGTTGCCAAAGTTGAGAAATACTGCCTTAGAACAATAGCCAAATGTAGGTCAGAGTGACAAATTTTCTAGGAGAAAGAAAAGGATCGGATCTCAAAGTGTTCACTGAAGTGCTCACTGATTAATTTTTTAATTTGTTCTCTTCTGCTTCTGTTATATGGAGCCTACATACTGATACCTGATCATCTCTGAGAAATAGGTAATGGAGAAGGCATTGCAGTTGTCTGGGTAACTCTCCATACTAAATTTTCCATCTCAATATTCTATTTCTTTTGACTGTTACAGAGATGTAGCTTTGAGGCTTGCTGGGACACGCCAATGAGAGTCAGGGAGCAAGAGTGCTAGCCAGCAATTTCTGCACCCACTTCTCAGTGAGCTGCCTTCTCTTCTTTCTTCTTTTCTTTTTTTCTTGTCAAATGACAATCCAAGGAAGAGGACACCCTGGGAATCAAAGGGCTTTATTATTGTAATTAAGGCACCATCCAGAAGTCTATGATAAACACACTCCACCCTTGCTGCCCTGAGGGGAAAAAACATTTTGCAGAAAGTGCTGGAGCCAAGGAGGGATGTGCAAGATCTCTGGTATAATTTGTGGCAATAATGCTAAAATGCAGAAGAGCACTCAAGACATTAGAATGCACACATACATATGTACGTGTACACACATCCACACATGCAATTGCTTGCCCCCCCTCCATGTGTCTAACATACAACAACTCATTTCTTTGGAGACTGTTTATGATCTTAAATACAGAGAGAAAAGGTTGAAGCCCTCCCAATCTCTTTGATCACGTTTCTGAGGTGGCTGAGCCATAGAAAGAGGTGGGGTTATCCAGAGTGAACGATTTACAGCTATGCATTCTTTTTTCTTTCTTTTTTTTCTGGAAAGTTTAACTATCCGTGGAAAACAAAGGCTTATCTTAGCATGAATGCAAAAGTCGCTCTGATGCTTTTGGATCCCTTTGCCTGGACTTGAAATAGAACAGCAGAAAAGGACAAGTGGAGGTTGCAGGCCTTGGCCAATAGGGAGCATCAGATGTTCAAGAGCCCACAGCTTGCTTGCTTGCTTACTGCAGCCTGGCTTCCTGTGCAAATACTTGGTTGAGAAGATCAGAGTAAAAGAGTTAACCATTTTTCCACTGCTCTCTAGTTATTCGTTAGGCTGGGTGAGCCGTTCTAAAGGGAAAAAAACCATACACAAACCAAGAAGAAACAGCTACAATATAAATGAGAAAACACAAGGCTGGGCTGCTCTGCACCGTTTCCCTTCAGCCTTAAAAGGTTTAAGTCTCTACTACCAGTCAAGCAGACAATGTGATGGTGGTGGGAGGGGAGAAGATCTCCGCAAACACACTGAGGTCATAGAGTAAAAGGCCTGGGAAAGAGTGATCATTCAGGGTTTTTTTTAAGAAACTTTTTTTTTAAAAAAACCACAGAGACATTAGCATTTGGTAACAGATTATAGCTCAAATATTACAAATATGCTCTAATTATACTCAGAGTTGGCTATATATCACTGCACAGATCCCTGATAGGTCTTTGAGGGACATTTTGTAAAGTTCAGTGTAAATATTTTTAGCAATGAAGAGATTTAAAAGGAAAACCCAGAGATATTGTATATATCTCAAGGCATATTTTGTCTTCAATATTATCTTTGGCCAACTGTACTATATAAATACAGTAAATATGAATAGCCCTGGCATGGTGCCAATCTCCTGGGATGAATTTTAGTCAGAAGGTATTTATGGGATATGCATAATACTGTGTCAACATTTAAAGAAGGAACCTGATTAGCTCAGAATTTATTCGCATTAAACTTTTCGTGTGCTGCTGGGTTAAGACTTGAAGTGGAATTGTGCTAAAATTTTTGCCAGTTCATTTGCACATAGGGCATAAAAGGGCCTTTGGCTTCTCGTGGATGGGCTTGAAGGAGCTGTAAGAAGTGATAGGATTGGTTTCTTAATGGGTCCCCAAAACCACTGAACTGGATTTTCTGCAAAATAGGCAAAGACATGCCAGTCTGATTCCTTTCCTTAACCTAGCTCCTGTATAAGAATACCCAGTGAAGTCTCTGAATAGATAGATGTCTATTAATTTAGAATAAATAAATATATATTTCTGAATCATCAGTTTGCATTAGCCTTCTGTCTCTACTTCCTATCCTGCTAGAAAATCCTCTTCTGATTGCAATGGATCTGACTTCCATCTCAAGCAGGGGTGTCAAACTCGTGTCGTCATAGCATCATCACGTGATGTATCACGACTTTTCCCCCCTTTGCTAAAACGGGCGTGGGCGTGACCAGTGCCTGATGCATCCAGTCCGCAGGTCACGAGTTTGACACCCCTGATCTAAAGGCTGTACATAAAATATTTATTACAACACTTTATCAGTTATTTTCTTTCCTACATTTCATAGGAGCATGCCATAACAATTAACATTTAAAATAAAAGACAGGTGATAATGCTGCTAAACATGTATCTGTCTGTCTGTCTTGTGCCAATTGCACTCAAATGATGTGAGAGTAAAGCACCTTTCTTAAATCAGTTATTCATTCTTAATATAAAAATACAGCCAGCTACAAACTGGTATGAATATGACATCAATATGTGTGTGTGTGTTTATTTAAATATATATAAAAGATATGGAACCCTGAATATACTTTTTAGCAGGTTGATCCTATTAAACTTAGTGGAACCTCCACTCATATTAATGCACATGTAGTTGAGCAAAAGCAGACTTCCCAAATCCAATACTTTTTTTGGATGTGCTGGGATTACAACTCCTGCTTGGGAAACAGGCTGGGTGGGGGCTGGTAAAGGCTGGGCAAGAGCATGCTCTTCATTTTGGCGTAATCCAGTTGAGCTGCTTCATATCATCAAATACATTTTCTGCTATGCATACACAGACATTAGTCACTCCTACAGCTTTTCAAGTTCGCATATAAAGCTAAACACAATGTCCACAGTATAACTGTGCTTGAAAAGAAAATCTGGCGCTGGAGCATTTTGGATATTTTCCTCCTTACATATCTTTTTAGTTCAGTGTTGATTTATAAGTTGCACAAGGTTCCAAGTGTAGTACCAGGTTTGAGCACATCAAGCAGAAATCATTCATTAAGAGAAGCAGAATCAGTGGCCTTCTAGGTGTTGCTGAACTACAACATTCCTCACCATATGGGAGATGCAGGTAGTCCTCAACTTACAACAATTCACTTAAGTGACGTTCAAAGTTACAACGGCCCTGAAAAAAGTGACTTATGACCGTTTTTCACAGTTGTGACATTTCCATGATCAGGTGATCAACTTTCAGATGTTTAGCAACTGGTTCATATTTATGACTGATGTTGTGTCCCAAGATCATGTGGTCTCCTTTTGCAGCCTTCTGACAAGCAAAGCCAAAGGAAAAGACAGATTCACTCAACAACCGAGGCAAGAAAGGTCATAAAATGGGGCAAAATTGACTTTTCACAAATGTGTCACTTAACAGAAATTTTGGGCTCAGTTGTGGTCGTAAGTCAAGGACTACCTGTATTAGGAGGGCTGCAAGACCCATCCTAATGATACCACATAACACCTTTCCTTGACCCATGCATGACTTCATTGCCAAGTGAAAGTGTCGTGTTCCATGTGGTCTGAAATAGGTTGAATCGGGTTGTGGAAATCCTTGGAAGCCGATACTTCACAGTGTTTGAGATTGCACACATGACACCTTTCCTGGACCCATTAAAACAGGGGTGCCAAACTGGATTTCTTCAAGGGCTGGATCAGCATTGTAGTTCTCCTCCATGGGCCGGCTGGGGGAAAGGGCAGGACGGACGCCTCCTGCAGCACCCGGCTGGCCAAAACAGGGTGTGAGGGGGCCATCCTCCCGCACCCCGTTTTGGCCGGCAGAGTGGTGCAGGAGGTTGTCCAGGCCGAAAATAGGCCGCACAGTTTCCAGAACAACAGTGCATTCCTGCATTTTCAGAGCACCCTCTTGTTAGAATTTGCATAATCCTAACACTGATTCTATCCATGATAGTCAGTATGGGTGGATTATCAATATGCAGTCATAGCCTGATAAACATGCATGCAGGAATTAACTGTCAATTTTACTTTACATCCAGGTAAAGGAAATCAAATATTCAAATTAAGCCCAACTCCTGGTGATTTATGGACATGTTCCTGTTGTTTTCTTGTTAGCATTGGGGAAAAGGTTTGCCATTGCCTTCTACAAATTGTTATTTTACCTTCCAGTCTAGTTAGAGCCACTGGATCGTCTGGTGGTCTCCCATCCAAAAATCTGGGCTAGTCTAGCTTAGGTAGGCAAAGTTGGGAGGATTGCCGCCCACTATAACTTGCATTCTCAGACACTCAGAATCAAATGCATATAATTGGATACAGTAGTGATGTTAAGAAGGAGTGTTTGTGTGATTAAATTGCTGATGAAGTGGCCTTCTAATTTCAATTGCCGTTGTTTCTTCTTGTTCTGCAACTCCAATTTTTGGCCATTCAGAGCTTGAAAGTAAAATTAGAATCACGTGAGAAAGTAGTTTATTCTAAGGATTATTAGTGTACCTTTCTGGAGTCTAGATTGCATAACTGATCTTCAATACATATAAAAGAGCCAATTATGTCTTTTTCTTTTTTTGGTTTTTTTTTTCAGAGGAAAAACTTTTTTTTCTTTAGCTATAATGAGAGTTTTGCTTGAGTAAGAACTGGGCTTAAGTTTAGAGAGTAATTTATCACTTTGATGTTCAGAGGTTGGGATATAAATTTACAGAGTCCCGAAAAACTGCAACTGTTTATACTTTTTGTAGCAGTTCCACATGAAAGTTAAAATAATTTAATGCAGAACAGTTCACCACCACCTCCGCCCCTGTACTCTTTGAATCTCTGGTTTGTACTTCAGCTTTTACAAGTGCTGCTGGTGTGATTTATCCTTCTGTTAGTTCTAATATCCACTCATGTCTTTTCCCCGCTCCCCCTTTACTTTCAGGGATCATTTCTATAGTATCTAACTAGAGAAATGCACTCGAAAGTGATCGGCTGAGCATTTTATTTAATGAAAGAAAACATTCTAAACTAACAACATTGAATGCTTTAGTTCTATTTTATCAATGAGGAATTGATTTACTAGTGTTTATAAGAGTGCCGGTTCTTTGCCTTCTAAAGAGTTGGGTTACTAGCCTAGTGAAGGCAGAGCTACTGGTTTTGTTTTCCGAGAGTGTACAGGGTTGAAAGACAGTCATGGATGAGAGAGGAACTAAGCCAGAATTTACTAGAAAGCCACTAACTCTGTGAGACTCACTTCCAATGCATTGCCTTGGCCTCCAAAAAATTTCACTTAAGGGATTGGGAATTGAGAAAAGAATGGGAGGAGCTTCAGCAAGAGTGTAAGGAAATATGTTGTTTCACAGCTGTGAAAAATGTTGTCTTTTGGCATGTCAGAGGTCAAGAAACATGTGTGGAATGTTGCTAAACTCCACTTGCAAAAGGGACATGACTGACGCAAATTATATAATTTATGTAATTTGCATGACATTATGATATGGACAATGTCACCTGAATCCTTTCCCATGGACTCCCATGAATGGCCATGGTGCTCCATCCCTCTTGTAAACACTGGATGAGGTGATGGGTTTCTGGAAGAAAGAAGGAGGCAGAGGCATCATTGGGGAATCTGCTGTAACATGAAGGATTATACTGAATTTTGACAACATATTTTAGGGTGAGAAGAAGACAGATAATTAATTGGTACTCAAGTTACAGTGAACTTTTTGAGAAACTATTAACACGTGGCCTGCAAAATCTGGAGAATTCTGCTTCAGGATAAATTTTATCCATGTAATGCTGGAGTTTCTGACATCACACTTTTCTCCAACTTTTATTCTGATTCAAGACTGTGAAATCTATCCTCTTTCAATTAGTACACAAATATATCTAGTATAAATGGAAGAGCTGAATCGATTCAGTGTGTGGATCTTTATTAATAATTTATATGTGGTCCTTGCTTTTTAAATTAATCTGTATTTTGCATGATTGTATAATTACCTGATAGAATCAAACTGGTGTAACAAATTCTTTCAAATTTCATGCTTCAGCTATTCTACAGAGTCACAATTCTTCTTGTAATGTGCATTATGGCATCATTGCATGTTCTGCTGAGCTGGGAAACAACACTCTTAGGAATTTATCTCTGGAAATGTCAGGAATTGAAGTCCCACTATACCTGGAAGACATCACTAGAATCTTAGTAATGTGGCCTTGGGAAAACTGACTTCAGATGAGGTTCTCTCCTTTTGGAAAGGAGATTGAATGCTGACCTTTCAGAGGGAATCATATTTGGGCAAAACTGATAATAAATTTGCACCCAACTGCCTTCAGTGTAAAAACAGAAAACTAATCACATGAGACAATGAGCTGCTGAATGGAAAAAGTGTTCCATTTTGGCTATTGCTTTTAAAGAAAGAAGATCAGCATTCTGTTCTGTCTCTTCTTCTTTATAATGAAAACTATGAACTGACAGAAATGAACTCTGACAAAGAAGTTCTTTTAGAAATGAAAAAGGCAATTCATGCCAAAATAAATGTGCCAGCCTTGAAAATATACCACAGAGGCTTTGTAGTTTTTCATGAATTGAAGAAGTTGTGGGTTCTTTTGCCACTTGTCACATTTGTGAATTCAGCTTTTAAGGTATGTTCCTTTAATGTGTTGTAAGTTCACTTTGGTATTTTAAAAACGTGCTTTGTTGTTGCTTTCTTATAATTGTTGTATTTATTGATGTTATTATAGCTGCTTCTGATATCTTTGTAGTGCCATATATGGTAGTTTTTTCTGACGTTTTACTTTTCTTCTAATAAGTTTTAATTCTCAAACACTGCTTAGGAAAGCTCTAGTTATTGAGCTGTATGGAATAAATAAAATGAATTAAAGTAGGTTCTAGCCTTCCTGATAACCAAAAGAAAAGCAAATAAATGTTTGCAGACTTGAAATATAAACAACATGTTGTTGGTCATAAGAATATAAGATCTCTGCTGAATTAGACCATAAGTTGTCTTAGTCCAGCATTTTGAATCATGCAGTGGCCAGCTACAAGCATTTTGGGAAACCAGGAATGGAAGATAGTAGCTCCACATTATCTCCCACATACCAGTTGTTCCCAGAAGCCAATATTTAAGGTATGCTACTTATGACTGAAGATGCCATCAGTGTTTGTTGCCTTTTATAGCCTGTTCTCTGTGAGTCTGCCCAGTCCCCTTGTGGAACAATTCGGAATGGCTACTATGATTAAAATGGCAAATTCCAGTTTAATTAAATGCCTTGTGAAGAAGTACTTCCTTCCATCAATCCCTAATCTCCTGCATTGGGTTTTCAGCAGATGGCCTTTTGAAATTATGAAAGATGGAGAAAAAGTTACCGTCCTTTTTCTGCATATATATTTTATATATCTCTACCATATGTGGCAGGGCATGATAAAAAAAATTTAAAAAAGAGTGGCCACACCGGTGTATTAAAGGTCTTCCCATTTTTTTATGTGTGGCATATAAAACAGGCAGGACGTGGTTTGATGCTTACTGTTGCAGCCATCATCTTGAGTTTTTGACCATACCTATGGAGATTCCTGACCCTTGTTATTCTCCTTTGTCTGAAACCAAAAAGCCTTCTAATAGATTTTCCTGAATGAGTTGCCCCTACTTTTCTTTCTCCACCTTTTTTGAATTCTCACATCTTTCTTAATTATTATTTATTATTATTATTTATTAGACTTGTATGCCGCCCTCTCTCCCTAAGGACTCAGGGCGGCTCACAGAATAAAAATACAGTACAATAAATTAATTAAAAAAGGATTAAACAATACAAGCCTAATTAAGAACAAGAACAATTAAAACTATTAAAAATTTTAAAAGACTTCTTGGTTCAGTCCAGGCCGGCCTGATGAAATAGCCAAGTCTTTAAGTCGCGGAGGTACTAGATGTGGGGGTACTAGAACGGTACACAACTCCTTGAGGGTGGCAGGTTAGATTTGTATGAGGGCATTATTATATGGGCAGTTCTATTTTCAGTTTTCTTCCTAACGTTTCTAGGAATAGAATTTCTCTTTTTATAGCAGCTGCTCCCTGGTTGACCTTTTCCTCAAGCTGCCCGTCATGAGACTCCAGGATCCCTTTTCTAGCACTGCCAGCTTAGGCCAGTGGATTAATTCCTAGATGAAGTTTGTAGATGATGGATAGATGGATGATAGATCAGTGTTAGCATGCATATATAAGCATAAGGAAAGGATTTCATTTAGGGAATGACTATGTAAGTATATTCTTTTCCATGCATAGACAACATGGGTTCCTGTTCTATTCTGTATGTGATTAATGCTTCCCACATCCCTTAGCATATTTGGCTTCAATTGGAATGGAATGCTGGGATTCCTTTTTCCATAGGCATGGATGGCAGCTATTGACTTTTTGGGGGAGGGGAGAAAGGGAATGTTCAGCACTACTGGAGTCTTTGGGGACTCCAGCTCTGGAACATACTAAATCCACAGAATCTTCCTAGTTGTAATTCTTTACACTTTCCCCACTAAACTTCATGAAAACCATGAACATTTGGTGACTTGCATTTTCCTAATCTACACAGAAGTTAAATGCAATATCTCAGTGCTCTAGATTACGATTAGGTGACAAAACACTACAGCAGCCCTTTACTTGAGCATGAAAGCTTATTTTTCTCCCACTTTTTTTGTCCAGGATTTTTACAGCTCTCCTCTTTAGAATCAGCTCTGAGTATTTCAGGGTTATGGAACTTCTTTTCCTAAATATGTGTTGCTAACTGTCAACATTCCCAGGAAATGAAATATGAGGCATTGATGTGTGAGAAGCTTTCTCTTTCCAATGACAATGTGATCCTGAAGAACCTTTTCCAGCTGGCCTCTGGCTTTCTTTGCCTGCACAGTGTCTCTCATCTCAGCCTTTCTGCATTACCAATTCAACCAAATTCCCAATGTATTCTCATGAAGACTTGACAAAACAAGTCTTCATGAGAATACACAAATGTTTTCATTCCCATTACAAATCATACCTTACAATTTTGTTCAGTTTTTTTAATGCTTTTCCCCTTTCAGCCTGGAACTGTGGTACTTCTCCAGGTATTAATTTAAATTCTTAATAAACTAGGAATGCTTCATCAACAGGACTGTCAAGGTGAAAAAGATGGTTGCTTTTGTTTAGGTTAGCTTTCCCTATCCATGTGTCCTTCTGATGTATTGGGGCTGCAGATCTCAGAATTCCTAGATGGTATACTGGCTGGGGATTCTGGGTCTCCCAGTCCCAATACATAAGGTGACCAACTTTTTTACAATGAGAAGGAGGACACAAATAAATTGAAGAAAAAAAACAAAGCCGTTTGTGTGCGGCGCACTCTTGCACATGGCGCACTCTTGTGCACAGCACACTCTCTCAAAACAATTCTCCTGTGTGGAGTGCATGCGTCTCATAATCACGTCTCGCCGCACTATACTGAGCCTTGACGAATTGTCAAATACAAATATGTCACATCACACACAACGGATTGGACCGGCATCGATCAAATACGGAGATTTACAGATTAGTCTTCAAATATCAAAAAGGAGGACATGTAGGAGGTCGCTTTTCGAGAAAGGACAGAACTTACAAAAGAAGGACTGTCCTCCCTAAAGGAGGACGGTTGGTCACCTTACAATACATTAAGAAGACACCGGCCTGAGGAAGCCCAAAATAAAATGTGTTGGCATCCCAATTGTGATTGTGGATTAGTTTTCTTTTCATTTGGTTCTTTGGAAATGGCTTTTCTCAAAGAATGGGTGTTTACCTTGCAGCTGAGAATAATCTGCTGTGAGGATATTGCTTCCCTTTTCTGACCAAATTATAACCAGGCCATCATTATTTTGATCTAATACCTATGACTACAACATTTGCAGTGCCAAATCCAAAAAATAAGAGGAGTTGTCTGCTTTGGGTAATTTGCTAAAGATGCATAATAGGGAAGGGAGGAAAGTACCATTAGTAGAGATGAACTAATCTGTCAAGTTCAATTTCACTCAGTTCTTATTTTTCCAAACTTTAGTTTGTTCTTTCCTGTTTCTGCAGCAGTATCTTTCTCACAAAAAAAAATGTCCATATAAAATGTAGCATACATTTTATGCATGCTTTTTCTAATGTGTCCATACATTTTTTTTCTACTATATGCATTTGGTATACATTTTATATGCCTTTTTAAAAAAATGAAAAATAGCATGACCAAATTTGGAAAAGGATAAATATAAATGGAAAATTGCATTACAATTCATGCTTCGGTTTAGGAAGTGTGGATTTGTTCACATTAAATCCCAATCCAAAGGAATATCTCCATTCCTGGGCTCAGTTTCAGCATAATTCAAAGCTGTGGTTCTTGATGTTATAGCAACAAGCCTAAGGACTGTATGCAACCTTCTTTCTTTAGGCCCCAAGGGGAAGATGTAGGTAGGCTGGGAAGTATTCTTGCCTTTCATGTTAACCTGAGCTAAGATAATGTTTCCTAAAATCATGATAATCTGCAATGTTGTTCTTGTCTTTAGGCTAACATTTCAAAAGATGCATTTAGACTGTCCACTTTCCCAGAAATTCTTTTCCTATTCTATCTGTGGAACTGTCTTTCCCCAATGCAATTTGCTTGATCCATTTGTGCTGGCAGAAGGGGTCTATTGTGGACCCCATCAACAAAGGAATTTTACCTGGTGAGATCCAGGACAAGAGCTTTTTTTTGCCATAGGTCCTGCCCTTTGGAACATCTTGCAACAGGAGCTGAGATCTGCTCCCTCTCCATTAACCTTCAGGAAAGGCCTTAAAACCTGGCTATGTGGTACTTATGAAGGAGAAGCTATTGGCTTGGAAGTCGTTGGTGCACTAACAGAGAAGGTACCCACCTCTCCCCTCCAAACCCTTGCTTTTGGTTGGTTTTAATTTGTGTAATTTTTAATCAATTTTCATATGTATTGAATGTTTGCTTTATCTTGATGTTATACCACCCAACCCACTTGCATGCCTCTGTCTGGTTTACAGAACACACATTAAAATGAGACATTAAATACAAGTTAAAAATCAGATTAAAACAAAAAGGAACAATTGTAGAGTTAAAAGGCAGAGGGAGCTCTTCCAATTATCAATCACCCCAGGGTTGCATGTCACTCTTGGAGCCCCAGGCCATTTGGTAGAGCCAGGTCTTATTGCACTTCTGGAAGGCCAGGAGTGGAGGGAAGTTGTTTCATAGGGCAGGGGCAATGTCAGAGAAGGCTCTCTTCCTGGAAGACCTCACCAATCGAAAATCTTTAACCCACAAGGGTCAGAAATACGTCCTCCCTTACTGCCCAATGGGTCAATGAAACTGGGATGACAGTTCCTCAAATAGCATGGATATGGGGATGTTGACTTTGTTTGGAAATGAACAGAGAAAACGAGAAGTGCATCATTTGCCAAAATTATACCAATGAAGTCAGGAACAGGGGCTAGATAGTGTGGTCCCAGTTTCTTCCCTATTGACAATCACTGTAATGCCTAAGGCATAATCATATTTGGTGGCTCAGGCTGTTAAATGCCTGCTCTTAAGATCCAGCTATCTACAATTACTGTAGGCTCGAATCCCACCAGGCTCAAGGTTGACTCAGCCTTCCATCCTCTCGGGGTAGGTAAATTGAGGACCCAAGATTGTTGGGGGCAATTAGCTGACCTTGTAAAGATGCCACTTAGTAATAAGCAGGCATATACAATGGAATGAAGGCTATTGCTGAGCACACTGGGTTGCATCCCAAAAATTGTAAGCCGCCCTGAGTCTTCGGAGAAGGGCGGCATATAAATGTAATTTATATATAAATGTAATATATATATGTAGGATTCATATATATTATGAACCCTTTTGATTACGGATCATTTTCAGCATTATATTGATCAAGTAGTCAGGTGATTTTCTTTTTTAAACAGTATTAGCTGCTAATACTAATGTTGTGTGAAGAATCTCTTGGCACTTAACTATTTTTGTGTGAACTTCACCTCCTTTGGCTCTCTAGACATTTCAGATTCCCTTTTACTGTTGCTGTACCTCCTACTCTCTCTCTGTGGGTATAAAAGAGAAAGAAAGAAAGAAAGCAGACACAAAATGTTTCTTTAAAAAAAGGCTATGGGCTTCATTCTTTGGTGAGAGTGTCATCTTTTGCCATTCTTGTTTCACCAAAGGTAAACCAGGCCATAATATCCCAGGAAATCATTTATTTGTTTTAGGTTGGCTGGCTTATTTGGTAGATAGATTTTCATGGAGTTCAACTGTGGGATTATCTCTTCCCAGGCAAGAGGAAGCAAAAACATAGCCACTGTAATAAAGCAGTATTGGAGGTCCAAAGCCAACAGCTCTTCATGAGCTACTGAATCCAAGAGAGGAGTACAGCATAGAATGAGTATCAAGGATTTGAACTGTGTTTCTTTTCTATCTATCCCTTCACTTGCTCTTTGCTTAAGAGATTACTCACTGGAAGTCATTTCTCTCTGTCTTTGTTCCCAAGCACACCAGCACAGAACATATGAGTTTGGTCTCTCCTTCTAACAATTTTGCTTATCCCTGTGTATTCCCTCTGGGTAGATTTCCACTTTCAAGATTTGTGTGTGTGTGTGTGTTTATTTGAGTCAGTGTTGACTCCAGGCCACTACCTGGGCAGACCACTTCAGTTTTCTTGGCAAGGTTTTTTTTAGAAATTTTTTGCCACTATTTCCTTCCTAGGGCTAAGGTCAACCAGCTGGATGTGCACCCATGAGAACTCAGCTCTGTCACAATTCAATTTTCCCTCATACCTCAAATATCTAAAATTTGATTGTAGAAAAAATAGTTCCAGTAGTTTAAGCAGATGAGTCAAACTACATGCTATAAGTGACTGAACATTCCAAGCGATAAAATTGACCAGATATTAAAAGAAGTCCAGATCCATGGAATTTTTAGCAGGTTCTACTTTATTGTACTTGGAGGTTCTAGTCTTGTAATCAAATGAACTGAAAGATTTCATGAGTACCAGTTGCTGTAATGGTTCAAAGCACCACAGTAGAAACAAAGAGGCAAGGACATTTAGTCCCACCTTAGGCATGAAGCCAGCTGAGTGACTTTGGGCCAATCACTCGCTCAGTTCTAGGAAGAAGGCCATAGCAAACCACGTTTGAAAATTCTGCCAAGAAAATTGCAGGGACTTGTCCAGGCAATCTTTAAAAGTCAAGAATGCTTACACACAGAGACACAAGTACACATTTAATGCAGTTTGTTTTCAGCAATTTCTATAAAGGGTAAAAGTTGCTTTTTAAAGTTGCTCTTTAAAAAAATGACTACAAAAGTCCAAGGTTTTTTTTTTACCTATCTTATATACCCCTCTTTAAAAAAAAAGTATGTTTCAGTTTAGTTCAGGCTTTCAGGTCTTTTCTTTTTGCCAAAGCCCAAATTGGAATGTTTGGGGAAAGATAATTTAATTTTAGTGGTTAGGTCAATATCAGTAGTGGAAATTTCAACACTTCCTGGGAAGAGGATATCAGCAATGATGGCACAGGCAAAGCAAAATGAGCAGTAAACATTTTATCCTTTCCAACTCCTTTTTCTTTCCCTTAGAAATTTGTGGTATTTTCCTCATTTGGCCAGGGTCAAATGAGTGTTTACCCAAGTATCCTTTTGTTCAAAATTCTGCCTTGAATTTAAAGACAGCCCAACAACTGGGCCCTGTGATTTTGTTTTTCCCTTAAGCATTTGCAAGTCAGCAGCTGGCACATCTCAAGTGGAGCTGAGGAGTGAAATAGATCATTGGTCTGTTTCATACTGTTTTGGCTGGAAAGCAGCTGATCACAGCACTGCGTTTTTTCTTATCCACACAATATGAGAGAATTTAATTGATGAAAAATGGGGAATGTGATTACTATGGCTCAAAGTTCAGTAAATCTTTGAGTTTGCAGAGGAGTCTGTGGTACTTCCCCTTCCTATCAGCAGAGTAGAGATCCAGCTCGGGCTCTTCTAAAAGTTTTAGATGCCTGAGGAAGAACGACCACTTGAATGTCCCCAACATTTTCCTTTCACTGAACCCTAAATCCATTGCTTTCTATCTGTTGAAGTCACCAGCCCTGTAAATGGGAGTATATGAAGAAAAATAAAAATCCTGAAATAGTCTTTGGTATTATATTTCAACTGTTCGATTTCCCCATCTTGAATAAAAAATACCAACCCAAACATTTCTAATATGGAGCTATGATTTAGGTAGTTCCCTTCCCATTTGTCCCCTTAAAAAGACACTATATTCAGTATATGGATGTATTGGATGTTGAAACAGGCTTATAAAGAAAAGAGAACACATATTCACTGGGGAGATTGCTGGCTATTGTGAAATAAAGAAAAAAAAGGCTAATAATAAAAATTGAAATTGTATTGGAAATTATGAATGTACAACCAAAATATTCTAAAGACCAACTTTGGCAATTAAGATATATGCAGACCTAAAAAGAAAACAATTATGGGGACACTGATGGGATACCAAGGGACCCTTCTGTTTATAAATTGCAGAGGGGGAGAGAAATAAAGTGCCCCAGGAATTATGCCTATTTATATCCATGCAACAGGATTTGCCATGTAGTATTACAAACTGAAGTTCTTGCAGGATCATCTTGTTCCTACCTTATTCAGTAATATTTTCCCCCAGATCTATTTTTCCAAACTTACAGGGAACAATAAATGGAAAATCCAACTCTCACCCAAACTTTCTTCCAACTTGTACTCAGTAGTATTTCCTGTCAATTCTGGGTATTGTAGTCTGAAACCTTTTGGAGGATTCTAGGCTGGAGAAATGTCGTGTACAGAATATATGAAGCAAGCCAGAAGCAAGACTCTTGCCAGCTGTGTAGGAGTAAATGTATCTAGGAATGAAGCCTGAATAAATGGTAAATTCCAGTCTGCAAGGATGACATGGAAATGTTGTCAAAGCTTACGGTAAAGACAGAGAGCACCATGCTGTGTACAATCCTTTTTACTGTTATTTTAATCTTTAATTGTCACATTCGGCATACAGAAGATGATCCTACAGTGAAGGAGAGACACAGTTCTGAAATGGGAAGGCGAATAGATGACTAATGAAAGATAAGCAATAGATTATACTCAAGAAGAACAAACAATATAATCACTGTAAGATAGAGGATCCAAAAAAAGGAAATATTTTCCATTTACTGATAAGTTGCTTCAGTTAAAAACAGCAACTTGTTACTGAATAAATGATAGGATATTAAAAAAAAGATTATGATATATAGATGTCAGGGATGTAGCAAGCTAAGGATATTATTTCTACCAGTAGTGAATCATTGGTATCCAGTTATGTATATTAACTTTCTCAATAATGTTTTTAACAATTTAGAAATTTAGCAGAGTAATTTTGTCTATGTAAGAAATAATAATACACAAATAAAAGAAATGAGTATTTCAGTTGATATGCCATTTTGTCTCTTTCATGGGAGAAGTTCCATTTATCAAAAGCATTTGAAAAAGTGATTTGAAACAGTGCCTGTATTCTTTAAAACTAAATAATCACATTCAATATTATTAGAAGAAGCTCACTGATGTATGGTTGTGTGTGTGTGTGTATACGTGTGTGTGTGAGAGGGAGGGAGTGATG
The DNA here is from genome assembly GCA_009733165.1 of Naja naja. NCBI lineage: Eukaryota > Metazoa > Chordata > Lepidosauria > Squamata > Elapidae > Naja > Naja naja. The sequence goes on from CM019148.1 coordinate 55,784,845, forward strand.
GGGGTGGGAGAGAAGATCTATATAATCACAAATGTGTGCATATATGGAGGTAGAGTTAGAAACAAAGAAAAGATACTGAGTAGGGAAACTAATATTAAGATCAAATTCAGTCTAAATTTGTGACTGCATGGTAGAATACTACATCATGTGCAGGGAAAAGCACTTCTGTCTATAAATGATACAATTTGTCTATAGTTATGAGCTTTTTAAAAGTTATATATAAGCAAAATAAACAATGATTTTTTAACACTGTATTAATTGACATCTAGGTGTGCTTGTAGAATAGAATTATATTTTTCATCAAATGTTTTTGATCTGGATTTTGAAAAATCACAAACACAACAATATCTGCTGAGATATAATTTCGGGGCAGGGGGAGGGTGTACGATGTCAATTGTGGCATGAACAATGGCACGTTTTAGATCAGACAGGACTCAGTAATCACACAGAAGACTAGTGGGAACCATCAAGGTTGACTCAGCTTTCCATCCTTCTGAGGTCAGTAAAATGAGGACCCAGATTGTTGGGGACAATATGATGACTCTGTAAACTTCTTAGGGCTGTAAAGCACTGTCAAATGGTATATAAGTCTTAAGTGCTATTGCTTTTCTTAAAGTGATTGTTTTTCAGAATTAAATTTGATTTAGTTTTTTGGTTGAAATAAAGCTAGCTTTCTGGAGAACCTCAGAATCACTGGAGATCCTTCATTCATGCATTATGTATGAAACCTTTCTAACTTAACAGAAAGTGTAAATTGGTCCCTTTTGTTTGTAGTTTAATTTATGGAGGAGAATAAATGCCAGCCCAGTCCAAAGAGTGAGAATGTGATTTTATTCTTCGACAGGTAAACATTACATTTCTGGGCATCATTACAAGAGTCATGGATGTAAGATATTTTGGCCCTTTAAAAATGCGGCCGTTTTCCTTTGAATTATTGTCTACACAAGCTAGGTTTTTTCTAAAAAAAAAAAAGAATGTAGAAATAAACAGAGTGGCAGGTTATTGGTAGCTGCATTTGATAGCAGTTGTCATCCGGTAGCAACATATGGCAGCAATATGGCCTTAGCATGTGGTTTCAGAATGCAAGAAAATAAGCTTGAGTTTATGCACTCTACCTTCCTGGTATTCAAAATGCACACCCCTTCCCATAATAAATGATGATCTGACCTTTCAAATAAACATGTTATAATGTCTTTCCTTCATGCCTTCCCCTAAAGCTGTTACTCATCAAAGAACCAAATTGGGCTTTACACTAAAAAAAGAGTCCCCAAGGACAAATGCCAACTCACATTTAAGGCATTTGAATGTAAACACTAAACTTTCTAATAACTACAAATAGCCACTGTGATCAGAAGGCAAAAGCAAAGGTGAAATACATTAGTGAAGCCGTCAAACATAATCCAAGTTCTGTTGGTAGAATTTGCTTTGGATAGCAATAGCAATAGCGCTTATTTATTTTTATTTGGTTTGATTTGTCAATCGCTTACAAGATAAGTATAAACATGAGTAAGAATACAGGAAATAGGTACAAATAAATGGGGACAATAGGGCAGGGATGGGAGGCACGATGGTGCACTTATGCACGCCACTTACAGACCTCTTAGGAATGGGGTGAAGTCAATAGTGGATAGTTTGAGGTTAAAGGAGTGGGGGCTTGAGGATGTAACAACAGAGTCAGGTAGTACATTCCAGGCATTGACCACTCTGTTGCTGAAGTCGTACTTTCTGCACAGGTTCGCCTGTTACGCCAGTTGCGACCCTTCCTGGACCGGGGGGCTCTACACATGGTTGCTCATGCCCTTATCACCTCTCGCTTGGACTACTGCAATGCACTCTACATGGGGCTGCCCTTGAAGAGCACTCGGAGACTTCAGCTGGTGCAAAATGCGGCTGAGTGATCATGGGTGCACCTAGACATGCCCATATAACATCTATCCTCCGCGAGCTACACTGGTTACCAGTGGTCTTCCGGGTGCAATTCAAGGTGCTAGTGACAACTTTTAAAGCCCTTCATGGCTTAGGAGCAGGATACCTGCGAGACCGCCTTCTTTGACCTTATGCCTCCCAGCGCCCAGTTAGATCTCACAGGGAGGGCTTGCTCCAGATACTGTCGGCCAGGCAATGTTGCTGGCGGGTCCACGGGCTAGGGCCTTCTCTGTAGCAGTGCTGTCCCTTTGGAATATGCTCCCCGCAGAGATTAGAACCATCCCAAATCTACTTGCCTTCCGCAAAGCCGTTAAGACCTGGCTTTGTTGGAGGGCATGGCATTGACACCTTGCTCTTCCCCCATGTATGTTTTGGATTGGTATGAATGAGTTTTTGTTTTTATATTGTATAGAAATTGCTTTTATCCTTTATGCTCAAGTTCCCCATTGGGGGAAGTGAGGCAGGATATAAATTTAATAAATAAATAAATAAATAAATAAATAAATAAATAAATAAATAAAGTTTGGAGCAGTTAACATTGAGTTTGTATCTGTTGTGTGCTCTTGTATTGTTGTGGTTGAAGCTGAAGTAGTCATTGACTAGTAGGACATTTGTGTACTATGCTTAAGTCCAACCATGGGCAGCATAGTTCAAGATTGTCCAAGCCCAAAATTTCAAGCCTGGTTGTATAGGGTATTCTGTTGCGAGCAGAGGAGTGTAGTACTCTTCTCGTGAAATACTTCTCGACTCGCTCAAATGTATTCATATCCGATATACAGTGCAGATTCCAGACAGATGAGCTGTATTCGAGTATTGGTCTAGCAAAGGTTTTGAATGCCCTAGTTAGCAATTCAATATTTCCAGAATCTAATCTTTATAAGATTAGATTTACAACTCTTAATGCCTTTTTGGCAATGCTGTTACAGTAAGCTCTAGCACTTAGATCATTAGATATGAGTACTCCGAGGTCCTTGATAGAGTGAGGGTCATCAACGAGGTCATATCCACCTAGCTTGTATTTGGTGAACTGATTTTTTTTACCAATGTGTAGGACAGAGCCTTTGTTGCTCAAGATTTGGAGTTGCCAAATGTTTGACCATTCAGACACATAATCAAGGTCACTTTGAAGAATAGTAGCATTGTCGGTGGTGTTGAATAGTTTTACATCATCCGCAAAGAGGATGCAGTTACTTATAAGGTGATCGCAAACGTCACTTATATAGAGTATAAAGAGTGTGGGTCCTAAAACACTGCCTTGAGGGACACCACTGTTGACTGAAGCAGGGTTTGATATAGCGCTCCCTATTTTTACTATTTATTGCCTGTTTGACAGGAATGCAGTAATCCACTTATGAAGGGATCCGGAAATGCCGTAAGAGTTTAGTTTTAACAGTAGTTTGTCATGTACCACTGAATCAAAGGGTTTGCAGAAGTCTATGTAAATTGCATCTATTGCTTTACCCTGGTCGAGTAGAGTAGCACATATGTTTTGCAGTGTAGGAGTTGTAGGTTGCAGGACAATTTTTTTCCTGAAACCAAATTGTTTTTGGGAGAGTATTTATTTATTTATTAGTGGGACTTGTATGCCACCCCATCTCCGAAGACTCGGGGCGGCTCACAATTAAAACAACGACAACAATAAATAATTAAAAAGAATTAAACTAAGCAAGCCCCAAAGAATATAATTACAAAATACAGAAATAAGAACCACCCCACCCAAAGGGTCACAGCCCGGATTGGTTAAACAACCAGGTCTTCAAGTCATGGTGGAAGGTGTGGAGGTCAGGGGCCAAGTGGAGCTTCAAGGGAAGTTGGTTCCAGAGGTCAGGGGCCGCGACAGAATAGGCTCATCGTCGGGGGACTGCCAACCGGCATTGTCCGGCCGACGGGACCCCAAGGAGTCCTTGTCTATGTGCTCGCACAGAGCGGTTAGTACTCGATGTCAGCAGGAAACGCTCCCTTAAATAATAAGGACCCATGCCATGAAGGACTTTGTATGTTAAAGTTAAAACCTTGAATCCCACCCGGAGTGCAACCGGCAACCAATGCAGGCAGCGCAGGAGGGGGGTAACATGGGAGAACCGGGAAACTCCCATCACCACCCGCGCCACTGTGTTCTGCACCAGCTGCAATCTCTGGATGGTATGCAAGGGCAGTTCTAAATAGAGAGCGTTGCAGTAGTTGAGTCGCGAAGTAACAAGGGCATGAGTGACTGTACGCAGGGCATCTCGGTCCAGAAACGGGCGAAGCTGGCGAACCAACCGGACCTGGGCAAAGGCCCCCCTGGCGACAGTCCCCACCTGCTCCTCCAGCCGGAACCGTGCATCCAGGAGGACCCCCAGGTTCCTCGCCCTATCCACAGGGGGCAACACCACTCCCCCTATGGTCAACGGTGGACATTCCTGACTGGACCGAGATGCCGGTATGCACAGCCACTCCGTCTTGGCCGGGTTGAGCCAAAGCATGTTTCCATCCATCCAGATCTGTATCGCATCCAGACAGCGAGTCATCACGGAGAGGGCATCACTGATCTGGTTTGGGGTGGAGATATATAACTGGGTATCATCAGCATATTGATGATACCTCACCCCAAAGCCACGAATGATCTCACCCAGCGGTTTCATGTAGATATTAAATAAAAGGGGGGGAGAGGACCGACCCCTGGGGGACCCCACAAGTGAGCACCCTTGGGGCCGACCTCTTCCCCCCTGCCAACACCAATTGCGACCACCCCAAGAGGAAGGAGGAGAGCCACTGAAGAACGGTGCCCCTCACCCCCAAACCCCCGAGGCGTCGCAAAAGGATACCATGGTCGATGGTATCGAAAGCCACTGAGAGGTCTAATAGGACCAGGAGAGAGGAAAAGCCCCTGTCCCGGGTCCTCCAGAGATCATCCATCAGTGCGACCAATGCCGTCTCCATGCTGAAACCAGGCCGGAAGCCCGATTGGTATGGATCCAGGTAGTCCGCTTCATCCAGGAAAAGTGGAAACTGCCAAGCCACTACACTCTCAACAACCTTCGCCAAAAAGTGAAGGTTGGAGACTGGACGAAAGTTGTCTAACACGGTCGGGTCCAGGGCAGGCTTCTTCAGGAGGGGTCTCACCACCGCCTCCTTTAAGGTGGAGGGAAAAACACCCTCCCTTAACGAAATGTTGACAACTGCCCGGATCCAACCGCAGGTGACCTCCCTGGTGGCATAAGCCAACCAGGAAGGGCACGGGTCCAACAAACATGTGGTGGAACTCAGGCGCATAATCCCGCTCACTTCATGGAGTAGGTTGTTTGACTCTAAGTGGAGGCTTATATACCACTTAGACTTATATACCATTTCACAGTGCTTTACAGCCCTCTCTAAGCAGCTTTCAGAGTCAGCATATTTCCCCCAACAATCTGGGTCCTCATTTTACCGACCTTGGAAGGATGGAAGGCTGAATCAAACTTGTGATGGAAGTGTTGGAGTAGCATCTGGGCAAGTTAATGATCACCTCCTGTGGTGAGGTGTGGTACAGAATCACCAAAGGGAGGGTGTTATATGTGGAAATTACTTTTTGGGTGCGTTTATCACAGAGGGAATCTTTCCCAAAGAGCAAAGAGGCAGCTCAGTGTGGAACCTTTGGTATGCAGGAAGAGAGACAGGGTGGTCCTTACCTAACCTTTCACAATATATAGTTATGCAGGTTTCTGCTTTAGTCTGGCAAGATTCATGCCTATAGGACCGTGATAGCAAACCTGTGGCATGCGTGCCAGAGGTGGCATGCAGAGCCCTCTCTGTTGGCATGCGCGCTGGCCAGTTTGTCTTCGTGGGCACCAGAGCACCAGAAAAATGGCCAAAAAACCAGGCCATTTTTCAAGCTGTTTTTTGGGCTGCTTTCAGGCTGTTTTCCAAGCCATTTTCCAGGCCATTTTTGGGCAAAATGGCCTGAAAACAGTCCCCAAAATGGCCAGAAAATGCCCCCAAAATTGGCAAAAACCAGGCATGCATGCACTAGCCAGCTGGTCTTTGGGTTTCTGGCACTTCAGGTTTCTGCAAGGTCCAGTTTGTACTCAGTGCCAAAAAGTTTTGCCATCAGTGCTTTTGATGGACAACAATAAGGAAACATCCCTGGAGTAATTCCTCTTGTCATTCTTGGTTCCGTCAGGACTCTTTCAGCTAGAAATTCAGTTGAATCTTTTTCAACCCGCCTACCTCATAGGGTTATTGTTGAGAAAACAATAGAGAAATGTATGCTGTGTAAACTATCTGGGCCCTTGTGGAACAGGTGGAATATAAGAAGTATGTAAAGATAGACAGACCTAAAAATAACTAGCTTGGATATGCTTGGCTTTATATCTTTGCTGTAAACCTCTTAAAATGTTCTAAATTCCCCACTTGACCACTACAACTGTTGGCTCAAAACTAGTAACTTGACCTTAAGACATGACTCATTGCAAAATATCAGAAATATAAGTAGAGAAGCCAGGCTTTGGATTCTAATAGATGCTTAACAGGTGTCTATAAAGCTTTATTTCTGGGTGTGCAAGGTAAATGCATACCTGTGGCAAATGAACTATTAAGATTGTTCATGAAAATAAGGACAAGGCTGTTTCTGACCCTGGGAACATGTGACAGACACCAAAATAGGAGTAATGTGAGGTTTATGATTATGATGCAAGATTTTTAGAGAACAATTGATCCTCCAGTCAGGTAAAAGTCAACAAATATGGGTGTCCAGTCAGAAAGGTGCTGGTACCTGAATTCAAAGGAAATTCTAAGGTTTGAAATGTAGAGGACAAGGATTCTACTGCTAATCAATTATTGACTTTTGAGAATCCTACAGAATCATTTGAGACTTCAACCATGGTGAGAGGGGGGGAGGGGGGTTGATCCAGGGGTGAGATTCTACCGGTTCTGTCCACCTCTGTAGAACCAGTAGCTCTGAAGAGAAGCAGACAGAGAGCATACATAGAACCGGTTCTATGCAGAACGTAAATCACCGAACCAGTAGTTAAACCAGTTGGATCCCACCCCTGGGTTGATCATAGTTTGGAGGTTGGAAGAGCTTGCAGCAGGGGTGGGATGGTACCTGTTCTGCCTGGCTCTATAGAACCAGTAACCTGAAGAGCAGCAGACACTGAAGCAGTTCTGTGTTTGCTGCTGTTTGGCCCACCCGCCAGCCCGGGCTCTTACCTGTCTTTTATTTCCTGCTTTTTTAACCTCAGCTGCTTTGCGCGGCACAGCTGAGGTTGAAAAAAGTGGCTTTAAAAAAACATAGCAGCACAGCTTAAGGTTTTTTACACCCATGCGCAGCGTGTAAAAACATAGTCACCGAACCGGTAGTACCACTGGTTGAATCAAACCCCTGGCTTACAGACCCTACAGCATTTATGCTTTCTGATACTGGATTGCAAAATTATTTCTATTCTGCATTGGTCAAACTGACTGAAAGACTGTATTCATTTGTGAGTGCCATAGTTTTAAGAAAAGAAATTAGACACTGTTCAGAAAAAAAATTACCAGGAAAGTGAATACTCTAAAGCAGGAGTTTCCAACCTTTGAGACAACTCCCAGAATTTCTCAGCCAGTAAAGCTGGCTGAGGAATTATGGGAGTTGAAGTCCACAAGTCTTAACGTTGCTAAGGTTGGAGACCCCTGCTCTAAAGTCCCCCGTACCATGAGGGAGAGATGAAAGAACAGTGTTGCCTGGAGAAGAGAAAAATTAAAGGGATTTGTGCTTGCTACCATTTACCTAGTTATCACACAGAAGATAGAGCAGACTTTGAAGCATGCAGAAGTATAACAATGGATAACAACTGCAGGATTGCCGAGTAAGATTGGATTGAAACCTGGGAGTTGTTTTACAATGAATATGATACTTTTTGAAGCTGTTAAAGCTGAGGTGGAAACAGTCCTGTCTAAGCAATACTATAGATCTCAACCCAACCCTAATACAGGTAGTCCTCAACGTACGACCACAATTGAGCCCAAAATTTATGTTGTTAAGTGAGTTTTGCCTCATTTTATCACCTCTTTTGCCACAGTTGTTAAGTGAATCACTGCAGTTGATAAGTTAGTAACCTGGCTGTTAAGTGAATCTGGCTTCCTCATTGACTTTGCTTCTCAGAAGGTGATCACATGACCTTGGGACATAGCAACGGTCATAAGTATGAAACAGTTACCAAGCGTTTGAAATTGGATCACAAGATGATGGGGATGCTGCAAAAGTCTTAACTGTGAAAAAAAATGTCATTGCTGTTGTAACTTTGAACGGTCACTAAATGAACTGTAAGCCGAGTACTACTTGTACTTAGATTCTTCAGTGAACAAGTTAGGGTAGATGCCCACCAAGATTCCATCCTGATGTGAGTTTTGATGAATAATACCAAGTCCTTGGCAATAGACATAATGACTGTTATTCAACAACAGATGGTTGGATGTATTAATGTAGGACTCCGTGTGGGTCTAATACGAGACAAAGAAATAATTTAGGGTACCCTTTGAATAAGGTGTCAACTCATAAAATATACCTATGCTTGTTTTAGTAGTTGCCATTAAAAAAAGGGGGGTGGGGAGGAAGGAAATCTGGAAGAGCAGTTGAAAGCGAAAGTACATTCCAAATCTTATCTTTAAAAGATTGCAACTAAAATACCAGAGTTTTGCCCCTGAATATATTTAATTGGAGAACGTGAATGATGACACCCAGCCTGTGAATGTGGTCAATTGAAGAATCTGGTTTATGAGACACCCAGGGGGGCGGGGGGAAACAGGGTCACAGAAAACTGTAAATCAGGTATGCCAGAATTGGCTTCAATACGGGGCAGTACCAGTATGTCGCCTCTAATGAACCCTTTGAAGTTTTTTGAAATTTGGCTCCAGAATCATGATTTAATTAGAGTGATTGCTGGAATCCCGACAGCAGGTCAATCACATGGTTGCTTCCTTGAAGACATGCTTTTCATGTTTGGCAATTGCTGGTACTAACCTATAAAGCCCTTCATGGATTGGGTCCGGGGTACCTGCAGGAGCGCCTCTTACCAGCATTGAGGTCCAATCGCCCAGTATGCTCCCACAGGCAGGCCCTCCTGTGGGTGCCATCGGCCAGACAATGTCGGCTGGCGGTCCCCCGTGGGAGGGCCTTCTCTGTGGGGGCGCCCATCCTGTGGAACCAGCTGCCTCTGGCGCTGCGGTTGGCTCCTGACCTTCGTATCTTCCGCCGCAATCTAAAGACCTGGCTGTTTTTACAGGCCGGCCTGGATTGAGAGGGATTGGGGTTTTTAATGGGGTATTTTATTATATATTTGGGTTCAGATTAATATTTTATATATTTTTGTATGTGTATCCTTTTGTGAGCCGCCCCGAGTCCCCCCTGGAGATGGGGCGGCATATAAATCCAAATATAAATAAAATAAATAAATATAAATTGCATATGAAATCTCGGAATGATGGCATATCTTCCAAAGGAAGGCATTTTCAATCACTAGCACCAGCATTTCTTAGCAGAACTACGCAGAAGACAGATCATCATGGTTTGGCATTACAAGCTGACAGAGGCATATTGGGAATATATATGAAACATTCATTGCCACTGTTTTGGCAAGGCAGAGAAACTAAAGTATAAATATACCCTCCCTCCCACATAGCTGGAATGGCATTAAGGATGCTTACAGTACATGGGAATGACGCCTACCCTTTCCTGCTCTAATGGGATCCTAATTGGCAAGCTGGCAGGTCACTAATCTGTTAACTGGGTGATTATATGTAGTCTTTGCTTAAGATTCATGGCCAAAGCTTCCAGTTTCCATAACTTTTTTTTTAACATTCAAAAGAGTCTAAATATATGTTTGTAATGGTATGTATTAGGTAGTGGAACAAGCTGGGAGCAGTCTGAAAGGTCATCTAACACAATAATAAATGTATTGCAATTTTGGTATGATCTAGATTGGGCTGTCAAATTCCTGGCCCGTGGGCCAGATGCGTCATGTGCTGGCCACGTCCACGCCCAGTTTAGTGAAGGGGGAAAAAGTCCCGATACGTGATACCCAGGGGTGGGATTCTACCAGTTCTGTCCATTTCTGTAGAACCGGTTGCTATGAAAAGCAACAAACAGAGAGCATACATAGAACTGATTCTATGTCTGCTGCTGTATTGGCCCACCCGCCCGTCTGGGCTCTTACCTGACCTTTATTTCCTGCGTTTTCAACTGCAGCTGCTTTGCGCAGCACAGCTGCGGTTGAAAAAGCAGGAAAAAAGTGCTTTTTCAACCGCTGCGCATTTGCATGCAGTGCTGCTCAGCTGTCCCGGCTGCTCAGCAGGTCATAAATTGCACTCGTGCGACTCGCGCGCGCGCGCAATGCAGAGCAACAGAACCAGTAGTTATACCGGTCGGATCCCATTCCTGGTGACACCCCTGATCTAGATAGAATTTACACTGATAATTGCCACCATCTGTCAACAATATTGTTGTTTCAGGTACATAGGCCAAACAGGACAATTTTTAGCCTTGGATAAAGACTTGATAATACCCAAGAACTACGTGGATGCCTTTTGATTTTTGGATGTCATACAGAAGGCTGAACACTGTTTTTCTCCAACAAAAACATTATGAAGGCATGTTTCCTCTCCACGGCTCTTGGGAATTATTTTTTTCCAGGTTTACATTTGTACTACTGATCAGCATTGGCCACCTATCAAGAGTATGCAAGTCAGTTACTGGTTCTTGACCCTTATTTGGTTTCATCTGGTTGTATTTCATCTTCCCCCATTTTTTCTGTAGTATTACTGCTTTTGCAGCTATGAACATGCTTTAAATGAGTGCTGGGTAACATTTCACTTATCTGCTGAAATGGATATTAATGCAGTATGTTTTAAAATGCAACTAATTGATTAGCAACTAAATGTACCACTGTTAACGGTTTTCAAAATTCTGCCTTTTTAAAGCATTTGATCTGGCTTCCTTGCAAACACAAATGACACTGGGAACATAAACCATTGCACATAAGTACAGCTTTACATAAATTTATCACGGACAGATCCAATAAAGGCTGGCTCTGTTTTATCCCACTGAAAATAATACTAATGTTCAAGATTAGGTCATCCAATTCACTTCATTTGAACATCTGTTAGTCCCATATAACCATCGAATTGGAAAACCCATAAAACCATTGAATTGCAAATCACTTCTGCAAAGCAGAACACCAAGTTCTCTTTGATTTTCCCAGGCTTTTTGCAATCTTTGTTGGCATAATTCATATTATTTGGGAGCATCCACTAAACTTATTGGGTATTACAGCAGTGTGTAGAAAGTGAATTTTTTTATCTTGAACAAACCAACATAGCATACTCTATTGGAGGGCTGCTAGCTATAACCCATTGACTTTAACCCATTGCATGCAGATTGATAAACTCAGTAAATATTTTGCTAACAGAAAAATAATATCAAGATTGTGTCAAATTGTAGCATTTTTCTTTCTGGGGCTATCATGATCACAATGCTTGGCATAGAAAAGCAAGGTTCGCTTTACCTGTCCACTTGACTTCAAGAAAACTGCCTTCTACACAAATGTACAAGTATGTTGGAGTCCAACAAAGGCATTGCTTTGGAATAGGTCCACAACAGCTGAAAGCTAGGCATCACTTTGTATTTGCACAGGCCTACTCATTAGATTTCTTTTTTACTTATATTTGTGTAAGCATTTAAGTCTTAAAGAGTGTCAGAAACAGCTGTGATCTAATGCATTTGGAAAACTAAAATTAACATGAAACTTCCCTCATTTTTAAAAGGTTTAATCAGGGTTTATTTATAATAGCATTTATTTTTATAGTGAGCTTTGGAAAGGAAAGGAAAGACATTGGAGTTTGCCATTGTTAAATATTTGTAATGTTATGTCTTATTTGGCCTGGGTTTATTCAATATTTAGTTAGCCATCATCCAGGTTTCTTGCTATGCATCCTAGAATCTTTCATCTATGGGGTTTTTTTTTGGTTTAGATTCTAAATTCTTCTTAAAGTTTGTTTTTTAAGTTTTCCTGTTCTTCCTTCCTTCCTTCCTCTGTCATGTACCTATATACATCACTAGTGATGTTCAATGATGGCAGTTTTTGTTAATCAAGAGTTGTGATCTCAGTCAAACTACCCTGCTTTAAAAAAAATGACTGATTTTCCTTCTGCAGCCAAGGAATGGTTTAAAGAATTTTTTTTTCTTTGTAACCTCCAAAAGCAGCCCATAGTGGAGTGTTCCAAAGAGAACAAGAGCTCTTCCGGGGCAGAATCAGGTTTAGAGGCAATGAGAGAATGGTTGGATGGGCAGAATTTCTCTGTGCAGTCATATTGTTCTATTTCTTCTTTAGGATGCTGTGCTTTGCTGATACTTTAAAATCTTCTGTTTGGAGTTACTAGCCAATTTGGGCCTAGTTTTTAAAGGTTGAGTAAAGGAAAACTACCCTGTTCTCTCTCCCTTTCTTTTATAAATAGTAATTGAATAAAAATGTTAAGTTAGCCAGTGCCAGGAGGCAAGCATCCAGAGAAAGAGTGGATTTCTCCATCCTGAGTGTGATTTTGAGAACTCGTCAAAGGAAAATATACTTTGCCAAGTAGCTAGAGTACCATCAGTATTATCTTCCCTAAATACATCTTCTCAGCTGCGCTCAAAATGTTGCTCTGGTAATGGGGGATAATAGCATCCTAAAACTCTGTGAAAATGAATGTTCATCAATAAGTACCTTCCAGACAGGTACTCAAAATTCAGAACCAGATTTTCTTATCACATTACCAGTTGTCATAACTGCATTGGAGGAGGTACAGTGAGGTTTTGCACTTGAAGACATTGAACTGAGTGTGATGGCTTTTTATTCTGGCACAATGACGATCAACCACATTACAGACATTTTCTACAGAAGGCCCCCCAGGCAAGGGAAACCCAGAAATGGACTAGTCTTGGATAGTTGTGGATTTCAGGGAAGTAATGTTTTATGTGACAACTCCTTTGGACTTAAAGGTAAAGATTTTCCTGTCCAGTTGTGTTTGACTCAAACACTATTTCTTGGCCAAGGGAGCCAACATTGTCCAAAGACAATTTTCATAGTTACTGTACATGGCCAGCATGGCTGTATGCCAAAGGTGCACAGAACACTGTTACCTTCCCACTGAAATGTTACCTATTAATCTACTTGCATTTTCATGCTTTCAAATTGCTATTCAGTTGAGTCCGTAAATGAGATGAAACTTGATTTTTCTTATCCATACTCATGGCCTACCATTTATCTCAATCTTACCAGGATTTCCCCAGTTCGGTGTCCTTGTCTGGAAATCCCAGTAGTGTATGAAAGCCTCAGAAGTAGGCCTGCAAAGAAGGTGTTAAAAACACACTGCAAAATTCAATAAAGCATCAGATCCTAAGACACCATTCAGAAGGCCTCTGTTCCAAGAGCTATTCCATCTTTATTTCAATATTCTTTCCTCCAGTCTTTGGTTCACTGCTTACCCAGACCCCTTGTGTTGTTCTTCTGTGAATCCAGAATGAAGCCAACAAAGTTAGTCCATGTACTAAGGAGAAGTATAGGGAAATGGGCAGGAAAAGCAAAGCTGCATTAGGAATAGTAGGTAATACCTACTGCTCTTAAGCCCAGCTTCTGCTACTTTTGCATTGCTTTATTTTTTATCTTTGTCCTGGTTAAGTCCTTGAAAATATAGTGAGAAGTGCCATTACCTCTAGCCCATTTCACTAGATACAGCACTAACTGTTCTTAAGCTAACTATACCATTAGATATGATCCAATGAACAGACAGCTCCTACTGCAGATTGTTCTTCACTCAGATCTTTATCTGGATAAGTGCATCTGTCCTCATCTGTAGCTACAATCTAGTGCAGTGATTTTAGTGATTTTTTTTATCTTTCTTTTTAATCCTATTCCTTCTTCTAAAAGTATTAACCCCTTGTAACCTGGATACAAATTTGCAAGACTGTCTCCATTCAAGCAGGTCTTTGTTCACGCTGCATACAATTCATTCTTGAAAACTGTGGAACGTTCTTGTTACAAATTACTGTCTGAATATCATTCTTATTTTTGATCTTTGTACTTAAATGGATTCTAAATGGGAATAAGGCTAAAATCCAGCCTTTCCTATTTTCCCAGATGTAAGTTCTTATTGTACTCAAGAAGGATATACTTCTCGGTAAATATGCATGGATTGCCTTTGAGGGTATTCCAGCTTTTGCCAGTGTTTTTCCATTTGGAAAAAAATATGGCCAAGAGGAAACTATGCCAGTTTTCATAAGATGAGGCAAAATATAGAGAAAATGAATAGAGAGTCCACACCTCTCATAATATTAATTTACAGAAAATGCAAGTCAGACTGACAACACCTAGAAAAACTTGGGGGTTGGGAAGCAGTTAAGATTGCATAGCATACAGTACATTTATGGATTTTTTCTTCTTTAAGAAGGTGATAGTGCAATGACTTCTGGAGAATAGATTCATGAAAGACAACTAACAAAATAATTACCAAGGGATGCTAATAATTAAAATGACCTGATGAACTTGTACAGCTAATGTGTGTATCACTGGAAAATGGCCAACCAGATAATGTTTTAACTAAATAATCAAATCCAGTATTTACTATGTGGGTAAGGATAGCTCTTCAAGATTTCTGACTAGAGTCATTTTAGCTTTTTTTTTTTTAATTACATTTATATGCCGCCCTTCTCCGAAGACTCAGGGCGGCTTTCAATTTTTGGGATACAACCCAGTGTGCTCAGCAATAGCCTTCATTCCATTGTATATGCCTGCTTATTACTAAGCGGCACTTTTACAAAGTCAGCTTATTGCCCCCAACAATCTTGGGTCCTCAGTTTACCTACCCCCAGAGGATGGAAGGCTGAGTCAACCTTGAGCCTGGTGGGATTTGAGCCTACAGTAATTGTAGGCAGCTGGAGCTTAAATGCAGGCATTTAACAGCCTGAGCCACCAAGGCTTTTTCAGGAGAAGCCAGGGATTAAATCAGGGACTCTCTATATGCAAAACGATCTTCTATTATTGAGCTAAATTCTAGTACAACTGGCTATTATGCAAATTTAATGAACTACTCAACTGCAGATATCTTTTGGTAGTGGCATACTGACCTGGAAATATGCATTGAGCTGGAAATATGCATACTGTTTGGAGAATATGCATATTGCTCAGAAATGCAGAAATGTAGGCTGGGAAACTCACATTCCATTCCCAGACCTGGGAAATATGAGTCTTTCATCTATATTTTGTATCTCCTGAATAAACTAATCTTACAGGAGTTCTGATTAGAATCACCTCCATGTTGTAGTGTTAGGGAGTTCCGTCTTTCTTTGGCATGGCTTAAGCCTGGAAAAGACTACCTAACGTTTTATTTCTTTGGTATTTAACTGTTTCCAGTCAGAAACAGAAACTGTACTGGGGAGTGTTAGATTGTTTCAGCAAACTTGCTTTGGTGTCCTTGTTTTTTAGAAGGCTTTATTTACCGTAGGATGGTCACACATTGCCAGATACCCTTGACAAACCAGCTTATGAATGTAAATGAATAGGTTGTTCTGTTACTAAACATTGGAATCCTTTAGTAGAACTGTTTTCCAAAGGGAGGAAAATATCTTAGTTTCTTGAGGGAACTACTTATGTTTTTACTCTCCAGGCTCATTAGTGGTCAGTGACAAATGGTGATTTTTTAAAAATTTATTTATTTTATTTTGTCAAGCGATTATAAGATAACAGATAGAAGTATAAACATAGTTATGAATACCTGAAATGGATACATATAAGAAGAATAAAAAGAAACAATAGGACAGGGACGGTAGGCACGTTGGTGCGCTTATGCACGCCTCCTACAGACCTCTTAGGAAAGGGGTGAGGTCAATAGTAGATAGTCTAAAGTTAAAGTTTTTGGGGTTTGGGGAAGAAACCACAGAGTCAGGTAGAGTATTCCAGACATTGACCACTCTGTTGCTGAAGTCGTATTTCCTGCAATCAAGTTTGGTGCGGTTAACCTTGAGTTTGTATCTATTGTGTGCTCTTGTATTGTTATGGTTGAAGCTGACATTGACAGGTAGGACATTGCAATATATAATTTTATGTACTATACTTAGATCGGACTGAAGGTGGTATAGTTCTAGATTACTGTCGGAAGGTAAATAATTTTGCTGTTATCAAAACATTATGGATGGATTCTCATAGAAAAGTACAAGAGAAATCATCATATCTGGTTTATTCCATATATATTAGGGCCATTCCCATTGTTGCCAGCCATGAGAGCATTAGGTCTGGCTAATGGTAGCATAGAAAAATAACATTTTCACTGTTATTGTGCTCTATTATCCTGTATAGGTGGCTGGACAATTTCTCAGAATTCCAGAGGCAGTGATGTGTTGGTTTCATGATGAACTGCAGCAATTGTTACACAGAATACATATCTTAAGTCAGCAGTAAGGGCTCATGAAATAAAACTAAGTTGAGACAAACTCCAAGTCTGTCTAATCTCGGATGAGTGGAATATATATTAGGTATAGAGTTGTGTTTCCTATTAAGGAATGTGTTTGCTGATTAGGAGTGTTGTTAGATGCTGTTTAGGAGTGTTGTCCTGTGATGACCCGGCGCATGGCACAAAAGCAACTAAGTCACAAAAATAGGTAAAGTCTCTTTAACACCTCCAACTTGGCTCCCAATGTCTAGTTATCCTCAGCTGGAGATCAAACTCTTCCAAAAACAGCCTACAAAGGGAAGAAATGCAGTCCGAACCCAAAGTACAGATAAAGTAGAAATAAAAAAACCAACACAAACCACACTGAAGTAAGTAATATGACAGGCCAGGATAATAAATTGCAGACTTCCAAAAGATAACAAAGCACACACAGTTGGGAGGATGCCAAAACCCAGATAAGCCTTGACAAAGATAATGTACGCTTTGCTTCCAGCAAGGTGCTGTGTGCAAATGCCCTTCTTATATCCTGTCCTCCCAGCTGCAACTAATGAAAGGGATCAGGGCCCTTTTCTCTCCCATAAGCCACATTGCTCCCTTCTTCATTCCTCCCTGTGTGCCCTAGGATGAAGAGTGGGTGGTCCTGGGTCTTCCTCTAAATGCCCAGCCAGACTGTGCCCTTCCCCCATTTCTTCCACAGCCACTGGAGCCACATTCCCACTCCCTGTCAGCTGCTCAATCTCCCCCTCAGAATCAGACTCCAACAAGGGCATGACAGAGCCATTGAATTCCACAGTTTAAACTAGTTTGGCTCACTGGTGTTTCACCCACATGCCATTCTGGAAACAGGTACCTGGACATGGTTATCTATTCATGCTGTTCCAATTTGACAACTGCAATCCTTGTTTTGAAGCTCTTTCTGGAAATTTTTATTGGTACAAGTCATCCCGATAATATATATCCATCTCACACACAAATATTTTACATGTTTCTGATGCTATTCAAACTACTGTGGTATCAGCATCATTCAAAACCTTTTGGGAATTGCCTATCCTTCTATAAAACAATGTAAATTCTTCTTGGTGAATTTATTTTCTGGGCCACCAGCCTGCTGTGATTAGGTGAGTTCTCCAACGAAGAAGGTCCCTCTTTAATGATAGCTTAATTTTGTAGCAGTTTCTTGAGTTTCCATTGCTGAGATAATAGTTACCCTCCCCCAAGGATGTTTTTTCTTCTCCTTCTCCCTCCTCACATCCCTATATTTCATGATGCTTCATTGGTCAGCCTACAATAAGACCTTGATAAAATACAACAGAATATTTCTGGTAAACAGCTTGTTATGGAAAATAAATAGAAATGAAAGGCATCTATTATTACAGATCATTGTGTAATACCTGAATGCGGGGTCCTTGAAAGTTCACCAAAGACTTTGCACACAACTAAACAGAGGGGTGCATGACAGCCAAATACAGGAGAATTTGGAACAAGAACACAAGGATTTTTTTTAATGTTTACCCAACATTGGATGTTTTTATTAGCACACTAGATCAGAAGCAGCAGTCAGGACCTTCAGAAAGCTTTTAGGCACATGGGGAGGGAAGAGAAACTCTCCATTTTCTTTTGTGTTTGGCCTATGATTTATATATTTATTTAATCATATTTTTAAAATGGAAAATTTCTGACATTCTGTCCCCATTAAGAATGAAACAACCTTTGGCATTCCAAAGCTTCCTTTAGCATGGAAATTCCATTTCTGAAGCAGTTCTCTAGGGCTTGTGTGTTTTGGAGGTTTGGAATGGGGGGTGCGGGGGGTGGTGGAGAGAAATCCAGAGATAAATCTATTCTGATCGAAGCATACATGGTGCTCTTTTATTAGTTGCAGAGAATGAATTCAGCAGCTGTTTAAGTTTCCAGCTGCTGACCCAGTAGTCCCAGAATATCATGCCTGACCTTGAACTAACCAGGATCCCTGGAGCCTGTCCTTGAAGTCTTAATTTTTTGTCCATTTCCGGAGAAAGGGGAATATATAGTGTGTGCAAGAGAGGCATGCCCTATTTGTGAACATATTCCTTTTCCCTTCTTTGGGGCCTGCCTCATGGTGCCTTCAGCCTTTCATTCAGTGTATATTTTCTTTCTCTGTCTCTGGTGGTACGTTCACCATCTTTCTTTATACAAAAGGCACATAGTTCTTGTCAAAGCTCTGTTCGTAATTCTTGTACTGCGAAGGAGTAAGGGGGAAAACGGCCTTTGGGTGGCTTTGACAAAATGTGCATTGAGCTGATTGGTCTGGGCAGGGCTAAATATGAAGTGGTTGCTAAGATTTTCAGACAACTTATGATAACTGAAACCTTTTAGGATGGTGGCTTCTTTCTTTCTCTTCCTCTTTTCCTTTCTCTTTCTTGGCTTTGGCACTTTTTAGAGAGTTGACTGGCATTCAGTCAGTGATCTCTCATTGGGGGTTTATTTCCAAACTGTAGACCTTAAAATAGAAAAACTTACATCCACTTACATCTTTATTCAACAATTCGAGTAAGAGTACTAGTATAATCTGCTCATCTGCATTAGGCCAATAGCAATAATAGAATATCTATTAATCAGCACCTATTTTTGCTCTTATTCATTAATCTCCATTATATACTGTGCAAAATCATGATTTGTTTCAAGAGTGGTTTATCTAATAAATCTTTGTTGGTGCATCTCATGAAATCACTTGGATTAGTATAGTGCAGTTACTTTTAGATTTAAGAACAGGTCTGAAATTGCTTTGTTTGGACCATCTGTTATTAAAACTAATGTAACTCAGTTTGAATACAGTGGTTAGTTTAGAAATGAGAGCTGTCGTATTCTTCTTTCTTCTTGTAGAGAATCAGAGAGATGATCTTGAGGGAAACAGGCACAAACCTTTATATGCAAAGAGGGCTGAAACCTTCCTTAACAAAATAGTATTTGGAAGATCAAATCAGAAAACAGGCTTTACAGGAATCTGTACTTTTTGCGAGAGGCCATAATAATAGAACCTTGCAAGCATGACAATGTTTTCTCTCCTTCCCTCTTATATCTTCTCATGCCTCTTCTAGAAGGGGTGTGTGTGTGTGTATGAGGAAAGTGCGTAAGTCCCAAACTTATTTATGTATTGTAATTGGACATGAAGAAGGCCATCTACATCCCATCCCTAAACTTCATTGTACAGAGGAAGCAAGATCAGTTAAATATTATGGTAATATTAAATGTATTTGCATTGAAAAGCAATGTTTTTTCCCTGCAAGCATTTTTTTTATCTTCGTGTGTATATATGAGGTTTAAAGGAATCTTATTCCTTTAAATATATATTTGGTGGAAGAAGTCTGCTGTATGTATAAACTAGATTGCATGTTGCGGTGAGTCCATTGGCTTCTATTGGAACCCATGATAAGCTCATGCACAACTTACTGTGAATGAGATGAGTAAGGGAGTTTATATCAGAGTACAAATTACATAATTTGCAACTTCTGCATGAAAATATCATGTGTATGAGATAATTTCTTTTCCTTGCCCATCCTTTATTAGTGCCCATGAGTCAGTCATAAAGCATTTGTGGACTTTACTTTAGCAAATGTATTATGAACCCATTTAAGATATGGTTTATAGCTTAAGGTTTTATGAATCTAGTTACAACAGCTTATTTAAGAAAGCATCATATAGTTTGATGTGTAGGCCCAGCAAGGGAATAGAAGAAAACAACATAACTGGGAGGTGAACTAAGATGAAGGTACATCACATTGCATCACTGTATGTTATTTGTTATTAGCTTACAGTTGTTTCAAGAATTAGAATTGCCTCTTTGTTTCGGCAGGTATCTTTTGTCTGGCCCTCAGTCAATAGCTTGGATGAAATATGCATGAGCATATTCAGTCTGAATATTGTGCAAGAGATGTGAGTAAAATATATAGAAAGTGAGCAGTGTATGATGGGAAGGAGGGAATCATAAAGGGAAAGACCATTGAAGGTTTTTTTTAACCTCTTCAACATTAGTGAAAGGCTGAATTTCTCGATTAAATGTATCCTTATACTATCACTTTATATATTTGAGCAATATGCAAAACATACATGAGGCCTTCTTCATCCCTCTTTTAAATGCAAGTTCCTCCTAAGGCTGTGATTAGTCAGCATAAGAGTTTGAGATGTCTTAAAAATATTTTTATATTAGTGCAGTTGGAATCTATTCCTGTTTCTTTCTTAATTGGTAGAGGAACAACTTTCAGTTGCCACTAAAGTTAAATCATAAATCAGTTCTTGCTGAGCTGTTTTATGCTTACCTTGTTGTTAACTATAGTAGGCAAACTTCTGACTGAGAATTCTACCTTGTTATTGAGCAATAACAAGAGCACCATGTATGCTTTGATCAGAATAGATTTATCTCTGGATTTCTCTCCACCACCCCTCATTCCAAACTTCCAAAAACACACAAGCCCTAGAGAACTGCTTCAGAAATGGAATTTCCATGCTAAAATAAGCTTTGGAATGCCAAAGGTTGTTTGATTCTTAATGGGGACAGAATGTCAGAAATAGTCCAGTGTGGCTAGACTAGGACTGAAGGCAGGCCTTAAAGCAGCCTTAAACCATGCCAGCATAAGAACAATTCTGGGTCAAACATTGTCTACACTGATGTTTTTCAACCTTGGCAACATTAAGATGGGTGGATTTCAGTACTCCTGTTTAATATCTACATGAACTTCTAGGCAGATCATCTGCTATCACTGGGTTAGATCTCTTCAATATGCAGATAATACCTGATTGTAGCTATCAAAATTCTATCTTCATGTCAGAAGGATCTAAGATCCGGATGGGAAAGAGTAGATTCATACTGAATCAGTCCTATCCTAGGCTAGGGCACACACATACCAAGAGGTAATTGCAAGGAGCTTTACTTAGGATTAGTAGATATACAGGCAGTAGCAGACAGGACATATATGCAAACAGAAGCACAAAGCAGCAGAGCAAGGAATCCCTGGAGAGCTTCTTGCAAAGAGTTTGTACAGCCAGAATCCAAAGTGGGGGAACAAAAGCATAGCCAGGTCACAGTCCAAGAGTTCAAACAGGGCTTGTCGGTCATTCTGCATTCCAAGTAGTGGTTTCCACAGGCAACAGGTACACGAGACAAACAATAGAAGGTTTAGCAAGCAGAGCAGTTACTCCCAACAAATAACTTCTGGGCAAATAACTAATGGCTCTTAAGTAGAATTGCATGACAGACAGAAACATCCTTAACATGCAAGAAGCCTTGCAGATCTCTGTTCTGTGCTGTGCCTCATCTTACATGCTATAAGAAGGGTGCTGATCCAGCCCCTCATCTTCAGTTGCCTCCAGGTAACTGGAATGTTCCTCAGCCATGTTAGCCTCTAGCAGCTGATTTCTGGATTCCCTCTGAAGTTGCTATTTCTTTAGACACCCTAAATAGCTTCATGTCATATTCATCTCAGCCTGAGTTGGCCATCACATGAAGGGCTGAATGGCTATGGATTGATGGGCCCTCTGTTTCTGGAATCTTGCTATTTTAGTTTAAATAGAATTGCATTTCCCCAAAGGAACTGAAGTCCTCCTGGAGTCACTACTCTTGTTCATGGGTAACTTGAGTGGCTGTGGCTTTGGACAAATCCTTTTAATGTAGTAATTATGCCTTTTTTGTATTGGAAAGTTATATTCATGTTTGTTCATGCCTTGGCCTCTTCGTTGTTGGACTATGACAACATAGTCTTCAAAGGCAGGGCCAAGTAAAGTATTTGGAACATACACCTGAATGTGTATAGTGGGCAAAAGATGCATATGGTGGGCAAAAGAGTTATGGGTGCACTTTGGTTCATCTGGGTAACACCTTTGCTCAACAAGGAGCAGTCATGGCTACTTGGCTTTTAGATGGATTCCAAGGTGCTTGTCTTCAATTGTAACGATATGTGAGAGACGTGGTGAAGAAATGCTGCCTAGAGAACAATCAGATAAGAAACATCATAGCTCACAGACGCATAATGACCAGAGAAAAAGTCTGAGAAGAGACCCTCCCTAGCTTCAAAGATAAAATTGAAACCAGAAGTTTTCCTTTTAGGGAAACTGTTGGATAAAAAAAACTTGAAAGAAAATTTGGAACTTTGTTATTATATAAATTGACAGCGGTGAGAATCCTACAGTATATGCGCAAAAATGGAAAGACACGTCAATTCCCACAATGGAAGAATGGATGGAAAAAGTGATGGAGTTGGCGGCAATGGCAAAGCTAACTGTTTTAATTAAAGAGACAAACTAATCCAGTTTTGTTTCCACTTGGAAACCGCTTTTGGACTTTATGTTCGAAATAGAAAAAGATGAAATGTTCATTTTAGATTTTGATGATTAGATTAACTTTGTTGTTATAGAACTGGCTTGTGTCTCAGAAATGTAAAGCAAAAAGTTGAGATTGCGACTATATTTTTTATAGTACCTGCTTGAAAGCACTCAATAGAGGAGACCCTCTTTCTACTCTTAGTAACTGGTTCCATTGTCAATTTTCTCTTGCTATTAGATTTTTCCTAATATTTGGCTAATGGTTACATATCATTAAACATCAAACTACTGCTTTCCCAATTTGCAGAATATAAAATATAAATAATTCATTGCCTTTGGGACATTGGGGACAAATAATGGTTTTGCTTTCCTTATATGAATCCTCTTTTGCTGTGAATTGCAAGCTTTGAGAAAAGAACCAATATTTTTCAGCTGTTTATTAGTCTACAGTGTTTATTAGCAACGGGGACACTGTTTGCCTGTGTTAGCAACAGGATGGTACTTAGGAGTATCTACAGTATAGAAATGTCAGAAAAAGTGAAGATGGGAGCTAGAACAGGGTAATCAAATCTGCACAACTGTGTGGTTGGAGGAACAAAGGTTCAAACACATGATCACAGCTGCCATCTTGATTTGACAACCCCGATCCCTTGGTTATGTCTGCTTATGTCTGTAAATGAATTCTGAAAGGCCATAGGAAAGAGGAGGAGAACAGTGTAGGTTTAGTTTGAAAGTTTGATGTTTTAGTTTGAAAGTATTTCCTTCCTTTCATCCTCATACTACAGGGTTAAAATAGTTTCAGAGTATATCAAATTCTTCCTCTTTTTCATTACCACCTACAGATGTATTCCAGCCAGGGCACCTATCCAGTTTTACAGTATTTTAAATAGGTCAGTTTTTGGACTGTCTAGGACACAAAATATGTAAAGTCCAAATGGGTCAGGAAAATAATATATCAACACTAACCCAATGGCAAGACAGTTGCAGTGGTAAGTTTAGAAATCTGTGCCTTATTTCTGTTTTTCTAACACGCTCCTTCCCCTTAAAAAAATAACTTACTCCTTTGGGGGTTCACACAGAATCATGGTTTGCTTTTCTGACAGACAAGCCAAGCTAAACAAACCACATTAGGATTTAGCACGATTATGAGTCAACTGAAGAAAGGTTATCACCACCACACTTCTTCATCTCAAACAAATCTATTTCACAACTTTTTTAAAAAATAAAGCTGGATATAAACATATGCTCATATTTGCATTATCTGTCCAAACTCTCCCATCTTGAGTAAAATACTGGTAAAATGGCTATTTTAATTGCTAAACCAGTAGTATGTTTCAGAATTCACGACCAGTGTTTGTGGAGGTAGCAGGTTTGTGACTCTTAAAGTCCCACAAGGTCTTCTGTGACTTGAGTTTCAATATATTAGAGAATCTTTCTCAGATGCCATTTTTTCTAAGCTAGTGCTCCTTTCCCACAAAGGTTTTTAAAAATTACTCTTTGGAGTTTATTTTTAATTCATGGTGAAGCCAGATTTTTGAAACATTTAAAACCCTTATTTAGGGCTCTCAATAGCCTTCAAATGTTTATTTATAATAGAGTGAATAAAAATCTGTGTTTAGAAAAGGGAGGAGATGAATTAAAACTTCTAAGTGCTTTGTCTACATACATGAAACCTCTTCTAAAATTAGTTACATTCTACTAATATGCTATAATGTCTTATTGTATGTCAAACAATCCTATTGCTCTCATATTTAACAGGAATTAACAGAAAGTGCACAAAATTTAGTGGAAATAATTTCTTAGGAAGCCTGATTAGAATTGTAGTGCAAAGAATACTGACTATCTACTGAATCAAGGCTGGTCAGCAATAATACAATCATTATATTTCTGCTAAAAAAAGAAATGTTCTGGAGCCCTATTTTCCAAAGATTCTTCTCTGAAGGGCTAACCAATCCACTGTTGGTCTAAAGAAAATTAGCAAAAAGAAGGAGGAGGAATCTTTCAACTTGCTTATGAATGGAGCCCGGATAGCAGACTGAACAGCTGCCAAATCTCAAGGCAAAATGTTTATGCCAGCACAGATTTTGACTTTATACTAGCTCGATAACCATGCTTCGCTGCAAAACTATGTGGTCGGGCTTAGTTTTGGGGGAAGAAAATAAGGGGGAAAAATTCATCCTCTGCCTACCAGCATCCATCGGTATTCATCTGGCTAGTGTCTTGTCAGTGTGAGAGAGTTGAGGGCTGTTTAGAAACTGAAACAGTATTTGCGGTGTGAGCAAGAAGGAGACAGAAAGGAGCCTGGGCTCAACTGTTCTGTACTAAAGCTGCTTGGTGCTGTGAAAGTAAAACTGAAACTCCTCTCCTCTGCTTCTGTTTTGCATTTGGAACAGATTTCTTTTCAGGTGGGGAGGGGGAGTAGAACTCCTTAGCATCAGAGCATGTTAATATAGAAAATACTAATGCTCTGATGGTCATTTTGAAAAATCTTTTCTTAGTGAGCACCTAGAAGCCAAGAGGAACATATGTGCCAAATTTCAAGTTTGTAGGCTTTACGGTTCTGGAGATTTTATGATGATGCGTGAGTGGTATTTTGCATATATATATAGCCATCCTAAAAGCAAGCATTCCTCACATCTCAAACTACTTCTTTCTGGATACTCTTAGTTGTTTGGGTTTTGAAAGTCTACCGTATGTGTTCCCATTTGGAGGAAAAGCCAGAATATCTGCATGGAATTTGGTTTCTCTGTCTACTAATCTGAAATAAAATGTTTAGCTAAAGCCAGTTTTGCACCTATTCGGGGTTACTATCCATCATAAATAGGAAAGAAGGCAGCTATTTGGTTCAAATTGCACAATGTATTAGGTGGTTCCTGGATATAGTCAGGCTGAATAAATGTTAACTGCAATGCTGGATATTGCCAGGATGAGGGATGAAATTAAATTTATCCAGCATGGATTCAACCCAGATATACATAGAGTGAGAATCTCCCAGTGATGGTCGCATTGGCTGGGAAATTCTGGGGACAGATGTCTGGGTATCTGGAGATGGTCAGCCTGGGTAAATCTAGAATAAATGACTATTCTCAGCAAGAAAAAAAATGTTCAGTTTTATCCCTCCTTTCTTGGAGAAAGCTGTTCTTGAGAAACTATAGTATTTCTAATACCTTACTTGATGTAGTCAGAGAGGGATGTGGCACTATATGGTTGCACTATGGGAAGAGCAATTTCTTTAATGATTGAGGATTTCTACCTTAATGATTGACAATACTACCCAGTCATCACCCAACTGGATGATGCTATAAATTGCAAGTGTGGAAATGCTCTATATTTGTGATTATCAATGTACTCTAGGTTTCTGGTGGGGGAGGTGTTGGAACCAAGATGTAAATGTCCTGTAATCCAGGATCAAACCAAGAACGGTCCATGCCTAAGTCACCATGTGAAGACCCTTTCTCAGTCTCGGGAAGAGCCCTTTTTTCATTGATGATCAATCAAAGGTTCATTGTCTTTACCTGAATTATATAACTATGTATGTAGAATGAGTTGAATATAGTTTGGCACCAAGCAATTGCATCTATGCAGCTAGATGCCAAGATGAGCCTCTACCTGGATGTCTTAAATTCCTTGTAACTATAATATTTTTCAGCTTTTACTTCAACTGAGAACAGAAAGAAGAATGGGAGAGGAACAAAAGCCTAGATCTGATTTCTGAGTGGTTAGTGTTTTTGTTGGACCTTGCACTGTTTTCTTTAGTTATACATCAGTGATCCTTCATTCATGACTGGCTGCTGATCTCTCCAGTTAAGAAAAAGGGCAAGAGAATATTGGCACTGGGATTATGCTCAAGAGATATAGAAAGCACTACTCCAAATGATGTGATGTTTGCATCACATGTTAGCACCACTGCTTTCTTAACAGGGGGACTCTGCTACCAGAAGAGAAGTCTTCGGTTTCTGGTTACTATTCTGGGTCTGGCAAAGGTTTGGGCAAGAGGAGAGAATGGACTCATTTTGCTTCTTATCTTCCCATTTAAAAGCCAAAGCCTGGACCTGCTCCCTGTGCTAAGCTGTGATTTGTATAAATATCTTTTGTTGAATAAACCACTTCATAACCCATAAGCTATGCTTTACAAACCAACAAACCATTTTATCACTTAGTATTACATACGAACCCAGCAAATATGTGACATTTCTACAAAAAGCTTAATCCTTTCCCCTTGATTTGCTGAATAACTACAGCGTGATATCAGGAAAGATCAGTATAAGTAGCTTCAACAGTGGTGGAATTCAAAATATTCTCCTACCGGTTCTAGGGGTGCGTGCTTCTGCAAGGGCTGGGGTGGGTGAGCGGGGCCAACTGCTGACCGGTGCTACCAGATCACTTGAACCAGTGCGAACTGGCAGCATACCATCTCTGAATTTCAAACACTAACTAGAGTAAAAAAATAGGCTTTGGGTCTATATCAGGGTGTCAAACTCATGATGACATGTTGTCACGTGACATATTGTAACTTTTTCCCCCTTCACTAAACCAGAGGAGGGCATGGTCAATACGTGATGCAACCGGCCTGTAGGCCGTGAGTTTGACACCCCTGGCCTATATCCTCAAGGAAGGGCAATGATTCTTCCTTGGTATGAATAGAAAAAAGTAGTTTCCAGGATTATCTTTAGGATAAGAATTCTCATAGATTCTCTGGCCCTATAGACTTTCTTAGAAACTGAAGTGGCAGAGAGCCTCAGATTTGGAAGTTTGTGTGTTAACCAATATGACTCTTAAGTTTGTGCTGTTGGTGGCTACTTCAGTGGTGCTGAAATGTACCATGGTAGATATTCATAGTCTTGGATCTAGTAGATAACCAGATAAATATAAAAGTTATTTTCTATGCAGTCTAAAAACTGGTGAAATAAATCAAGCAAATAGGAATGTTAAGGGATTAAAGGAAAGGGGATTAGAAATAAAGGTATGGAAAAGGAATAGTGAATCAATAATTTCAATAGACATGTTGGATGAAGATTTTGTTTTCCTTTTTCTTCTGCAACAGGACTCCAACACAGTGTTGAAGTATTTGGCAGGATTATATTACAAACTGCCTTGCATTGCAGTCAATTAGAGCCATTCCAAAATCTTGTATCACTTAAGCTAAACTCTCTCACGCACAGTTTCCCAGCCACAAGCCTGAGTTTAAAAAGTTCAGACCATACTTATTTCAGTCTTACTGGGATATTTTTGAGAGAGTGTCCACAAAATGAATTTAATATTAAAATACATACGCACACCAACACTTAGTATTACTATTTGCATAAATCTTATTCTGTAGGTGTGTTCAGCATTAACAACAATTTTATTCACCATAACTTTATGATGCATCTGTCTCATACACATTCATTTCCAGTTATCTGGCACTCCCCAAAAGTTCATCAAGAATCAGTTCAATATTTTCATCAACTTTTAAGCATGAGCTACCAGAAGGTTGGAATAATCAGACTTGGTTGGATTTTTTTAACAGTAAGGTGGAGACACATAAACATAGCCATCAACAGTGCCCAAACTGAATTGCAAAATAGCTTGAGAATGTCTTTTTACTGCCATTTCCTTGATTTCAACACTGCTAAACTTGTCATGGATGACGGCTTTGTGGTTCATGTGACACTGTTGGAGAAAATTGGATTTAAGGAAAGTTTATTTAGCTCTCTAAATAATTCAAAATGTTTTCAATTTAACTTTCCCTCAGCACAACATGCTTCATACTGCCTTCTAATTCATACAGCAAGAGTAGTAAATGTCTAGCCTCTTCTTATAACCTCAGGATTTGGTTGAGTTTGCTTTTCTGGGATTGATGTGGAATAGAGGATTGTTCAGAGCATATTCTGGCTGTGGTGCTACACATGTAATTATAACCTCTTTCACATGGACAGTATTAACACAAATGAAGATATTTGGTTAAAGAGGTTAGTGTGGTGTCCTGACAATACATAGGGATACACTATAGAGTTATTTAGGAGAGGAGGATCCTGCCCTGGGTAAACTAAAGGTCAGTTTCTTATCAGGCTCTCAGAGACCTAGAAGTGGTTAGAGTAGTCTAAAATTAGCAGGAGTGACAATTTTTACATTAGTAAAAGGCAAGTCCACTTGGCAACTTCTCCCAAGAATGCATTATTCAGATGTAGGAAGTTATTCATCTGGGAGTCAGATCTTTGTAGAAACATACAGACCCTTCCTATTCCCACAGATCATCTGGTTGATGGATTACCATATCTCCTCTACTAACATAATGGTTTGAAGTTTGAACTGTCTCCGTTGGCCAATAATCTACTCTTAGTTGCTCATGCTAGTGTACCTGGACTACCGTGTAAATTCAGAGCCTCGAATTTCTACAGGTCCATAACCTAGTGGTATAGTTAAAGCTTATTAAACCAAATAATTTCAGTGACAATACTAAATATCTGCTGTTAACAAATTATATGCTGCATAAAATCCATGCCAGGTAATAAATTTAAAATACATTTAAAAGGCTGACATTCTATATCTTGAACATGGGATTGGCTTTAGAGTAAACATGTAAAAATGTACTTATGCCACAAAGCCTTGTAAGACTAATATGTCCAGCATCACTGCTAAGGTCCATTACTAAAGTTTCATGCCTTGGAGGAAACCACTATGAGGCTTGCTAATGCATAGATATTATAATATGCTAAAAATAAAATAATTTCAATCTATCCTAGAAGCAGATTTTTTCAGCTATAAAAATAATTTTAATCATTAAAGTCATATTCTCCCAGATGTATGTTACAGATGAGAAAAAACTTTAGAATGTTTACTCCTAATGTGCCAGATTTCCATCAGGCTCCTCAAATATTATAGTTAAGTTTCAGCAAGTTTTAAGGTGAATTTGTCCTTTCCTATCTTTAGAACACAAAAGAAAATGATCTTTGAGAAGAGTGGAAAGTAAAGTCATGATCTAAATAAGATTGGTATTTTTCAAAAATTGGAAAAGGAATACAAAGCCTGCATCTTCACTCAATCATTCTTGAACTTTCAATATTATCTTTCACATATGTATTTAAATGTAAACAGGCAACAATAATGCAACATTCTTTATTCTGAACATTCAATTGCATTCTTCTCTGCCTGTGTACAGTAGTTGGAAATCCATCAGAACAGACCATTCTAACTGAATTGGGTCCTTTTTGTTCTTTTTTTTTTAAAGATACAAACCTTCTTTTTCTTATACTTCCATATATGGGGAAATTGGTTATGTATGGGTCATTCCATTTTGGCTCTATAAGTTATAATACTCAGACTTTGACTATAAGAAAGAGAGGGAATGATTGCACACCTACCAAACTCATCTTCATATTATTACAAATGTTCCAGGCTTTCCATGACTGCTGGAACCTTTCCATGTTTGCTAGACTGCTGGAACTAAAGTTCAGGCTTTCCATGACTGCTCCAACCTAATCCACTGGAGCCTCTGTCTTCATTATGTAGTGCAGCCTTTCCCAATATGATGTCCTCCAAATATATTGAGTCTGACTAGGAATTCCAGGAGTTATGTCCCAGCACATCTGGAAAGCACAAGTTATGAGAAGGATATATACCACTATAATTATGATCCAAGTTTTATTTCTGTAATAGT
Organism: Naja naja; assembly: GCA_009733165.1. Taxonomy (NCBI): domain Eukaryota; kingdom Metazoa; phylum Chordata; class Lepidosauria; order Squamata; family Elapidae; genus Naja; species Naja naja. Next base: position 55,815,119 of record CM019148.1, read on the forward strand.
AGAAAAACACTTGGACAGTAATAGTGTAATTGTGGAAGTGTTTTGAGGCTAGGAGAAACAAGGCCAATTTGGGGCAGGGAGAGCATCCAATTCATTTTGATTCCTTTGTGGTTCTTTGATGAGAGTTTGGTGGCAAAAACACAAGAATCCATTATTCTTGGAGTTAAATATTTTTCATTTTTGGTGGTCAGGTATTTACATATTAGAAGCAAGATTGTAGTACGTTCTTAAATTGTATTTGAAGCTGGCTTGTGCAAAGCACAGCATGTAAGAAATAAGCAAATGCTTGCTTAACCTTGGCACACCAATTTATATTTGCTACACCACTCCTACTGATGTAGTTAATGGGTAGCAAGCCAAGAGCTGAGCAGGGACTATAATCATCAAATGGCTTAATCATAGATCAGTTACACTATACATTTCCAATAGTGGAATTGCTATGTAATGTGGTTCCTATGATGGCCAGACTCTGAAAACTTAAATGCAGCTGTCTTTCAAAATTAATTTCTGACATGATCATAAAAGAGATGATCAAAGAAGGTATGATGCACTGTATGAAGTCAGAGATGTTCCCATTCTGTTACCACTGGAACCTGGAGTCTTTCTATAACAGTTATTTGGCAAAAGATTCAAGACAAAAGAAAAGGCCTCTTCACACAATGCATAATTAGCTTATGGATTTTACTGCCAGAGGTTGGCTGCTGACTTACATGGCTTAAATAGCAGGATGTGGGGAAAGTTACAGAGAAAATAAAAGCCAGTATGGTGGTTACCTTAAATTTCTAGATACACAGTAGTACACCACATCATTCCCTATTAAGGAGGAGGAAAAGAAAGAAAGTTTTTATCAGAGGCTTTTGATTACTGGACCTGATGAACTTTTGGTCTGATCTAAAACAGCCTAGTTTATCTTCTCGTGTTAATCCAGCTTCCTGCACTATAAATCTATAAATCTCAATCCTGCTACTAGATAACAAAAAAAAATGATGATAACCGCTCTTAGTTTATATTCTGAATGCATTGCTTTTCTAAACACTATATAAATGTACTTTATACTTATATAAAACTTTAGGTATAATTGACATAACATTGTCTGTTCTCTAATTTGTATTGTATGAGAGAGTTCCTTATGCATTTTAATTTAACACACAAAAACTTCATGGCAGTCAATTAAAAATTCCAAAAACTACACGTTGTTTTTAAATTATCTAGGTCTGGATACCATGCTGGCTCCAGATTTTCATCTTTTGCTGCAAGTATATTTTGGACATCTTTAGCAAGTTTAATATTGCTATTTGTATTATGTTCCTGTCTGTCTCTCACCATCTCATTGTTCCACCTCTTTTTTCTTATTAACTTTTGGACAAAAGGAATAATTATTGGGAGTTAGGTACATAGAAAAGTTCATATACTAAATGACAAAGTTAATGTATTGAAATGGAAGTTCATATAGTAAGATCAACTTACTAAGATTACTTCCCAGTCTATGGACCAGGGAAAACTAGATACTTATATAGGAAGAATCTATGTGACTGCTGTAGTTATGTGATTAGCTCCTATGCCATACCAGTAATAGAGTGTGACCGATAAGCTAAACCAGGAGTGAAACATCTGTGACTTCACAAGTACTGTTTGTACAGCCGTCAAAAATCTTGGGTAAGTTTTACCTCCAAAAATTAATTCATAATGTAGCAAAAACTTAACATCTAGGAAATAATAATACAAACAATTATTTTAAAAAGCTTAAGTTAGTTTTTGCCTGTCCCCATTTACACTCAACATTCATTCTTAAATTGGACTTCTAAATAACCTTTTCTCATCTTGGTGACCTCCAGAAATAGTGAAATAATGATGGAGAATGTTCTATAGAATAGTATAAGGCTACTTAAATTTTTAGTAAAGAGTGATTTGTACGTACTTTTAAGACTAAAGTTGGCAAGGCTGGAAGCAAAAGCCTCAGACAAGACAGGACAGTTATCAACATTTGGGTAGTTGCTCTCTACTTCCAAGGCTTAAAAAACAAACATGACAGAGAGGTATAAGAGTTAAACCCTGAAGTGGTTACAAATAAAAGGCTGGATTGCTTGATTCCACAGTAGCCGACCATCTTCATTAGTAGGGCTTCTTTTTTTTAATAAACTTTATTAACACACATCATAATGACAACAACAAAAAGCATACTTTAAAAAACCTATTGAAAAAGAAAAAAAACAATCATCCATATTTTAAATACATATTTAAATCCAAATCTAGCCGACTTTCTCACCATAAAAAAGAAACAAGTAAAGAGCAAGAATACAGAAAGACCCACCATGGTACAATATAAAATATAAAATATACATCCTATTTCTGTTATTGACTATTCATCCGAGTGTTTATTCATCCGAGTGTTTCATTAGTAGGGCTTCTGCAGTAACAGATATACCATGTCCTTGACTCTTCTGCTAGGGGTGAATCTGAGTTTCAAAATTTATTGCCAAGCCCTGGATGAAGCTTTGACAGTAGCCAGAGATCACTACTCTAATCGCCTATTAAGAGGCTTGCTAGCACCAGATAATTCCAAGCTATCAACAGAGAGATAGTCAGAAGTGTCTGGAATTAAGCAAGCCTTGTTGCCGCATTAATATATTTAAGATTGGAATCAGCAGTGAAGGCTGATTTAAATTAATTTTTACACCTTGGATCTATTCTAGTCATTTGAGTACCTGAAGTTTTGTAATTAATTTGGGAAGGAATGTTTAATATGTAATACATCCCATAACTAAGGATCTGATGGACATGTGAAGGGCTTTCCTCTGAACTCCCAGATTGCCTTTGCCAGTCAGAGGAAGCAGTAAGGCAATTCTAGTTTCTTTTTTAGAGTAAGGCAATAGATTAATCTGATGTAAGACTTAATGTTTGTACAGTGCTTCTAAGCATTTACAACATTCTGCCTGTGACCTAGTGGTAATCCTTGAAATAAATCCTTTGTAAGATATGGTTTTGAGAAATAAAATAATAGCCCTGCAAAGTATTAGCCTTCCAAATTTCAGGTATTTCAGGTTGCTGATGCCAAAAATCTGTGACTTTTCCAAGATCCATAACAATTCACTTAAGAAAGATTTGCATTGGGGGATTTTCTAATCCATAGTTCAGTTTCTTAACCAACACGATCTTATCAATATAGCTAACTTTATGCGGCCAAACTGGATGATCTTGCCGATATGAGTTTCTGTCCTATGTTTGCTAGAAGATAGATAGGTTTGCAATTCACAAACATTAATATAAGCCAATAGAGAAGCTGTTCTTCATGGAAGGAGATGAAAGTGTTATGGATATATTTCCTTGAAAAAAAAATACCCAGTATAAGCAGAATACTGAAGTGCATGCCTGAACATTTTCCAAAAACAACACACATTTAGTGGAGTATTTTATTTCACTGGTGATACAGGAGACATTATCTTCAGGCCAAAGATGCAATTTTGGAAGGGATTTTGACTTTCTCAGATGTTTCAGCAAAAGCCAAAGGACTTTTGTTGCTTATCTGAAACATCAGAGTAGAATATGGAGGATACAGATTGAGTTAGGAATAACCTCTCCTGTTTCAACTGCCACAAGCTCAACTTGGTTCTCTGGACATCCCAACTGAGCTCCTCTTAAGTCTTAGATATGTAATATTGGATAGCCAACATGCTCATCTGCTTGTCCCAGAGGTTGCAGGATATGTCAGTTAAAATCCAAGTTTAATACCACCAGAAAAGCAGATTTCTCAGGTCACACAGAGACAGACTTGCTTTCTTTTAATCAAAAGTAAAACACTTGTTTTCTACCAGAGATGATAAAGTTTTAAATTCTACATTACATCAAGCAAATTGTTAAGTACTGCCTTATATGGCCAACCGATTGGCCCAGACACTGGCGGGAAGAATAAAGTCCCGTTAGTGGCTGAAGCGTTGGACAGCGCCGGCTACATAAGCCAGCACCAGCCACAATTCCGCGGCTTGTGTTTTAAGCACAAATAAAGAAGTTACCTGTTATTCTTGTGTCCGCCTCTTTACTCTGTGCCCATCTAACACAAATCATCCTGGGATCCCAAACCCTCAGTGCACTTGGCATTAGCAAACCTAAGCACATCAACCAGATCAAAGATATTTTGTTTTGTTTTCAAGCAACATTAAACTAATGCAAATATTATCTGCAGCTAACTTATGCAAATCCTTTTAACCAGCTTTACAATTAAAAAATGAGACAGTAACAATAAGGTTCATCCCAAGATGCACTGGGATGTAACTTTTTGGTACCCAGATGTTACTGCAGCAACATATGCTGCAAGGCATCTCAGATGAGTGATTTATCTGAAAACATTTTGCAAAGTGGTCATAGATTTCCCCCCCTGTACCTATTAGGAAAAGTGTAAACCCCTCAAATATTGCTTCTCAATGACATTTTGAAGAGTTTATATTCCTGTTTCATTATATTCATATTTTAGCTTTCATTTTTTGACAGTTAATATGACAACTGGAGAAAGGTTATATCCTTCGTACTTATTATTTCAAAGTTCCAGAGATCAACCATGCTCACGACCAGGTTGCTGGGAAAATCCCTAGTACCTGTAAGAAAACACCTGCCTCTTAGGGCAGACCATCCAACTAATTTTCCATCCCCATAGGTGTCAGTTGTGTTGAGAGGACTGATAATGGGTAGAAAGCAATGGAAAGCAGGAATTCCTTCATCATCTGATCATAAGCTCCCTGATTAAAAAAAAAACTGAATCCAGGGTATGGCCACTTTTATGAGTTGATCCAGGGATCACCTGGCACAAGCTCATGGGGGGCCATGGAATCCTAAGCCCAACTCTAGCCTCAGGGCATGGAGATTAAAGTCCCTCAATGTCTGTAATGAGGTACTTCAGTATCCAGTAATAAGCTCACACATCATCAAAACCTGAGTGTAAAACAGTCTATGCAATAGATGATGCTAAGGATTGGTCTGATCTAGTGAGTTTCATACCAATGGTATTTTTAACATAGAACATGAAGCCACTGGATGAGATTCTCCATTACCATAGCTTGAGGTATCATAAATATGTCTATGGAGATTCTCAGACATCCAGGTCATAGTTGTCCCAAAGGTGCTTTTTCAAGGGGCAGCTGGACTTTCTTGTTTTTCTTTGAAGAAAGAAAAATTATCTTAAGAAGCATCTGAAGCCAAAGAAGCTTATTAGATAAGAAGTGAAACATCTTCAAAGAAAAACAAGGAAGTCCTCTTGAAAAAGCACCTTTAGGATATCATCAGTATGGTGATGATACTCAATTCTATATCCTCCATCCCTGGTGATCCAGGTGATGCTGTTGCTGCCCTCTCGCAGTGCCAGCAGGCTAAGGGAGCCTGGACGGCAGATAACAATCTTCAGCTGAACCCTGGCAAGACCAAGTGGCTTTGGGTGCTGGAGCTTTAAGATCTGGGACTTTGACATCTTTAGTTCTGGATGGGTGGCAGAAACACACCCAATTCACAACTTGGGGATTCTCCTAGACTTGCAACACCTGCTTAAAGAACAGGTGGCAGCTGCAGGTAGGAGAGCTTTTGCACAATTGGGTTGTGTACACCAGTTGCAATCTTTCCTGGATCAAGAGTCCCCATGCTCAGTCATTTAAACTCTGGTCATCCTGTACTACTGTAATGCTCTTTACATGTAGCTAATCTTGAAGAACATTCACAAGCTACAACTGGTGCAGAATGTAGTAGCTCAGACGTCTAGAGTGGCCCATGTTAAGCTGTCTTCCATGAACTGCACTGGCTGCTGGTTTGCTTCTGGGGCAATTCAAGGTGTTGGTTATTACCTTTAAAGCCCTGCAGGCAATGGGTCCTCACCCCAATGGGACAGCCCCACTCATCTGCTAGAGGAGGCATGCTGTGGATTCCCTTGGTCAAACAATTTCAGCTGGTGGGATTCAGGAAAAGAGTCTGCTCTGCTGTGGCACAGGCCCTTAGGAACATATTGTCCCCTGCAGTGAGATCTCCCACACCCTCCTGACCCTCTGTAAGGCCTGAAGACCTAGCTCTGCCAGTTGGATGTGGCTCCCAATAGGGGAGTATCATGCTGGAGCTGGTTTATGAACCAATAGTAGATCCCACTTTCCCCCTGTGCATTCTGCTCCCTCCCTTCCCAACTTTTAATCATAATGTACATTTTTATTGTGTGGTTTTAGGACTCAACAAAAAGTAAATTAGAGAGATCCTTAGATTTTTGTTGACAAGTAAATGACCTGCTATGGGATTACTCAGACAAAACGAGGAGCAAAGGCAGAGTGAGTTTTGACAGTGCTCCCATTATTCTTGTGCAAGCCTTGTTTTAACAAAGGCAACAAGTTATTGGACACTCCTGGGGGGTAGTGTTCTGCCCTGTAGAATGTCAATAGGAAGAATAGTCTTTTCCCCCTTCTGGGTATGTCTGAAATTCAAGGTTGTTTTATTGCATTTTAGCCTGGAGTATATATCCACCGTATGGTCCATTGCTAAAGCTACCAGCCTGATGTGTCTTTATTGCAACAGTTTTCCCCTGATCAAGTCAGTTTCAATTGTTGAGTAGCAATAAACTAGAAAATAGCTACTTGAAACTTGTGGGGAATGAACACATGTTGCCTATACATCAGCCAATTTCTTAATGAGTAAAGTCCTTGTATTTCAAGCCATTTACTAGGAATCAGTATTTTTTTAGATTGTTGATATAGACATTGCTAGGAACATTGTGGAAAAACTGATTATCTGCTTAATGCCCAGTGACAGAGAAGCTACTTTGAAATGTGATGGAAATTACATCAGCAGTTCTGGGACAACTTTCACATGCAGACACATGTGAAAGAATTTAAACTTCATTCATTTCTGCATATAATAGCCAATTACAGTCATCATTTCAAAACTATGTCCTTTTTTCCTTCTATTTTCATAATTTTAAGTACTATTACCAATCCCAGTAGTGTCTTTCACCTCCTCCTCACATAGTTCACCCTTTGTTGTGGTATGATATGGTTGTTCTTCAAATACCTACTTAAAGCACCACTTTATCATAGTGCATGACATTCTTATTTATTATTTTTTACAAAGGTCTTTAAAGTAAATGTAGATATGTTCAATGTATCATATGAAACAGAAAAATGTCATTTTAATCCAAACAACTGTTTTTTGAAAATAGTCATTTAATATGTGATGTACATACACATGTTGCTAGAGTATGACAATAAATATACTACAATGCTACCTCGGTACTCATCATTAATTGGTTCTGGGAGGCACAATGAACAATGAGTAGCAAACACATTTTTCCCATAAGGAATAATGTAGTGAGTCACAAGGTAGCCAACACTGGCCAGTTCTAGCTTGTGCACTAAGTAGCATACAAATGATGAGTACCAGGACAAATTTTCACATCAAAATGCATCGATAAGTTTCAAAGCAGTTGAGTATCAGAGTATGGCTGTATTTGTAAATTACTATTAGTTGTTCTATTCTATTTTGTCCTCTGCTGAAATGGCTTTTTAAAAGGTACAAGTTTTACAGTGGTTTGTGACAATGATAAAGCTAGTTGTCTTCATTCTGAAGTATTTTTGCTTTTCCGTTACAATTGCATCACGTAGTTTTGCCAATTACCAGAAATTATTAGTGGTTGTACTCTCTATAAACTGCATTCTCCTTTCCTAGGTACAGATAAGAATGGCAAGTCATAGTTGTGATATCTGAAATTTAATTCCAAAAAGAGATGTTCATAGAGAGCCATACCAAAGAGTATAGAGAGTAAAAGTCAGTAGAGATATCAAGATTGAAAGGAATGAGGAGAATGAAAGTCAACATCCAGGTAACAGAACTGCAGAACAACTTTACAGGATGCTGTAGTTCACAAATTTTATACTAGAGGCTGCAGTTACCCTTGTCCTAGTCAATCAGAACTCATTAATCTTGGTCTATCATGGGGTTATTTAGTTATTGATTTGCCTTTCAGTAGCTCAGCTTCTGCTCTTTAGGTCTGATTTGGTTGCTCAACCTCCAGGCACTATGCCATCTGTGGAATAGACCTTCATTCCTAAGAAGTTCTCCCTTACAAGAGTACACTGAGATACTTCCAGTATTCAATCCAGTGGAATTAGACTGCATGGCTGCATTTTTAACCTGATTTCAGACTAATGGGGAATGATTCTAAATCAGGTACTATGATGAAGTCTTGTTCATCTGGTACGGATGGTTCAGTGGAGTCATTTGACCTGTCTTGTTCCTCTCAGGAGTCTTCCACAGATGAGGCTATGATGCTTCATCTCAATCATTCCAGAGGATTTCAAGGAGCTGAAAATAGCCACATATATCTTTTCAGCACATGCAAGCAGCCACATGGTTCCTGAGAGCTTTTTCCAAAAAGATCCCCTCCCCCATTTTGTAATGAGCTGAAACATGCATATAATTACTCACCATAACCCCAAGACCTTTATTCTGAACCATTTCTAATGATGAGTAGCTTTGGAAAAGTATAAGGAAATTTGGTTTTACCCATTTCACTCTTCAGTCATTAATAGATGCATACATTATAGACATAGCAAACAGGTGTGGTGGGGGTGAGAAGAATCACTTTGAAGGATAATTTGAAATGGAGAAATGAGGGGAGAGGAGAAAGCTTTAACAGCTTTTAACATCTTTTCCAATCCTTGGTCTTCACCTTAAAGTTGCCCACATTGAGAGACACTGCCATAGACTGAAACAGCTGTCCTATGACACATTTGCATCAGAATATCAAAAGGGATAGGAGCGAAGGAAGGCAGTATTAAGCAGGGAGTGGGATTCCAATTGGAGGCCATGTTTTTTGTTGGGGGTTTTGTTTTGTTTTGTTTTGTGTTGTTTATTTTGTTTTGTTTTTAGAGGAAGCCTGACATTTTTGCTCTCTGGGCAGCAAAGGAGCATGGGATCATGCCAGAAAGTCACTCAGTGGCCAACTAATAACTGCTTCGTTTGGATTTGCTTTCCATGCAAATCTGTTAGTTACCACATTTCATAAGAGGGAGAAGACACTTCTGGACAGAAGCCTGTATGTGGTTCAGGGAGGAAACTCTAAACAGGCCAGGAAGAATGGCTTTTCCCTGAGCAGAAGGGACTGCTTTGTGCTCATTGTGCTTTTTGTTTGTTTTAATTGATTTATGTTATCAGATGAAACTTAAATAACTTAACACAGATTTAAAAGACAGAGGTTTAGGGAAGGGAGCCAGAGCGTTACAAAAACTTTTAATCACAATCACGTGAGTCTTATAAATATTTGCAGTCACACAGAGCATCAAAGCCCAGCCTATGGCTGCTGTAAGTAAGGTTCAGCAAAGAGGGAGGGAGGAAAGGAAAGGAAAGGAAAGGAAAGGAAAGGAAAGGAAAGGAAAGGAAAGGAAAGGAAAGGAAAGGAAAGGAAAGGAGGAAGTTTATTACCCACTTTTACAGGGATTTAATTGCTCCTGTTAGCACATGTGAATGAGAGAGACTGAGCAAATCAATTAAGGCAGTCCTGCATAGTCTGCCTTCTTCCAAATAAGAAAAGTTGTTTATGCCTCCTTGCAACAGGAAACATATTGAATTAGTTCCACTCATTTAGGACTGCATATCAAAGAAAGTTTAATGTATCTGGCTCTCTTGAGAAAAAAAGGAAAAAAAAGATGCATTTAAAGCTGAAATGGAGCAGATTTTCAACTATGGTTATTCCTGTGAAATGGACAAATTTCTAAAGGTTTTCCAAACTTCTGTGAATGTAACACTTTACAGTGTCTTGTAAATGAAAAGGAAATGGCAGAAGACTACTTCTGGTCTAGAGAATAAGGATCGGCAAACTTAGTTTGAAAAGACCCCCCTTCTTTGGCTCCATGGGGATAGCAGGCCAAGGAGTGCCTGAAGCCATATAAACATGCTACTCCATCAGCAAGCAGGCTGCTGATAGATTATCACTGCCTAGGTGGCCCACTGTCCCTGACCCTCAATTTTCAACCCTGCCCCTTGCTTCAAGAGCTTGACTGTGTCTTGGGCCTTTCTGATCTGAACTATTACAGTTCAGAAAGGATAATTTACATTGGGAAGGAAAATGTAACTTGAAGTATGATTTCTATGAAGTACCCAGAATTATAACCTGGGACTGGACGGTAACCCAAGAATTCTCTCTTCAATTGCACAAATTATTCGTAGAAATCTCAGTTTTTCAGTTTTGCCTCAATGAGTTGAAATGATTAGCTAAGCTTTTGGATAAAGTCGCTTATTAATCATGTGGTACTAACCACCTGGCATTTTAGTTTGACCTTGACAAGGACTAAGAAAATCAAATGGGATTTTTTTTTCTTTGGATAATGATGACTTGCTGGGGGACATCACCAACTGATGCAGTGATGACCTATTCAAGAATGCCTGGTTAGGTAAAGGAAAAACTCAAATTCTCAGTGGAACCAATATAAGCACCCCTACTTTGGCAACTCTAAGATGTTTGGACTTCAGCTCCCAAAATTCCTCAGGCAGTATGGAGAATTCTGGAAGTCCATACATCTTAAAGTTAACAAGTATGAAAAGCACTGTTTTATGTTAATCTAATAAATAATAATCCTCAGCTTTTGGATTTTTTTAGAAAATGGTGAAATATAGCTTAGAAATCAATTTCTGTATTACGAGTTCATATTTAATAAAGATAAAAGGGTTGTTTTAGACAGATTCCCCCATTCAGTAGCTCTCCAGACACATAATATTAAATTGTCATTGTCTCCAGCCAGCATTGCCCATATCCTAAGAAATCTCTCAGAACAAGCAGAGTTTAATCCTTTTAATAGATTCTTAACAGTAAGGATCTTTGCTACACAAATATCTTTTTGACACTTTAATGAATAAGCTCATCAATCAAAAGGCAGTACAGAAATCACTTAAATAATACCCGGCTATGGATAAAGTGATTGATTGATTTCAGTAAATGTCTTTTCTTTAAATGATTGATATTTTCTGCCTTAAACAGTAATTGAAAATACCTGATTTTCTGATAGATTTTCAATCTAAGTTTTTTCGTTTCAACCACAGAAATGTGTCCATCTAATGAAATTTCATGTATCATTATAAACTGACATACAATAATTACACTGCTAATTATGTAGTTCATAATAATTTATATTTTCAGTATTTGTATCAATATGTTATTTACTTGGCAGGAGGTTTTTTTTACTGATTGCAGACCCTAAGCATATGTATGCTTTGCTGGTAACTTCTGTGTTTATTTTGAAAAGCTCAACCTCTAATGTGGGAACTTTGCGATATTCTATTAAGGAATACTTTATTGGCTAATCCTAAATTTGTTATATAGTAAACTGTAGTGTAAAATACACTACACTACAATACACTTACTATTTGTTATATAGTAAACTGTAGTGTAAAATAAGATTTGAAAAGTGGCATTGATCTGTTTAGGCCCCAGGATTTGTAACTGGGTGCTGAGCCTTTTCAGCACTGCTCTCTGATATGTTTGCAAACTGCAGACCCTTAAAATGAATCTGAGAACCTCTCTTTGGGGTATCAATATGCTAGACCTGCTTTTACATCTGAAGTTATTTATATTTATGTATTTTTTTTAAATAAACTATTTAGTGGGTATGACTGTGGCTGAACTGCTTCCTTTTCTTGAGTGTTTTCAAATCTGAAAGTGTTATTCAGGGATGGTTCACCGCTTTCCAAGTGGTGAAAGCTGTGGTCAGTATAAGCGATGAAGATTTTGAAGTCCACATTGTTGCCTCAGTTGGCACTTTCTCACTACACAATAACCACAGCATGGTTTGCTGAGCTGGGCTGTGCATGAACATGCATTCATGGTTTAGAAATAGTTATTCTGTGGGCAGTTAATTGCCAAATGTGTGGCCAAGGTTTTTTATGGGCTTACAACTCATCAGCTGTTGTGGCATATTACCCCGATGCTTTGGTTAGTATTTCAAGGGGCTGCCCAACAGGTAGTAGGGTAGTCAAAAAGTAAAACTATCCTTGCAACTCCTACACTCCTGCTTTGATTACTTGTCTACAGAGGCACATGGGATTAATTTTTGAAAGCAAAGCAGAAAGGGAGAATGATTAGTATTTCTCCAACCCACCCATAGTGGATACCATATACTTATGGCTAATTACAAAAGAGAAACTGGATATGATTGTGGATATGGTGGGGCTGTTGCTTCACTCACCCCCCACCAGATCAGTTGGGATACCTGCTCTCAGTTGCCCCACAACTACTGGTGAAGTACAGAGAAGCATTTTTTTACTTCTTTGTTTGCAGTTACATTTATTGCATTAGATTTAGAGCTACCAAACTTCCAAACAACACTGGCTAGCTTACATCACAAAAATAAGAAACAAAATGAAGAAAAATACACTTCTATCTGGAAAAACAGATCAACACTTAGAAAAGAAACTAAGAAACTTAACAGAGGCTTGACAATTCCCCTAACCCCAGGCTTGGGAACAAAGCCAGGTTCTCAAAAGATTAGTGCAACTGTTGTAGGTTAGGAAACAAACAGCTCTCCGGGGGATACTATACATAGGTTCTCCCACTTATGGTTAGTTCTAGCGCAAATGGGATCACTCATTCTGAGTTTGGCTGGGGATTCTGGTAGATTTAATCCCAGCATGTTTCCGGGCTGCCTAACTGAGGCAGGTTGAGCTTTCCTGTTTGAAATCGCCATTGCAAACCAATAACTACTGGTTTTTAGTTCCACTGTGGAACTATTTGGGTCATTTTAAAAAATATAATTATCATAAGTATGTCTCCATTTTATAATACTTGGTCGCTTTCAAAGAATAGGGTTAAATGCATGCCCTGAAATAAACTTGGGCATGTTCTTTTCTGATCACTATTAATCTGCTGTTTCTATAACCAAACACATATGTTTGTTTATTTGGTTAAACAGTAATGATATCAAAATTGATTGCTGGAAGTTGTATCATCCTACAGACATTTCTGTCAGTGTTTCTGGGGTCTGTCTTATGTTGCAGCCTATAAGGGGAAAAAAAGCAATGTCTTTATAATTTTAATTTCTTGCAGATTTCATCTCAACAAGCAATCAAAACCCATACTTTAGAAGAGTGAGGTTTGATGTCTCAGCGATGGAGAAAAATGCTTCCAACTTAGTGAAAGCAGAATTTAGAGTCTTCCGCTTACAGAATCCGAAAGCTCGTGTATCAGAACAACGGATAGAACTGTATCAGGTAAAGCTTTGATTGTTGCTGTCCTTATATGTTTTTCTTAATATGCGACATTTTTCTATAGCACATTTAGACAATGTAGTGTTAAATAGATAGTAATATTCATTCTCTCTTCTTTGGACACTTTGGGCAATATAGTTTATGAGAAGAGATCTCAGGCACTGTAACAGAGAAATCTCATTCTTTAAATTTATCATTCCCAGGATTGCATAAAGAAAAAATAACAATGTAAAGTTAACTTTAAAATGTACATTATATGTAAATATACTTGAATGCCTGCATTTTAATGGCATGTATGAATTTAAGGTAGTTTTGTATCTTTATTAGAAGCTTATTGAAAACCACTTTAAACTATATATACAAAGAAAGGTTTACTCTACTGAATTATTGTAATTGCGTCTCTTGCTTCTGATCCTTCTTTTTTAGATTTTCTATGTGAGTCAAGGAGAAGTAAATTTTCCAGGCCAAAAGCCATATTGCAGACCTCATTCCAAAAAACAGAAATGAGACTAGGACAAAAAATAAAACTGATTTCATTTCATTTGCATTTAACTAAAATTACACATAGATAACATGATTAATCCACAATCGTCTGTTTGATAATTCTTCTCTTTTGCTATATAAAAAAATTACAAATCTGTTACTGTACACACCTTTTGCAACTGTCTGGGGGCTGTACCTCAGACTTTAGTGACTGGTGGTTCCTGTTTAAATTAAATGGTGGTTCTGCTAAGGAGGAAAATCAGAATCTGAATCAGAATCTGAGGTGCCAGTATTCTTATTTTACCAACATGAAGAGAACATAATTTGTAACTTACTGGAATGATCCAAGCAATATTTTTTTGTTGCTCCTGTTGCCACAATGAGATTTAGGGCTAAAAAAATAATAAATACACATGGAATATGATATATATTGTCATTCACAAGGGCTGGCTAGATATACTTTACTCACTGTGTCATACTGTTTCTAACATATATAAACATGTTCATCATTACGGTGTTTCAGTTATGTCCTCTGCCTGATTTCCTAGAAGCAAATCCAGTTCAGCACAGTGAAACTTATTCTCAAATAAATCAAGCCCAAGATTGCAGCTTTACTTTGCAAAAAAATATGACAGAGTCCTGGGTGGAGTCCTTCTCATCCTCAGTGACCCCACCTGACCTCATTTTGTCTTAGTTCAATTGATGCTGTTTTGTGTTCCATGGAATTAAAGCCAGAAGCTTGCTTTATTTTGTTTCTAACTGCTCAGTGCCAGCAAGCTCTTTTTATGCTCTTTTTAATTCACTTGCAACTTCATATGTAATCCAGTTAAATCAACTTGCTCAGATTTAAAGCCAGTTAGTTCCACTGAAGCCAGGGGCACCAATCTGGTATACATTTTACATTTTCAAGTAATCTAGGCTAAGATTTTTTTTAAAAAAAAAACTTTTATTCTTTCTTTTTTTAGTCATCTGGCAAATTTGTGTAAAGTTAGGCCCTGACATGAATTCTTAACATTAAGATCCAGCCTTAATAGGTTTTCACTTTTTAACTTATTTTTGCTACTGAGTTAGATTTATAGATTGCCAAATCCAAAGACTAATGACAGGTTACAAAGTTAAAAATACAATATGAAACTACTTTGATAAATACAGCACATTGAGGAGAAAAATATGCTTAGATACTAATAAGACTATAAAACTTCTGTACTGTACCACTCAGTTGGAAAGTTAAGTTTAAGTTTAGTTTAGTTTATTGTCATTGCACCTCGTACAACGAAATCAAACACTATCTTCAGTGCACATCATGACCATGAAAATAAACACAAACACACATCCTTCACACTCCACACATTGAATTGAACACCCCGACACCACACCAATACTGCACTATACAGTAGAATTCAACAGAGCTACTGCCCTGGGATAGAAGCTGTTTTTTGGAAAGCCATCAAGTTCAAGGGCTTTTCCCAATTTCATAGCTTGGATTGTCTGCAATTTCCTGTTATGATTGTCCCAATTTCCTTTCATATTTTTGATGGATCTCTTCTGTTTAATTTGTACCCCCAGTTTAGTAATTTGCTTTTCAGTTACAGATGTCTCCAGTGAATATAAATGATTTTTTTAAAAAACCCATAAAAATAGTGTGGTCCATTGATTAAATCACCAGATTACAAACCAGGAGGCTGAGTTCTACTCAAGTCTTAGGCACAAAAGCCAGCTCTGTGACTTTAGATCAGTCATTCTCCCGCAGCCCAGTTCACTGCAGGGGGGAAAAGAGGAGGAGGAAGGAATACTAGGTGTGTTAGCTGTTAATTGGAGTCTTGAGTTATTACAGGTAGTCCTCAACTTACAACCACAACTGAGCCCAAAATTTATGTTGCCAAGTGAGAAATTTGTTAAGTGATTTTTGTCCCGTTTTACGACTTTTCTTGCCACATTTCTTATGTGAATCACTGCAGTTCTTAAATTATCAATATGTTTGTTAAATAAATTTGGTTTCATTTAGCCAGGTTCTGACTTTGCTTGTTAGAAAGTTGCAAAAGGGGATCTCATGACCCTGGGAAGCTGCAACTGTCATAAATGTGAGTCAGTCTTCAAGCATCCGAATGTAAATCATGTGACCATCAGGATGCTGCAATGGTCATAAGTGTGAAAAATGGTCATAAGTCATTTTTCAGTGCTGTTGTAACTTTGAATGGTCACTAAGCAAACTGTTGTAGAGAACTACCTATATTTTAAAAAGACAGGATTTTTAATAATTTCTGGCTCAGCACTGTGACAGGCCATTCTTTGTCTGAATTGCCAATGAAGTTTTGCTGTTGTTTCTCTGTTGTTATGAGTCTACAACTTGTCAGCTTTTTTTCTCCAGATCTCCAGCAATTCCAATTAACAGCTAAAATTACTGTAAAATCTTGGGGGAGGGAAGGAAATAAAATGATTAAATAATCTCAAACATCCAGCATCTCTTCCTTTGCTTATAAAAATGGTTGCCAAATCCAGGATTTGCTGGAATTTAATCAGATAAAAGGTTGGATGTTATGGGAATGTCTTTGAACGCATGCCATCAGTAGCATTTTTGTTGATTTCATTACATTTATTTTATTAAGAAACTTCTTGCATAGAAAGAAAAATAGGAAAATAAACTTTGACACATTTCTAGTTTACAAATAGGCATTTGAAACAGAAATAGGCATTGTGGCACGGAAGGCAAGCAAAGAGTGGAAGTAGGGTGAAACGTCCTCTCCCTTATTTTGAAAATGGTTGTAGCAGTTTTGTTTTTATGGTACATTAGTTACTATACGTAGTAGACATACACCATAGTCTATACAGACTATAAAACAAGCATAGGTTCAAGTGATTTCTCATGGAAACATTGTCATGTTTTGATAGCACATCAAGCATCATGAAAAATAGAACCAAACTCCTGGGTTTTACTGCTGCTCTTATCAGACATACAGTACCTAGATACTTGATAAGCTTCTGGAAGGAATGGAATGTACTATACCACACAGGAAAGAAAGAAAACATTCTAGAGGACAGGTGCTACAACAATCTACAATCTTAATTAAACAATACCATCTGCAACAGATGATATTGTTTAATTAATAGATAGGACCAGAGGCATACTGATCTTACCAGATGGGCAGGAGCCATGGGAGATAGGAGCCATGGGAGATAGGAGATAGGAGAATGCCATGAAAAGCTTTATAGATGATGGGCAACACTTTGAATTGCACCTGGAAGCCTAATGGCAAACAATGCAAGTCGAGAAGCAATCACCTCATATAAATGTACTGCGGCATTACCATCATTGTTTGTGCTGTTACATTCTGGATCAACTGCAGCTTCCATATAGAACAAGAACAGCACCCTATAGAAATCCATCTCTGTGATGGCTAAAGCTTGAATGATAGTCTAGGCAGCCATCTGATTCAGGAACTGTCACAGCTGGCACATAGACAAAGGTATGCAAAGGCCTTCTTGGTCACATGCTATTTATGCATTATTTTGAGTGAACCCAATATAGAGTGTACAAAGCAGAAATGATGTAAGGTATTAAAATGTCTTCTAGATCTGAAGGTATGTTTTGGCTAACTGGTGAGATGGAGAACAATAGTTTTATAATGAAATTCTTTTGTCCCAGTTTCAGTTTCTTTAAATCATTTGATCCCCATAAATTATTTTAGAATACGATTAATAAAAAACAACTATCAATTGATATCCCCTAGGGGAATCTGCTAATGCAAGTGGGTACACTGGAGGAAGTCTGGTATAATATGGCAGCTTTACTGTGGGAAGTATCAGTGCTTGTGTCAAAGAAACAACCCGGCTTATGCAAATAGCGACAGCTATTGTATTGTAGCCCATCCCATTTTTTTTTTCAATAAAAGCCTCATTGAACACTTAACTGTACACTTGTCTTCAGTTCTTTGCATGACTGCAGATGGGTACATCAAAATACACAGATTTTACAGTAATCATTTCTCGAACAAGCCAAAAATAAATTAC
Source organism: Naja naja (assembly GCA_009733165.1). Classification (NCBI taxonomy): domain Eukaryota; kingdom Metazoa; phylum Chordata; class Lepidosauria; order Squamata; family Elapidae; genus Naja; species Naja naja. The sequence goes on from CM019148.1 coordinate 55,832,819, forward strand.
ATTTTCAATATTTTCACAGCTTAATACATTTTAACCTCTAGCAAGAAAAAAATCTTGGCAAAGATGACTTTTTGATAAAATACATTTGGCCCAGGAAGAAAGACAAACTTGGAGCACTGTTTTATCCTTATGTAAGCTGTAGAGATTACAGACACTGAGGTGTGGTGCTTATAGCAGCCAAGATAAAGAACTGGCATTAAAATAAAGATGAAAGCATCAGAGAAATGATAGTGGTGCAAGGCCCATGGTAGCTTTTCCTTAGAATCCTAACATATTTTTCTCACAGACACGAAGGCTAGAACTTTTTCATTTTTAAACTATGATAGTTTTTAGCATGAGAAGTACGAACAGAGGAAATTGAAGCCACTGTTAGGAGACTGTTATGATACTATGCACAATCAATATCCACTATAGTTGTGTTACCCCCATACAAGCTATAAGCGGGGTTTATGTAGTGTGCCACATGTCCTTGTTATTTGCAATCTTGCATGATGAACGTGCTTGGCAAGATCACAGGAAGCGGATCACAGAACTATCGGCTTTAAAACATTTGGCAAGTCATATGTACCTTTTGTATTTTGGCAAGTGTGCTGTACCTCGTACAATAGCTTGTTAAGGTCCACACTCTGTTCTCAGTGCCTGCCAGATACAAAGCTGATTGAAGCCAAAAGAAAGACCCCGACTGCCTTCCGCTTCTGCAGAACTATTTCCCTTTGCAGCTACATAGCTTTAAGGATGGCCAGCTGACAGAATAACATGACCTGCAGAATTTAGCAGGTGGCTGAGGTTGCCAAAATCCTGCTGTCAAAAGTTATTCATGGGAAATATCCTGGAAACACTTTTCAGCAAACAGCCAACAACATTAATCATTTTCAAGCAAGTGAGAGAGAAGCAGGCATCTGTGCTAAGGCCACTGCTTAATATTCGGGCATAGTAAGAGGCAGAATGGTATGTTTATTATATTTACTATGTTATATACCTACTATGGTAACATTTAGTATGTTTATTAAACTGTCAAGTGGTCTTTCCTCTGGAAAGTTAAAGAAACCCTGTATGGCCCTCTTCTCCATTTTATCTTCCCAGAGGGTGGTGACACCTCCCATTGTTTTCACTCTGACCTCACCATAATGAAAATAACATTTTTAAAAAAAATACATTTATTTGCAAGGTTTTGTTTTTCATAATTGACTTCAAGAGACAGAGAAAGATAGCTGGAAGTAAATAAGAAGTCTTGTGATATGAGACATGGGTAAGGAAAAATCCTGTAACCCCAGATTTTGAATGTGGTAAAATAACATTTTGAGGATAATCAAACTGTATCTTGAATATGGTTGAGTCATGTTACCTGGATTCTTTTCAGGCCAACATATAGCTCTGAGATGGCATTGGTAATGTTTGCCGATTACTTTTGGATGGGGATGGTCCAACCATCCTGGATCTCTCAGGAACTTTTGATCTCTCAGTGACTTTTGATACACTGATACCATGTTATCCTTCTGGACTAGCTCCAGGGGTTGGGAGTGGGAGACAATAGCTTGCAGTGGCTCTCCTACTTTCTCCATGACCAGTTCCAGTTGGTGTTGATGAGGGAGGAAAGTTCAAGCCTTAGGCCTTGCAATGTGCAGTGCCTCAGGACTTGACTCTTTCACCTCTCCTCTTTAACATCTACATGATTGCTGGATGAGGTTATCCAACAACATGGGGTACAGTATCATCAGTATGTTGATGATATGAAATTATTCTTTTCTACTCTGGGCCAAGCAACTGATACTGTTGTGGAGTTATTGAAATTCCTGGAACCCTGGCAAGATGGAGTGTGTTAGGTTTGCATGAAGAGTCAGACGCAAATAGCTTCAGTGAAGAGTTTATTAAGTGACTAGCGCTCGAATGGACCCGACTTGGCTGGGCTACGGCTGCTTCTTATAGCCAGCAGCCGTAGTTGCCAGCCAATCAGAGTGCAGGGTTTTCCCGCACTTTTTAAACCAATCTTATTTGACATTTTACAAGAACAATTCAAACTAAACCAATGACATTCAAACCTACATACATAACACCCCTCCCCACTAGGTTCAGTCCATACCAAACCCCAACCTATCTAATGTATTCTTTTAAATAGGTGGGGCTCTTGCGTGTACGTTGAGACCTTCATGGTTCAGAAGTTTTAACATTCTCACCCAGTGAGAGAAGAAATGTGTCTGCTGACATTTCCCCACTGGGACTTCCTGTGAAAGAAGACCCTGTTTGATTGTTAGAATCTGGTCTCTCCTCCCAACCCATCTCCAGCCCAATGTCAGCACCCAAGTCAGGTAGTGATGTACAATCTTCCACTTCTAAGGATGGATTTTGGCATTGTGACAGGTTTTGGAATGGTTCCTGTCGTAATGGCTCGTTACACATGGGGTGGCTTCTTGCTTGCTGATTATCTTCCTGTTCCTCCCTTTCCCCCCTAGAATTGACATCAGGTGGGGGAACTAGAGAGGAACAAGTGCGATGTTCCTGAGAGAACCTGGATCTAAGTTGATCAATGTGCCTGCTCCAGAGGAGTCCATCCTCTGTTTGCACCCTGTAAGAACGAGGGCCTGTGATTTGAGTTATCTCAGCAGGAATCCACAAAGGTTCACCCATAAGGTTCTTAGCATACACAGAATCACCCACACTGAATGTGCGAACTTTGGAAGTGGAATCTAGTGGTGTGTTGGGTGCGTAAGTGGGATGAAGGCGGTCAAGGGAAGACCTAAGTTTCCTACCCATCAACAACTCTGCTGGGGATAAGTTATTAGATAGATTAGGAGTGATGTGCTGAACACTAAGAAGTTTTTCAACTTTCTCAGTGATGTCCCCAGGACCCAGTTGCTGAAGCTTCTCCTTGGTAAAACGTACCATGCGTTCAGCCCGGCCGTTAGCCGAAGGGTGCCCAGGGGCAGTAAGGGCATGTCTGATACCCTGCTGTGCTAAATAGGATTCAAAAAGGTTGGATGTAAATTGAGGGCCATTGTCAGAGACAAGAACATCAGGTAACCCGTGGGTTACAAAAAGTTTTTTGAGCTGCTTGATGACAGTATCAGTTGTGGTGGATGCCATGGGGATTACCTCTAGCCATTTGGAATATGCATCTACTATAATAAGAAAGGTGTGCCCTCTGGTAGGGCCAGCAAAATCAATGTGAATCCTGGACCATGGGCCCCTAGGACATTCCCATTCCTGTTTGGGGCGAGAGGTGGGGCAGGCCTGACTACCTGACAGTTGGGACAAGATGCAACCCAGTTTTCAACCATTTTGTCAATACCTGGCCACCATACATAACTCCTGGCCAATCCCTTCATCCTTACAATATCAGGATGACCCTCATGTAACATTTCCAAAACCTCTCTTTGCAGTTTTGCAGGAATAACCACCCTGTTACCCCACAAAATACATCCTCTTAATACAGATAATTCAGTTTGGCTGGACTTAAAAGGTTGGGCAAGGTGAGGTAGATCTTGAAGAGGCCAACCTTTCTTAATCCAGCCTATAACAGGAGCCAACACAGTGTCTTTGGCAGTCTCTCTGGCAATTTCAGCAGCATGAACTGGAAGCTTGGCAACAGTTTCTAGGAAAAAGGTGTGTGTTTCAGGTTCAAAATCCTCCTTGTGGCAAGGAAGTAGGCAACGACTCAGTGCATCAGCATGTCCAATGTCCTTGCCAGGCTTGTGGATAAGTTTGTATGAATAAGCAGCAAGAAATTCAGTCCACCTCAGCATTCTTGGTGACAGGATAGTAGGTGTAGGCTTGTCTCCTGCCACAATGCCTAACAAAGGTTTGTGATCTGTAACAATGGTAAATGTTCTCCCATACAGATATTCATGAAATTTCTTAACAGCTGCAACAATTTCCAATGCCTCCTTGTCCAATTGGCTGTAATTCCTCTCTGCTTTGGTCAAAGTGCGAGAGTAAAATGCAATAGGGGCTTCTCTCCCTGGGAAGCCTGTGGCTCAACCCCCCACTCCAAAAGGGATGCATCACAAGTCAGTACAACAGGCAAATTCTCAGAGAACTGTATCAGTACAGCATCAGACATGATTAGTCTTTTAATACTGTTAAATGCTGATTGTTCCTTCCTGCCCCAGACCCAAACAGACTTCTTATCAAGTAATCTGTGCAATGGTTCAGCAATGGTTGCCTTCTGAAGTAGGAACATGTGATAAAAGTTAATGAGTCCAAGGAAGGCTTGCAAATCTGTTTTGCATTTAGGTCTAGGGGCTTCTTTGATTGCTTTAACCTTGGCATCTGTAGGGTGGATGCCATGCTTGTCAATCATGTAGCCCAGGAACTCAACCTTGTCAGTTTTAAGAGTGCATTTTTCTTCCTTGACTTTTAACCCCGCTTTCCTGAATCTGGTAAGGACTTCTCTGAGTCTTTCTTGTAACTGAGTGTCATTTTCAGCAGAGATTAACACATCATCAAAGTAAGGCACTACCCCTGGCAGTCCTTGGAGCATTCTTTCCATAAGGCTTTGAAAGATGCCTGGTGCCACGCTTACTCCAAATTGTAACCTTTTACATTTGAAAGCACATCTATGAGTCACAGTGGTTTGGGCCTCTGCAGTGGCATCATCAGCTGTTAGTTGTTGATATGCCTGGGCCAGATCCAATTTGGCAAAGACTGTACCCCTGCCAAGTGAATGTAACAGATGATGCACCACTGGAACTGGATATGCGCTCTGCTGCAGCGCATGGTTCAGTGTCCCCTTATAGTCTCCACAGATTCTTATTGACCCATCAGTCTTGACTGGTGTGACTATGGGTGTCTCCCACCTGGAGTGGTCAGTGGGCTCTAAAACCCCTTGAGCTATTAATTTGTCTAATTGTGCATCAATTTTTCCTTTAAAGCAAATGGGACCCTTCTGGGCTTTAAACGAATTGGGGGCACCTTGGGTCTAGGTTGAAAGTGATAGAGGTCCCCATATACTTGCCCAATCCTTCGCTGAAGACCTCTGGAAACTCAGACTTCAAGCCTCCTCCCATTCAGAGTTGCTCACGTGATTGATGCCAGTCACCTCAATGCCTAGTGGATTGAACCACTCAAGTCCCAGCAAGCTTGGGCAATCCTTGTCCATGATGGTCAGGGGCAAACGTTTGGTGTGGCCTTTGAACTTCACGTTGAATTCTCTTGTTCCATCTACTGGAATCTTGTTCCCTTGGTAGTCTTTAAGAGTCAGTGCTTGCTTCTGGAAATGTTTCTTCTGAATGTTGGGAAGTAGCCTGTGAATAGTGTCCCATGACACCATAGATAAATAGGAGCCTGAGTCCACTTCCATTTGGCAAGGCCTTCCTTCAATGAGTACCTTCACATGTACTTTTCTGCTTCTCAAGGGTGAAGAGTGACTGTTCGATGAGTTTCATTCTTCCCATTTGCTTCTGAGTTGCGCCCCATTTTCTCACTGAAGTTGTTGGGCTTGAATTCTTTCTCAGGAAATTTCTTCCTACTAGGTGGAGTTCTGGATGATTTGCAGACTCATGCTAGGTGACCTCTTTTCTCACAACGTAGGCAGATGGTGTCTAAAAACTTGCATTCAGTGCGGGGGTGGCCCCCCCACAGCCTCTGCAATAAAATTCTTGCCTCTTTCTTCCAAGGTCTTTCCTTTTCTTCTCCATTCTGAGTCTATAAATTCCTTCCTCCACCTCACTACAATCTGAATCAGAATCTATTTGCTCGCAATGGGTTGTGTGGACTTTTCCACATCAGAATGGCTTGAGGCCTTGTTAATTTTCTTCATGGCTGCTGCTGAGGACTTGGTTGCTTCCACTGAAACAGCTTCCTCTATGGCCTCCTTAAATGTTATCTTAGGTTTCATTAGTAATTTGCTCTGTAAGACCTTATCTTTAAGGCCTAGAACAAACCGATCACGCATGGCCTCTTCTAAGTTGGTAAACTCACAATCACCCCCAATGTCCCTTAAACTTGCCACGAAGTCGTTAATATTTTTGCTTTCCCCTTGATCCCGATGGTAAAACTCGTGTCTCTTAATGAGGCACGATACTTGTGGGGCGTAATGGGCTCTTAAAAGCTTTTCTAAATCAGGCCATTCCACTACCTTCACGTCTGCAGCTCCTGCCAATGCCTTTGCCATCTTGAAGACTGCCGGACCGCAGTGCGTGAGAATACCGCCCTCTTCCGCTTCTCGGAGATGTCGGCGAGGTTGTTTCCTTCCAAATACATTTGGAAGCGATCCGCATACGATTCCCAGTCTTCTGCCGCCGGATCGAACGGGGCTGGGGGGGTGTTCAGCGCAGCCATCTCGCTCTTCTGCTTGTCTTTCATGTCGTCTCTTCTTCAGGGGAATCCCACCTTCGTCGCCAGTGTTAGGTTTGCATGAAGAGTCAGATGCGAATAGCTTCAGTGAAGAGTTTATTAAGTGACTACAGCTCGAATGGACCCGACTTGGCTGGGCTACGGCAGCTTCTTATAGCCAGCAGCCGTAGTTGCCAGCCAATCAGAGTGCAGGGTTTTCCCGCACTTTTTAAACCAATCTTATTTGACATTTTACAAGAACAATTCAAACTAAACCAATGACATTCAAACCTACATACATAACAGAGTGCCTTTGGGTTTTGGCCCCATGGGGCCTGATGGTTTATCATCTTTGACTCTGGATGAGGTTCCACTTCTCTAGACTGAGTGGGTACACAATTTGAGTTTCCTCCTGGATGCATGGCTCCTGCTTGATGAGCAAGTGGCAGCCATGTCGAAGGGTGGGAGTCTTTGCAAAGATTTGCGTTGTGCACCATTTACACCCTTTCCTGGATCTGGAAACCTTGCTCAGTCACTCACGCCTTAGGATTATCCCATAGGTGTTTTTTCAAGAGGCAATTGGACTTCCTGGTTTTTCTTTGAAGATGTTTTGCTTCTCAAAGAAAAACCAGAAAGTCCAGTTGCCTCTTGAAAAGCACCTTTGGGACAACCATGACCTGGATGAATCTCCATAGACATCCCACCTGGATTATTGCAATATGCTCTACATGGGGCTGCCCTTGAAGACCATTTGAATTTACAACTGATCCGGAAGACAACAGCTGCCATTAGGTTTGCCTATGTAACATCTTTATTGACTGAGCTGCACTGGCTTCAGTTTTCTTTCAGATGCAATTCAAAGTCCTAGTTTAAAGCCCCACATGGCAAGGAGTCAGACTATTTGTGGGACCACCTTTCTCTAAGAATATCTGCCCATCCCACTAGATCAGATCAGATGGGCATGTTCCAAGTCCCCTTCCTAAAAACTTGCCATCTAGCAGGACCTTAGTAGCATGAGTTTTCTATGTCTACATGGAAGGAGGATAACTGAGCCTGCTGTGGAGCATCCCAAAGGGGGCAACGAAAGCACAGGGTTTTTGTTCATTGTTTTATTGGCTTGATTTGTTTTATGGTTGTTGTAAGCCATCCAGATTTGCTTAAGATGAGTGGCCATATAAAACTGTTAAATAAATAAATTTTAGTCAGTGAGAAGAGGTAAATCCATATATGTTTCAAAGATAAAATATTCTAGGAAAGTTTGGAAAAAGCAGATTGTAGTAGATGTAGTTCAGGGAGTAGCTTGTGTTTGAGAGACATTTCAGTTTTCCTCCTAACATATCACCAGTGTGAATCACTTGACTGTAGTGACATCCCTCTTGAGCATCTGGATTTTAATTTAATTATTTTGCTTTGCCTGGGAAGACACAGCCCTAAGCATTTATGGCATGAGCAATGTTCCCAGAGAACAAGCTCCTTTGGAGCCCAGACATAAAACTATTTTGAACTTTAAAGCTCTCAATAGACTAGGGCCAGGTATGCAAAATAACTCCCTCATCCTATATGATTGTGGCTTTCTTTAAGATCTTAGTTGGAGAGCAAGCTTCAAGACCACTCACAGCTTGAAATTGATCATCCAGTCTAATAAGGGTGTGTTCATATCTGCATTTATGTTGTAAAAATGCATCTTTTAAGGAAACTGAATATTTATGGAATTCATCTGGCACTAGGAAATTGCTTCCCACCTGTGGCATTTTTTTTCTGAAGATGCTACTATCCAGTAGTTCAGAAACCTACAAATCAACTGAGTATACAAGAATTAAGAAGCAATTTATTTATTTGTTTTGTCAATCGCTTACAAGATAATAAGTATAAGGATAAACATAGTTGTGAATACATGAAATGAATACATATAAGAAAAATAAAAGAAACAATAGGACAGGGACGGTAGGCACGTTGGTGTGCTTATGCACACCCCCTACAGACCTCTTAGGAAAGGGGTGATGTCAATAGTAGGCAGTCTAAGGTTAAAATTTTTGGGGTTTTGGGAAGAAACCACAGAGTTAGGTAGAGTATTCCAGACATTGACCATTCTGTTGCAGTGGGATTTTACTGAGGACTAGCTTCTCATCTAGATAATGGAATATCTCTATAAGGTTTCCAAGAAAGAAGAGCAAAATGAAGACTTAAAAGACTTAATTGAAAAAAGGATGTATACCAAGAAAAAAGAAGCAGACATATCAAATTATGAAAGGTCAGTTGGAAAAGGCTTGAAGACTATCCCAGAAGGATTAAGAACAGGAGAGAAAGACAGTGAACTGACAGAAAAAGGAAGAGAGAGAAAGTAAGGAGAAGTATTGTCTATCATTATCTTCTGAGACAAATGGAGAAATGGTAATTCTCAGTGGTAAAAAAGCAGATTGTGTGTTCCTAAGCCACAATGTAACTTTCATTGGGCAGGCATTTGAGATGATGTACAAAGAAAGGCATCCAGCCAAGATACACAAAAATGATTTGGGCAAAGTATATGCCTAGAAACAACCTAAATGTAGGAAGCCATAATTATACTTCGATGAAAACAAAATACTTGGATGTTTATTGTGAAAGACGTTTCAAGAAAAGTTAAAGACTTATCCTTGATAGGTGAACTGAGTTCTTGGTATTGTTTGTATCTCAGTTCCAATTTATGTGTGTTGTCTGGATTGTGCTTGGTGCAGGGAAAATTAGATTAGTGCCTCTAGGAATATGTTTGCTTTAATCCATTCTGGTAATATCTGGAATGGGATATTTGTCCTGTCCCATCAGTGTTGGATTTCCAATTGATTATGTGCCATCAAGTCATTTATGACTCCTAGCAACTAATTGTATTTTCTAAGGGAGGAAAGATCTTGGTTTCAGAGCATTTTAAAGTAGGTATAGGATGTGTTAAATCTATATTAAACTCAATCTTTAAATGTTCATTTGGACACAATTTGGTCTCCCATAATGCTATGAATATGAAACAAGGCCTACTGAAGTCTGGATCAAACTCACCCATAACACTGGGTTTCACACACTCATGCAGGAATGTAAAAAAAAATTGAGGAACAGATTTATCCATTTTTCTCTAGTAAAGAAACACTACAAAACATTGCATTTGTTCACAAAAGGTACACTCAAGAATAAAATTCTTGAGATAGATTTCTATCTATCTTGCCTTGGTTTAAATTATTGTTAGGGTTACTTTAACATAAAGAAAAAGAACTGAATCATAAATAATTAGATGAAAAAAGAATGACATCAGGAAATTTTCTTAAATGTATTTCAAGTTATGGTAAAGCAATAGAAGTTTGTGTACCCAATCTCCATTTAAAGAAAAGAATCTCACTTGTGCAGTTAAGCTGTGTATCTCTACAAATCATTTCCATGTGTTTTCTTGTAATTGTGTTGTGTAGTCAAAGCACTATGTCAGAATCTGTTTTCATGACATTGATAGGTAGGTAGATGGATGGCACAACCTCTTGAGGTTTGTAGCTATTTTCTATATTCTGTTTTGAGTCCCCCTTAGTTGTTTTTTTTCCAGATTAAATTGTGTGAACTCCATATCACTGATATAAGTGTTCTTATTTTGCAGATGATCAAAAATAAAGATCCCACATCACCTACACAACGTTATATTGATAGCAAGGTCGTGAAAACAAGAGCTGAGGGAGAATGGTTATCTTTTGATGTCACTGAGGCTGTACATGAATGGCTCCACCACAAAGGTGATAGTAATTAATTATGATAGAGTTAACCTGTATTAAATTTGAACAGTTTGAAGTCTTGCCTGACCTGATATAAAGCAAATTTTCTTTCTCTTATATTTTGCAGACAGAAATTTGGGACTTAAGATCAGTTTACATTGCCCATGTTGCACATTTGTGCCTTCAAATAACTATATTATCCCAAATAAAAGTGAAGAATTAGAGGCAAGATTTGCAGGTAATAACCAAAAATTTAAAAATAAAACAATTGTGTAATGAACATGAAATGCTTCAACAGATCTTATAATATATCCAACTAGTGAAAGAAAATATGGAGCGTCAGATGGTGTAGGAGAAGAAATCCTTAAACAATTGCTTTCAAAATCTGGTGTAGCATTCTGTAAAAACTGCTGATTGTATCTTTGTTTAAAGTAGTTTGTATGACAATGGATTAGAACACGTTTAATAAGTTACTTCTTAGCATAATTTTCTTGCTAGCTTCATTAGTACTCATGCAAATCTTTCTGCCTGTGTGATCTTTGTGTATTCATTTGCAACTTGCTTAGGGATTCATGATTTTGAGCATCCAGTCATAAACTCTTTATGTGCTAAGCACTGATGCTCAGAGAAACATATATTCAGAATGTAAATGATTAATTTCAACCCTGGCCATTATCTTAACTGGTGACCTTAGATGTATCCAAAAGGTACAATCAAGCATATTAATCCAGTCTACATGGCAAGGTAACTAGATTCACATGTTATCTGTGTTAACTACTTGTGTTATGGTCCCTGCTTCACTGAGGCTGATTCTCTAGCTCAGGAGTGTCAAACTGGGGGCCGAATGCATCACCTGCAGGCCAGGCCCACCCCAGCTCCGCAAAGGCAGAAAATGTCATCACCCATCACGATACATCACGTGATGCGATCAAGTTTGACACCCATGCTCTATCTGCTTCTTTTAGATCTCCATCTCCATGGGTCTAAAATGACACACTATTGTCTATGGCCCTGCATTGGAAAGAATTGATTTTTTTGCTTGGGATTAAATAAATATTATATTGATATTTATAATAAATGTGGGATAAGGAAACCTATAACTGATCCTATGACTAATAATTGATATAAATGAAGCAAGTGTTCCTGATCTGAAATGGTGCAGAGGTAATAAGAATATAGGATATTTAATTCAATGCAGGTCCCTGCTTCCCACATTCATGTATCAGCATGTCTTAAATCAGCCCAGCTGATGCTAGCACACCTGATTATTATTTTGTGATTTACATTTCTTGTGAAGAGATACTTTATGTAATTTTGTTCCAAAAAAAAAGCAACACAATATTTATTACCAAAATGTATTTTTTAAAGGTATTGATGACCACCCTTATTCCAGTGGTGAGAAAGCTTTAAAGTCCAGTAGGAAAAAATACAGTGGGAAGAGCCCACATCTTCTGCTAATGTTATTACCCTCCTACAGACTTGAGTCGCAACAATCCAGTCGGCGGAAGAAGCGTGCTTTAGATGCTGCCTATTGTTTTAGGTAATTATATTATAAGATGTTATGGGCTTTTATGCATGTGTTAAAATATCAATGTAGCCCATTTTTTAAAGAAAATCTGCTTTTTATTTATAATTTTAACAGCATTCTATTGAAAGGGATATATGTCACTTCCCACTCTACCCCTCCCACATAACTTTGGACAAAAGTTTGTATTTCTCTGGATTTGTTCCTCAAAGTCTTGAAGGGCTACAGCTGCTGAAGGACTTGGGTGGCTGCTTTGATGAAGGCACTTTCTCCAGGATAGTTGGCAAAGGAACCATTGAGCAGCTGCTTCATAAGTTCAACAAGCAGATCAAGAATTGGCTGCGGGGGGAGAACTTCATACACATCAGATTATATATTCAAACCAAAATCTCATTTGTTCATTTTCTGGCAATCTATACTAACTGAATTTTTACTGAAGAATAACATTTGCTTTTATTTGCACCTATTTGCACTTGTTAAAAAATCCCTGTGACATTTTGGCTGTTCAGAAGGTAGTCTATCTCCAATCTGAAAAATTAAACAAATAGAATCTTTATGCTCTAGTAATATGTCTCAAATGTATAAAACAAGAGCATATGCTCAGAATCATGTAGTAATTGAGCAGCTGTTAATGTAGTGCCAGGAATCATAAAATGTGGCTGAAAGTGCTTGGAACCAGTTAGAGTCTGAATAAGGAGGAATTGAGGCTCAGTTGCATCAAGAGACAGTGGCTTTTCAAAGCCTTCTTATAGCAAGATACTCCATTTTTGACATTGGGAAGGACTGCTTTTTCATGTGCAAAACTGGCTTGTAATAGGGAGATTCTCCTGGACTCACAACTCCAGGAAAAGAATAGGTGGCAACAGTGGCTAGGAAGGCTTTTCTATCATCCCATCTTGTGCATTAATTGTGACCTTTCCTGGTTCAGGAATGCTTTGCTCACCTGTCATTCTGATTATTGCATTGGAATATTTGAAGACCTAGAAACTGGTCCAGAAAACAGAGCTTGTGGAAATCAGTTAATTTGTCCACATATCACAAGTACTTCAAAGTTACCAATTGGCTCCCAGCTGCAATTTATGGTACTATTCTGCTCCTTTAAAGGCATATGTGACCTTGTCTTAGATATCTGGAGGACCAAAACAATTTTGGTAGCTGCTGCCTGTATAATGAGATCTAGAAGGGAAGGCTTCCTCTAGATCAGGGGTCTCCAACTCCCAGGCCTTGAACTGTTTCAAACTGGGCTGTGGAAGTGGTGGGCATCCCCACTTGCGCAAGCATCAGGCAAGTACATGCTTGCACGCTCCATTTGTGTGAGCAGCAGGCACCATATGGAACTATTCCCCCCACCCACTGGTCTGCAATGCTGGAAAGATTGCTCTGCTCTAGATCCCTATCCACATGACGTATCACTTGTGGGAGCCACCGAGTTGCACTTTCTGGATCATTGCCCCCTTTCTTTGGAACATCATTCTCCCTGAGATGAAGTTGGCCACAATTCCTTGGGTTCTTTTAAAATTAAGGAAAAATTGGTTTTTTGGCAAGCCCTTCAGGTTTGTTCATTCTTGTTGTGGGGATGCTCTTATGGTTGTTAGGTCATTGCTTATTTCTTAATGAGAAAGCAAGTGATTATATTGATTATATGATTATATTTTATGGCTATATTTTGTTTTAATCCCATTACTTAAATTATTAATTAATTTATTGGTTTATTTACTCATTAAGAAAATATATATGACTGTCCAACTCACGATAACCCTAGGCAACTTAGAAAATTAAAAACTCAAATATAAAAACCAATAAAGCCCCATCTCCATGGCAACAATAATCAGACAATACGAATGTAAACTGCTCAAAAATTTGTTGTTACTGGAACAGCCTAAATACTAAGTTAAAGAAAGATTCCTCTGCTCCTCCTCACCTACACTCATAGCATAACTAAGAGCATCCATCTAGGAATAAATTTTGCATTTGCTAATTTATTTATATGGATGCAATTGTAAAAATAGATTTTAACAGGTGACAGCATTAGGTTGATCTTATCTGGGTTTGGAAGATAATAGACTCCTTTCTGAATATAGCCTTCTAAAGAATACCAGGACAATAGGAGGTCAGATTGGGAAGCTATGGTATGGTATGATAAACGCCTTCTGTTCCCAAGAAAATTGCATGGATATATGCATGCAAAAATCACACTCAACTCAAAATAATATATATATTGGGTCTAGCAAGTTGATAATGTTTTGGGTCCCATCAATCAAGAAGTGTTGACTGGCCAGGACCAGGAGATGTGGCTTTTCTATGATAGCCCGTACCTCTGGAACATTTTCTCCTCAGAGATTAGGATGATCCCAAACATGTTGGCTTTTTGTAAGGCCATGAAGAATTGATAATATACCTTACACACACACACACACACCCCTCCAGTGTGTGAAGGACCCCTTTTCTTGGCTATATTAATATCCATGACAATAGTTTTATTGTAAAGACAGAAAGAGTATTGTTTTAATGTTGTTATGATATAAGCTTCCCAGAATAACTTGTTCAGCTGGGTAACTACAGAAATCAAACAAATGATACATCTTAGTACAAGTTGTACATCTGCCTTTTGGTGCTGATTGCTAAGGAACAACTTCAAAGTCCCTGCTCCTATCATTCCTTCACTTTCAGTTAGACCTGGTTTAGTCCATTGTTCAAAGAAATTGTTCCTTGAAAAACAGACTGCCTGACAACAGAGGACCCATATTTTTCTCATAAATGGCTAAGGCAGCATCCCAATTTTGCTCTTGAAGATAGCTTGCAGACAGTGGTGGGTTGTAACTGGTTTAACAACCGGTTCTGTGAGTACGTGTTTTGCGCACATACACGCGCTGTGCGCATGCACACAGCATTAAAAAACACCAATTTGAAGTAGAACAGCTGAGGCATGCAAAATCCACTGTGCCACGTGAATCAACTGAGCTGAAAAAGACGGAAATATAGGACAGGATAGGGCGGGACCAGCTGATCATCGGAACAACCAGTTCGCAAGAACCAGTATGAACCGGCAGCAGCCCACCACTGGTTGCAGGTGTTCTTCTAATTACAGTAATGAGAACAAGATCCATCTCTTCAGAGACCCTAGTATTCACCAGGATCATTTTTTGTTCTATTTTCCTCTAGCTTTGAATAATACATATGTGACATCCATTCTCCTAAACAGATGCAGAGAAACCTAAAAATATAATTTACTTAAGGATACAAATAAAAATCTGTAGCTAGTATTAAAGATGAATGTGAGAATAATATTTAGTTACAACTGATTGCATATACAAAATTATAAGATATAAACAGAAACTTGAAATGTCTGCAAGAAATCCTAACAATGCATGACATATGCAAAGCCTTTATTAGTTCAGGTGAAACAACCACTATTATGCGCTTTTTCCTTCCAAAGTCCTAGCTGGAAAGAAGCAGATTACAGTTTTGAAATTTAAATTTTATGTTATCTTTTTCATTATATCATATATTATATTTTTAGGCCCTCTGATCCCCAAACAATAAAAACAAAACAGAGTGAGACACAAACAGACACACACGAGAAGTGAAGAAATAATCTTTCCTGAATAAATTTACACATGAAGTGTCAATCATGTGCTATTTTAATGCACCCTTTAAAAAAACCTGAATTTAATTATATAATTATGTAATTACAATATGATGCTTAACATTTCATTCATTAATTCCTTCTTATGTATGAATATTTGTACATTGTGAACTCAGAGTGGCACAAAGTATGATATAGCATATTAAATTTCACAATGTGTGTGTTTGTATTTCTATGTGTAAACTCAAGGATTTCTGCCTACTACAATCTGTGACAGATTGAGAATTAGAGCAAAAAATGGCCATTTTACAGGTGGGAGAACTTGATTAAAGAATTGTTTTTTTTCTGTGCCATAATCTTGACACCCTGCCCCCCCGCATAAGCACCATTTATTAAAACTGAAATTTGCATGAACTACTCTTCTGTCCACCCAGTTTTATGATGGAAAATTCTTAAGAGCGAGTCTAATGCCTAGCCTCAGGTTTATTTCTGACAAATTGGAAAGTAGATCTTATTAATAAGACAGCTCTGAAAGCATGATCTAAAAATATCAGTAAACTCTGGATTTCATAAAATTCACCAACAGAAGAGGCTGTTTGTTGCATTTCAGAATGATTCGTTGCATTAAGGAATCTGCACTGCATAAGAGCATTCCGACTGGCAGAAGCTTATTAACTATCTTGTCTATAACTGCATTTACAGGAACGTGCAAGATAACTGCTGTCTACGTCCATTTTATATTGATTTCAAGAGAGATCTTGGATGGAAATGGATACATGAACCTAAAGGATATCATGCAAATTTCTGTGCAGGAGCTTGTCCCTATTTATGGAGTTCAGATACTCAGCACAGTAGAGTAAGTATTTTAGAAAACTAAGTAATATTAGCGCTATAAAGCAGAACAAAACCTATTTCATCAGTTTAAAATGTGTTTTTAATTAATTTAATTGATAGATCATATCATGGTAACACATCATTTACCCAACTTTTTTTTAAAAAAATCTGATTATTATGGCATATACTATTGACAGAAATTGAAGGAAAGAGTAAGAGCATTTTAAAAGCAGAAAAACTGTACTTCATATCCAGATTGAGTATGTACAGTAAATAAACTCAAGAGGAATCAAAGGATGATTTTGCAGCAAAAGCAATCCTTGTATTGAGGGAAACATTGGAACATTTTATTTTAAGTTCCACTTTGATTTTTCATGCTCAATGATGTTGGGGTCACAATCTTGTTCAGCCATTTCCACTATATTTTTCTCAGGGTGGTATTGATGGAAAAGCTATGCTATACCTACCAGTTCTGCCTCAGTGATCCTGTGAGCTATTACTTTTGTTGGAAAATACTGATAAATCTTCCTGCTGGATGTGCAGAATTCAGTGTGAACAGTGTTTCAGAACAGATGGGAGATTGGCACTCTGTTCAGCTTCATGTTCTGTTCTTCTTCCTTCAGACTATTCAGTATGCAAAAGATTTACTCTTGATCCTAGCCCACTGGTTACTGTACTGTATGTTTTGAAGCAGCCTGTTGCAATGTGCTGTTTCTTGTGACTGCATCATTTGGATGAATACTGGGTCTTTAAGCAGTTCCGATTCATTTCAATGTGGCTTATAAAAAGAACATCTACTGTACGTGTCAGTACAAAAGTCAAAGTTATGACTGTGAATTCTAAGAAGGATGTATAAAAATGGCAGCCTATAAACATGTTTAAATTGGGGTCCGTTCCATTCTACCATAGGATGCATACACCAATGGTAGAGTTGACTCTGGCTCTCACATTTAAAGAAAACCTAAATTCAAAAACTCAAAGTTGGGTACATGCTCCACTCCTTTGGTACAAAGCAATGCTTTGTACACCCCTCCTGCGTGAGCTGCACTGGTTGCCGGTTGCCCTCCGAGTGAGATTCAAGGTGCTGGTAATCACCTATAAAGCCCTTCATGGCTTAGGTCTGGGGTATTTGCGGGAGCACCTACTGCCAACAACGGTTTCCCATTGCCCTGTGTGCTCCCACAGACAGGGTCTCCTCAGGGTGCCGTCGGCCAGACAACGTTGGCTGGCGACCCCCAGGGGGAGAGCATGCTCTGTAGGTGCACCTGCCCTCTGGAATCAACTACCCGTGGAGCTTCGGATAGCTCCTGTCCTTCGATCCTTCCATCGTGACCTGAAGACATGGCTTTTTCGATTGGCCAACCTGGACTGAAGGGTTTTTTTTAATTGTTTTTAAATTTTGTTTGTTGGTTTTTAATGTTTTAATGTTTGTAATTGGGGTTCTCTTATTTAATAGTTTTTTAAGTTTTGTATTTCTGTTTTATTGTTGTGAGCCACCCTGAGTCCTTCGGGAGATAGGATGGCATAGAAATCCCAATATTATATTAAATTAAATTAAAATCTGGTGCTTTAAAAAAAACCAGTCAACTTCATGCAGCATCCTGCTGCCAAAAAAAAAAACACAGTATAAAGAAATATGAATCAGTGGTAAACACAGCAGTTAATAACTAGAGCACCTTCAATGAGTAGGAATGGTGCTGATGCCTGACAGTAGAGATATGTGTTCAGATTATAACTGAAAGGATTCTAACTTGCAATGTTTAGGTGGGGGGCTATATGCTACATTTGTTTTTAATTTAGTTTATTTATTTTCTAAAAAATTTTTTAAAAAACATTTTACACTTCACCATAAATAAATAGAAACAATCCATTTATCTTGAGAAGATATGCTTTCAGAGATCAGTGGTGATAGAACAATACAGATAGACCACAACTTACAACCACAATTGAGCCCAAAACTTCTGTTGTTAAGTGAGACATATGTTTAGTGATTCCCCACTCCATTTTACATCATTTCCTGCCACAGTTGCTAAGTGAATCACTGTAGTTGATAAATTAGTAACCTGGTTGTGAAGCGACTCTGATTTCCCCATTGACTTTGCTTGTCAGAAGGTTGCCAAAGATGACCCTTCAAGTCTCATGAGTATAAACCAGTTGCTAAGCACCTGAATTTTGATCACATGAGCATGGGGATGCTGTAAAGGTCATAACTGTAAAACACAGTCATATTTTTTCAGTGCTGTTGTAACTTTGAACAGTCTTTTCTAAATGTAGAAAAGTTAGTAAGTGGAGAACTACCTATAGTGGGAGAGGGCTAGAGTTACTATGTTCTGCTAATGTAAGCATTTGATTGGTTATTCTGGAAAGATGATTTTGGACTGAAAGTTAAAATATGTGGAACTAAGAAACTGTCAGCAATAGGTCAGGTGAGGCCAGCCCTGACTCTTGGGGAGGGTGGGTGTGGGTGTGTGTGTGTGTGTGTGTGTGTGTGTGTGTGATGGCAACAAGCAAAAAGTTAATGGGGCACTTTATTCCTCTCCCTTATTGTTTGTAACAGTTATTTTACATAATTTTATCAACTGCTCCCTCAAAAAAGCCAAAGAATGACAGGCAATCTTCAGCTCTATCCCCTCTTGTGAAGCCTAGAGTCTTGAGAAAACCTTTCATTTTAGAAAATGTTCAGTATGTTCATTGTTGTCTCTTTTTTTAATCAACAGCTGTTTCATTAAAAAAAAGTAATTCACTGCTGTGAAAATTCTCTACTGTTTGGATGTTTTACATATCTGTGTTTTTATTGATTCCAGCTGTCTAGGTTTCTACAGAGAAAAAGAATTTGAGTATAATTACTTTAAATGAATAAATTCTCATCATGTCAATGGTGCCATCAGAGCCCTAGGCTCCTTGTTATTATCCAAAGTTATTTGCCACTGTAATAAGCAGAATGTGAAGAAGTATTTTCTTTTTTTCCTTTTTCCTCCTAGGTGCTTAGCTTGTATAACTCAATCAACCCAGAAGCATCTGCATCTCCATGCTGTGTATCCCAGGATCTGGAACCCCTCACTATCTTGTATTACATTGGCAAAACACCCAAAATTGAACAGCTGTCAAACATGATTGTAAAGTCTTGCAAATGCAGCTAAGGGCTAAAGTCTTGCAAATGCAGCATATTTTGGAATATGTATATTTTTCCCCTCTGGAAAGAAAGGAAGAAAAAAAACATTCAAAAAGAAGGAAACAAAAAAAATACATCATCTGTGGTTTTTAAAGAGAAAAAAAGAAAGAAAAAACGAAACGGTACTAGTCTGACTGGATTGAAACTTGGTTTCATTGTTTCGTGTTTTGTTTTTAGACAGTCATCTGATGCAAAACCGTGAAGCATTATCCTACATTTCATCTACTTGGTTAGTGAGATAGACATGAAGCATTTTTAGGAAAGCAGAAATACTAACAAGAAAGAACAAAGAGAAAGAAAACCTTTTTTAAAAAAATAAACACTGGAAGAATTTGTGAAAGGAAAAAAACAGGAAAAACCCATTAAGTGGAGTTGCTGTATCCCGTGGCTTACTTGATTTTTATATTGTTATGCCATAGATGCCCTATCTGTTCCTTGTAGTTTTTAGAATTAACAGTGCATTATTTATTTTTGTGTAATGCGATCAAACAAGAATGTGTATTGCCCTAGGCCCTAGGGGTTGTGGGGACAGACTAGAAAGACACAAATGTTCAGACCAAACAAACAACTAAACATGTTTAATACCTGGGGAACATGAACTCAGAAATATCCTGAAAACAATAATTAGTTTAACCCAATTAAAACAACTGTTATTACATCATTAAGAAAGCCTGCTATAAAAAGAAAAGCCACACATACACCTTGTTCTCTTGCAGAACGCCTAAGAGGGCTTCTGTGTAAAGCCTCATACCATTGTTGTAGTACTGAGGAGGTTATTAATAAAGGACATTTTGTTTTCGTCTCAAAGACAAACCTGTTAAGATTAAAACAACAACTGTAAATGAAAACTGTCAATTTAGTAAGCCAGTGAAATATTTAACATGTATTGGTCTCATCTTCAGACCCTAATACGTTGCTGTATAGCTATGCTTTGAGATTGTTTTTGATATATGTAACCACACCTATGATATTAAAATAGGGTGGATAGTAAGAAGCCAGCTAAATTGGAAACATATCTGTAGATCTCTATTGTAAACTATTAAAAAAATAAGTACTTTATGTGTAATGTGTAAATTTTCACCATATTTTTGTATTCTGTTAATACTGTCAACTCTGAAGAATTTGAATTTGGGGGCTCTTGTTGATTACTCAGAATCATGTGCTTCCCTGGAGCTGGCCAGTATAAGTAGAGTCCCCTGTACTTTTAACTTGCACTACAAATACATGTTTTATAATATTTGCTATACATGCGTTTTGTATGTTGTTTTTCATCTCTATGATACAAGCTACTTTTTTTCTCCTTTTGGTCTGTATCTAGACAGAGGGATAGATTTAAATATTGTTTTGTATAAAATGTATGTTTCTTCAAACATCTTAAAATTTTAAACTCCACATACACAAACATTTCTGAAGATGGGTGATGGGATGAGACTGGAGTCTGCCTTTGATTGCCTTGTTTTGATCACAGGCACTTAGTCCAAAGACAAGATCTGCCAGATCAAAAGGCAGAAGTGAACTTGGCAATTGTGATGGGCCTGTGCATCACCCGAGAAATCTGCAAAAGCTGGTTGCATATGCAACTTCACTCCTTTCCTGGGCACAGCAAACTGAGTACAGAAGTATTTTTGCCTCTATGTTTAAAAAATTCAATTAATAATTAACTATTATTACTACTGTTGTGTTGGGAGCACCAAAGCACTTCTGGGTTGAACAGTGGCATCACTGTTGATGCCCAGTTGGGATCTTCTTTCATTTCCCCATTAAGTTGCCCACCAAAGTGATACCTATTTATCTACTTGCAGTTGGACTGCTGGGTGTTGGCAGGAACTGGAGCGTGTGACAGGAATTCACCTTGTCCCGCGGCAGCAACTGGGTTTTGATCACGAGCCTACAGACTGTCAGCCCAATGTCCTAACCTGGTGAACCACCATGCTCCTTCATTAATTACTTAAAAGTGTACTGTAATAGGGTCAGTTAAATTCCAAATTAAAGAAAGGAAGGACCTATCTGTATTCCAACATAGTAGACACTAAGAAAATGGTATCAGTGACCAGATTCGTGGTACAGTGGGACATATAGAAAGCAGCTGAGTCTGGTTCTTCTCGTCAAAACCCAGGATTTGGGAATATAGGGATTTATTAAAGCTTACGGGTGATCTTTCTAAGCTGGACCAAACTTTTAAAGTGCACTGCTTATTTATATATACAGATATACAATGAAAAAACTTGCTTCTCAACATGTGCTCCCCATAATTCGATTTGAGCATTCTGGAAGTCATAGTATGGTGAAGAAAATCATGTTTTACACTGATTCAGTCAAGAAATATTAGTTTTTGATGATTGATGGTTTATGTTTCCCCAGAAGTATTAAGATTGGAACTGGAACACAAGGTATCAGGTATATTGATTTTTACACCAAGATAAACAGTCCCCAGTTACTTTTCTTGAATATTGTACCTTAATACTACCAAAGTAATATTGGATGAAATCCTATCTATATTGAATACAAATAATTGTTACATAAATCATATCTAATTTATTCAAATTAGTTTTTTTCCAAACTGGTGACTTTAACTCCCTTAAATCTCACTCACCATTATCCAGTCCTTTAAGCTTTATTCAGCTGAATATTACTCCTTAGCAAAATATCCAGGATGTAGCCTAAATTGGATTAATCCTACCCCTGATTAAATCTAATCTAAATTGAATTGATTTAATTAGAATTCTCATTCAGAAAGAAGGGTAGTTGTAGTGATATTTGAGGAATTCAAACCATTGCTAACAGGTTTTACTTACCTGGAATCAGTAAACTAATTAATTACAAAATCATCTTTCTCAACCCGTCAGCTTCACAATTGATCTATAAGATCAGGCATTATATCTGTATTGTTCTGATAACCTTTTTTTGGCTTTTTCATTAAAAGAAATTATAAGCATCCACATGAACATCACTGTCATACATTTGTAGATGTTCCTTGTATAAAAAAAGGTTGGTTAGTCATATTTTAATTTATTCTGCTTTAGTATGTATCAAGCATGTCAAATGAAAATAAATATTACAAAATATAGGAGGAAGCATGATTTTGGTGTATATTTTATTTGGAAGTGGGGATTAGCAATACAGAAGTGATTTTGGGCTAAAATTTGCTGCTAAGAGAGCTTTAAGATAGTCTAGCAAAGGGATTTTGTAAATTAGTACATGGATTCAATTCCGATTGGGAACACATTTAAGATTAGCTCCTTATTTCCATTTTTTTTCCCAAATAACAGAGGCCAAA
Organism: Naja naja; assembly: GCA_009733165.1. Taxonomy (NCBI): domain Eukaryota; kingdom Metazoa; phylum Chordata; class Lepidosauria; order Squamata; family Elapidae; genus Naja; species Naja naja. The sequence goes on from CM019148.1 coordinate 55,855,205, forward strand.
CACCAATTAAGGAAAATATTTGTAGCTTAGTTGAAGTGAGCGGTTCTTGGAGCTCCCTGAGCTTGGTTGTTTTCTTGCAGTCATTTCTTTACCCTAACTAGGTAACATCATCAGTGCTAGAGGCCAGACATTTTAAAACAGCACATGTTTTGGTCCAAAATAAGTTTTCATAGCACAGACAATCCTGATAAGAAGAACACACCAAACAAATGGAAACTCCTGTACATTAAACTACTGTGCTGTCTAATAACAACAGTGTCTTTTCTAATTGGTTTTCTTTCTGTACATTATCTTTAAGCCATACAACTCGAAGATGTATGGACCATTTGAATTCCCTTCAACTTTTAATCAGGCAAGATGTTACAAAACAGGGAAAAGAATAGACTCAGGAATGTAAAAAACTAGGGCATATTGTTTCAGCTGCAAGGCCTTATTCCACAGGATATCCCAAGAACAGATCTGTACACCATATGTGTTTTCAGGGACTATTGAGTTCACTGTAATTTACTTCTAGATACATATTTATTACTGTACCCTAAAACAACTGCAAACAAATTCCACCACCATCATACTTAATTATAGCCAAGGACCAGGAATAAAAGAAATAGAGTGCAGAGAAGAGCAACAAGGATGATTAGGGGACGAGGCTAAAACATGAAGCGTGGTTGCAGGAATTGGGTATGTCTAGTTTAATGAAAAGAAGAATTAAAGGTGATATGATGACAGTGTTCCAATATCTAAGGGGCTGCTTCAAAGAAGAGGAAGTCAACCTATCCTCCAAAGCACCTGAAAGCAAGAAGCAATGGGTGGAAACTAATCAAAGAGAGAACCAACCAAGAACAAAGGATAAATTTCCTGATAAGACAATCAGTGGGACAACTTGCCTCCAGAAATTGTGAGTGCTCCAATACTGAAGGTTTTTAAGAAGAGATTGGACAACCGTTTTTCGGAAATAGTATAGGGTTTCCTGCTTGAGCAGGGGAGGGTTGGACTAGAATGTCTCATCCAAATCTGTTATTCTGTTACTCTGAAATAAATCATAGTTCTCTTTCTTATTAAAAGGCTGTCACCTCCATACACAGGGAACTCTTTTGACACTGTTAGAGCTTCTCCTAACAGTAATGTCCTAAATGTTTTCTTAGATGCCTTTTATTGATTGCAGTAATTGTTATTTACTATATATCTTACTCAATTTTCAACAGTGATATTGCCAAGGCAGTCTGTATAATATGAAAAGTAAAATTCCATACACTTAGCAATGGCAAATACCATAAAAGCTTTTCCAATAAAAAAACAAGAATAGAATAGAATAACAGAGTTGGAAGGGACCTTGGAGGTCTTCTAATCCAACCCCCTGATTAGGCAGAAAGCCCTATTCCATCTCAGATAAATGGTTATCCAATCTCTTCTTAAAAACTTCCAGTGTTGGAGCATTTACAATTTCTGGAGGCAAGTTGTTCCACTGATTAATTGTTCTAAGTGTAGGGAAATTTCTCCTTGGTTCTAGGTTGCTTCTCTCCTTGATCAGTTTCCACCCATTGCTTCTTGTCCTGCTCTCAGGTGCTTTGCAGAATAGCTTGACTCCCTCTTCTTTTTGGCAGCCCCTGAGATATTGGAACACCACTATCATGTCACTCCTGGTCCTTCTTTTCATTAAACTAGACATACCCAATTCCAGCAACTGTTCTTTATCTGGCCTCCAGTCTCCTAATCTTTGTTGCTGTTCTCTGCACTCTTTCTAGAGTTTCAACATCATTTTTTACATCATGGCAACCAAAACTGGATGCAGTATTCCAAGTGTGGCCTTACTAAGCATTATTAGGTGGTATTAACGCTTCATGTGATCTTGATTCTATCCCTCTGTTTATGCAACCTAGAACTGTGTTGGCTGAACAGAGATATGTTTTTAAAATCTTTTTTAGATAATCCAAGTTGGAGCTAAGATGCTCTTCCTTGGGATGGAGTCTTCCCCACTCATGAAAACTAGTTACGATCTGTTTACATAATACAAGGCAGCAGTTATTTAATCAGCAAAATCAGTGACTCTGCCATGCAGCTCAGAAAAGTGTTGCAAACGATCTTCAAATGTATACAATTAAATGGCAAAGCTTTTTGAAGTTACAAGGTCCAACCGCAAAAATGCCTTTTTTTGTTATTTCAGATGGAAGTGTTCCACAGAGGGTGGTGGTTATTGCTTTCTAAAGTAAATATTTGATGCTTCTGATTAAAATCTCTCTGGCATCAGAATTTAAATTTAAGTAATACAGTTTTTTGAATCATTAAATAAGCAGCAACAAGGTTGGCCTTTTTATTATGGTGAAAGTATCATCTACATAAGGAGAATGCATATTAACTTAATTCTTTTGTATTCTGCCTTTGCTGCAAGATACATGGAAACATGGAGACATTTATGAAATTATGGGCACTTTCACAAAAAGGACTCTCACAGGCCAGGTACAGGCACAAAATTTAGCTAATAGAAGACTGCTGGATAGAACAGAATATCAGAGTTGAAGGTATCTTGGAAGTCTTCTAATCCAACTCCCTGCTCAAGCAGGAGACCCTATACCATTTCAGAAAGGTGACTGTCCAGTCTCTTCTTAAAAGCCTCCAGTGATGGAATACAACACCTAAGTAAGACCACACCTGCATCCAGCTTTGGTCACCACATTATAAAAAAGATGTTGAGACTCTAGAAAAAGTACAGAGAAGAGCAACCAGGATGATTAGGGGACTGGAGACTAAAACATATGAAGAACAGTTACAGGAACTGGGCCTGGCTAGTCTAGGGAAGAGAAGGACCAGGGGAGACATGATAGCAGTATTCCAATATTTGAGGGGCTACCACAGAGAGGAAGAGGTCAAGCTATTTTCTAAAGCGCCTATAGGCCAGACAAGGAATAATGGATGGAAACTGAACAAGGAGAGATTTAACCTGGAAATAAGGAGAACCTTTCTGACAGTGAGAACAATCGACCCATGGAACAGCTTGCTCTCCGAAGTTGTGGGAGCTTCATCACTTGAGACTTTCAAGAAGAGATTGGACTGCCATTTGTCAGAAATGGCGTAGGGTCTCCTGCTTGGGCAGGGGATTGGACTAGATGACCTAGAAAGTCCCTTCCAACTCTGATTATCTGTTACCTACAACTTTTGAAGGCAAACTGTTCCTCTGGTTTATTGTTCTCACTTCAGGAAATTTCTCATTAATAGTATGTTGGATCTGTCTTTGATTAGTTCTGTGGTTCCATCTGTGGCTTCTTGCCTTGCCTTTGGGTGCTTTGGAAAATATGTTGACTTCCTCTTATTTGTGGCAGCCTTCAATTGGAACTCTGCTATCATGTCTCCTCTGGTCTTTTTTACTAAACTAGCCATACCCAATTCCTGCAACCATTCATCATATGTTTTAGTCTCCAGGCCCCTAATCATCTTTGTTACTGTTCTCTTTTTCCAAAGTCTCAATATCTTTTTTATAATGTGGTAACCAAAACTGGATACAATGTTTGACTATTGAAATTTTCAGATAGACTAGTTTGTCTTTTGTTTATCCTATCCAGAACATTCAGTATTATTTGAATAATAACATGGTTAATAAAACTATATATTTCTGAGGGGTGGGATGGGGTGGGGGAGGAGGCAGGGAGGAAATACATTGTATAAGTCTTTTTTGGGTTTTTTTTAATGTTCAAAATCTGAATTTTAGACTCAAAAGATGAGTATCAGGAGTCATGAATTTTAGGAGAAAATAAATAATGAGGTTATGTAATTATATGTGGTTATAAAATAGATATGAAGTCATGTAGTTGGCTTGTCAGAAGGTATGGGTGTAACAGTAATTTCTCCATCTGTATAAAAATAAAATTAAACGAAACAGAAAACTAATGAGAACTCTCAATCAAATCGGATATCCTCATTTCATGAAGTAACCTGCTGGAATCTAAGAGCAGTTCCCAGGGGCATGAAGTAACTCATGCTCCAAAAATCTAATCTTGCTTTTGAATGAACTATTCAATGCCAAACCAAAGTGTTGGCAGGAGAGAACCAATGACCAGTGTTTCCTGGTTTTTTGTGCAGCATGTAATATCAGCATAACTTACCTTTTATAAAGGTAAGGTGTCAGTGTTCCAGCAAACCTCCATTCCAATCAGTAACTCCAAGACAAACATATCTCAAAAGTACCTTTATTAGAATAGCACCTGGCACATCTGTGGAATCCTGAATCTGAAAGGTTTCGGACTTCCCACAATTCCCAAACTGCAAATTTATCCACCCTTGGCCATCATCACATCACATGGCTCAATCACGATCCGTCCAAAAGTAAGATCCTTTTTTCATCCTGTGCCGTATCCAATGACCTTGAACTAACAAAAAAAAAATTATTTTGTCTACTTAAAGCTACTCAATTGAATCCACCCCCCCTCTCACTTGTGGCAGCGGGGAAATGGCTTCCAAAGCTGACACACTTCCAGCTTCAGGCTTTGTTTCAGTGTTTAAACTTTTGAGAGTTTGGTCATTGCTTCAAATAATGAAATAATCAAATCTCCAGAGTAGGTTATCTAGTACTACCAGATTGGAACTGCAGAACTCTAGATGACCAGAATATGGTGGCAAAAAGTTAAAGCCTTCTTATTTCTATCCTTCCATTTAATGGTCATACTGATTTCTGCAGTCATATCTGGTCATCAATATGCTAGCAATACTTGAAGCAAAGAACAAAACAAAAAATTTCACCTGCTACCATACATATTACACTTCGCTTTTTTATTTTTTCATTTTTATTTATTAAATTTTATGATACCGATTTCACTATTGAGTGTCTGTTAATTTTACTTTCAATGAAATCTTATTTTAATTCAAGGGGAATAATCTTTTATCCCATCTGAGCGGAACTGGCTGCTTTAGGGCTGTGGGACAAGCTAAGTGGAATCCACTGTTCCTACATTTTAGCATCTCTCTTGCTCTCAGCATCGTCTTTCTAAGGTACTCACCTGTCTATCTAATGGCAGGGTTGGTCCTAATCTTTTAAACATTTTACTGCTATTGCTTCTGGTTGGCAACATTATTGAACTTTTAAAATTCATTTTGAAAATGTTCCACCACTTCAGTCCAATCAAACTCTTAAGTTCACCAAAATATATAACAAAATACAAAAGTAATAAAAAAATTCAATAGAAAATACAATGCAATATAACAGCGTAATGAAATTAATTCTGGTATTGATAATTCTGCAATGAATCCCCAAAGTGCCCCTTCCCCAGATGGCCTAGAAGTTTTGGAAAGTTGTAAACTTCCTTAAAAGCTGTAACAGGAGATCCATCCTTGCCTTGCAAGCTATTCTGTAAGTTGGGAATTCCTAAGGTGGAAGCTCTCCAGACCCAGACACTGCATTGTATCCACGGCTAACCAAAGATCTGGCATTGGTTCAGCTGGCAGAATTTATCTTGAAAAAGGCATTGAAGTCCAAAACTATATAGGTCTTTAAATGTAGTGAACAGCAGTTGAATTGCATTTGGGACACATTTTGAGTTTGAAGGAAGCAGCAGAATTAAATTGTCTATCAGGCCTTCAGGATAGTTCAGACAAAAAGCACCAACCATGAGTACTAACACTACCTTTATTGTAAGGTTATAATAACATAATCTTGAAAGTCTGAAAGTACCTCTCCTCTTCCTTATTTTAGTCTCTCCAAAACTAGGCAGGGTCCTTTCTGAGATGCTTTCTCCACCTCTATCCCTCTTTTGGAATCTGATTTAATTTATTGGACTGTGGCTCTTTCCCCTGTCACCCAAGATCATTTCTACATATCATTACACACTCACTTGTTGTCCAATGGAGAAGCATCCCATTCTAGCATCTATTATATACAGGTGAAACTCGAAAAATTAGAATATCATGCAAAAGTTCATTTATTTCAGTAATGCAACTTAAAAGATGAAACTAATATATGAGATAGACTCATTACATGCAAAGCAAGATAGTTCAAGCCGTGATTTGTCATAATTATGATGATTATGGCTTACAGCTCATGAAAACCCCAAATCCACAATCTCAGAAAATTAGAATATTGTGAAAAGGTGCAATATTCTAGGCTCAAAGTGTCCCACTCTAATCAGCTAATTAAGCCATAACACCTGCAAAGGGTTCCTGAGCCTTTAAATGGTCTCTCAGTCTGGTTCAGTAGGAATCACAATAATGGGAAAGACTGCTGACCTGACAGTTGTGCAGAAAACCATCATTGACACCCTCCATAAGGAGGGAAAGCCTCAAAAGGTAATTGCAAAAGAAGTTTATTTATTTATTTTATTTATAATTGGACTTATATACTGCCCCCTCTCCACAAGGACACGAGGCGGCTCACAATTAAAACACAGGAACAATAAATATTTAAAAAAGAATTAAATCTAGGAAGCCCAATCAATAAAACAATTAAAATAAATTAAAAAACCCCAGGAGGTCAGTCCAGCCCAGCCTGTTCAAACAACCAGGTCTTCAGATCGCGGCAGAAGGAGCGAAGATCAGGGGCCAAGCAGAGTTCCAAAGGGAGTTGATTCCACAAGGCGGGGGCCACAACAGAGTAGCCCCTCCCCCGAGGCACCGCCAGCCGACATTGTCTAGCCGATGGCACCCCGAGAAGTCGCCGTCTGTGTGCACGCACAGGGCGGTCGGTATTTGATATTGGCAGGAGATGCTCTCGCAAGTACCCCAGACCCAAATTGTAAAGGACTTTGAATGTTAATACCAACACCTTGAATCTCACCCAGAGGGCAAACGGTAACCAGTGCAGCTCGCGCAGGAGGGGTGTAACATGGGAGTATCGGGAAACTCCCATCACAACCCGCACAGCAACATTCTGCACCAGCTGAAACCTCCGGATGGTATGCAAGGGCAGTCCTACATAGACAGCATTGCAGTAGTCAAGTCGGGACGTCACAAGTGCATGAGTGATCGTGTGAAGGGCATCTCGGTCCAGATATGGGCGCAACTGGTGAACCAGTCGGACCTGGGCAAAAGCCCCCCTGGTCACGGCCCCCACCTGCTCCTCCAAACTAAGCTGTGAGTCCAGGAGGACTCCCAGGTTCCAAGCCCTGTCCACAGGGGGCAACACCTCTCCCCCTATGACCAAAGATGGAATCAATTGACTGGGCCGAGATGCCTGTACACATAACCACTCAGTCTTGGCTGGATTGAGCTGTAGTCCGTTCCTGCCCATCCAGATCCGTACTGCATCCAGACACCAGGTCATCACAGAGAGGGCATCACTGATTTGGCTTGGGGTGGAGATATATAACTGGGTATCATCAGTGTAGTGGTGATACCTCACCCCAAAGCCATGGATGATCTCGCCCAGCGATGTTGAACAGGAGGGGAGAGAGGACCAACCCCTGAGGAACCCCACAAGTGAGTGCCCTCGGGGCCAACCTCTGCCCTCCCACCAACACCGATTGCGAACACCCCAATAGGTAGAAGAAGAACCACTGCAAAACAGTGCCCCCCACTCCCAACCCCCTGAGGCGCTGCAACAAGATACCATGGTCGATGGTATCGAAGGCCGCTGAGAGATCTAATAGGACTAGGACAGAGGAAAATCCCCTTTCCCGTGCCCTCCAGAGATCATCCATCAGCGTGACAAATGCCGTCTCCGTGCTGAACCCAGGCCAGAAGCCCGACTGATACGGATCTAGATAGTCCACTTCCTCCAGGAAAAGCAGAAACAGCTGAGGTAAGTTGGATGTTCCCAAAGTGCTGTATCAAAACACATTAATAGAAAGTTATGTGGAAGGGGAAATGTGGAAGAAAAAGGTGTACAAGCAACACAGATGACTGCAGCCTGGAGAGGATTGTCAGGAAAAGGCCATTCAAAAGTGTTGGGGACTTTCACAAGGAGTGGACTGAGGCTGGAGTCAGTGCATCAAGAGCCACCACACACAGACAGATCCTGGATATGGGCTTCAAATGTCATCAGAAGCATCTTACCTGGGCTAAAGAAAAACAGACCTGGTCTGTTGCTCAGTGATCCAAAGTCCTCTTTTCTGATGAGAGCAACTTTTGCATCTCATTTGGAAACCAAGGACCCAGAGTCTGGAGGAAGAATGGGGAGGCACAGAGTGCAAGATGCTTGAAGTCCAGTGTGAAGTGTCCACAGTTTGTGTTGATTTGGGGAGCCATGTCATCTGCTGGTGTTGGTCCACTGTGCTTCATTAAGCACAAGGTCAACGCAACCGTCCACCAGGAGATTTTGGAGCACTTCATGCTTCCTTCCGCAGACGAGCTTTATGGGGATGCTGACTTCATTTTCCAGCAGGACTTGGCACCTGTCCACACTGCCAAAAGCACCAAAACCTGGTTCAATGACTGTGGGATTACTGTGCTTGATCGGCCAGCAAACTCGCCTGACCTGAACCCCATAGAGAATCTATGGGGCATTGCCAAGAGAAAGATGAGAGACATGAGACCAAACAATGCAGAAGAGCTGAAGGCCATTATTGAAGCATCCTGATCTTCCATAACACCTCAGCAGTGCCACAGGTTGATAGCTACCATGTCACACCACATTGAGGCAGTAATTGCTGCAAAAGGGTCCCAAACCAAGTACTGAGTACATATGCATGCTTATACTTTTCAGAGATCCGATATTGTTCTATGTACAATCCAGGGGTGGGATCTGACAGGGTTAACTACCGGTTTGTGGTGATTTACGATGTTTTACGACATTTGGTGATTTATGATGTGTTTCTCTGCATGCTGCATGCGCGCCTGTAAATCTTCATCATCAGCATTTGAAACAACAGTTTGTTCCTGCTTTTCTACCACAGCTGTGCCTTGCACAGCAGCTGAACTTGAAAAAGCAGGAATTAAAGATCAGGTAAGAGCCCAGGCGGGTGGGTGGGCCAAAACAGCAGCAGACATAGAACCGGTTCTATGTCTGCTGCTCTTCAGAACTACCGGTTCTACAGAGCCGGACAGAACCGGTAGAAACCCACCCCTGGTACAATCCTTATTTTATTGATTGCATGTAATATTCTAATTTTCTGAGATTGTGGATTTGGGGTTTTCATGAGCTGTAAGCCATAATCATCACAATTATGACAAATCATGGCTTGAACTATCTTGCTTTGCAAGTAATGAGTCTATCTCATATATTAGTTTCACCTTTTAAGTTGCATTACTGAAATAAATGAACTTTTGCACGATATTCTAATTTTTCGAGTTTCACCTGTATATTCACAGATACACATACACAAACCACAATCTCTTTTATTTTTGAGGTTTTGGAGGAACTAATATCAATGTTAAACTACAGGCATGCATAGAGACACAGAAACAAACCGAAGTGCTTCCTTGAGCTCTTTTTCTTACTAGTGTTCTCAATATTCAGTCACAGATCAATCCTGAACTGCTTCAGCAAAGGAATCTACTCTGACATGGACATATAAAAATCCTCCTTCCAAAATATTAAAACTATACATTTCAGGACAAAGTGTAATCATGACCTAAAGAAAAGTGGGGCTTTGCTTTGCATTAAACCAGCTTCCTATTTTATTTTATATTTTTAAAAAACTTCAGTTAGTTTGGGAAATCCAGCAGGTACAATATCTGCAGATTAGTATATTCCAGTATCATACAATACATTTGCCACTAAATTGCACATAAAACTGACTCAAGAATAGTTTTATTTATTTGTCTGCTAGTTTTGTAAGACTGCCATATGTTTGAACAACTCAAAAAAGCATGTAGGATATTAAAAACATAACATGACAGTAGGAGAATAAATACAAAACAATTATCCTACGAATGCCACAAACAAAATAGTGCTAGTATACTGGAGGGTTCACAAAACACTAGAGCCAAAAACCGTCTGGAAGAGCCAGATATTTTTAGCCTTCTTAAAGAACACCAGGGTGAGACTACATGGTCTTAAGAGTAATGTTGCTGCAAAGCATAGGAGTGATGACAGAAGACAAAGTTCTGGAGTTCCATGAGATGATATCCTTCAGTGAGGAGATCCATAGTTTGCTGACCTTGTCAGATCTTATAATATGAGCCGAGACAATTGGAGAGAGGTAGTCCTGCTGTTAGCCGACACACTACCTTGCTAGTGGAGCATCTGAGGTGGGTTGTAATGTTTCTTCACAAAGCAGAGAAACATTTTAAGAAGAGAGAGAACAGTTGCTATTCATGAACAAAAGGAACTGCATTATTTTTAAAGGTGCATAAAATTATGAATGCCCAATCCACTCAATAAAAATTCAAATGGAGAGAGATAATAGGCTAGCCAAACAGCACATTTGCATGCGGAAAGTCTGCAACAGACTTGGAAAGTCTGTTTTGGACAGTGTTTGGTTCATAGTAACAGAATTCAAGGAGTTCCAGCTGAATATAATTTTGAACATGTTTCTTACAACAGCCATTAATTACAAGGTAATGTTGAAAATGAACTTGCGTGCAGACAGCCAAGAAAATTGGAAAATAGAAAGGTATTTACTTTGCACTCATGAATGGCAGGTCTATAGCAATAGTTAGCTGAAGCCTTCCAAAAAAACACCTGATGAGTTTACAATCACATTTTTAGATCTGAATAACAATTTAGCTTCCAGTGGCAACATATAAGAAAAATGTTATGCATATTTAGGAATGTGATTATTCTATTAGATTACTCCGCTTATAGGTGGGAGACATTATGGGCTAGTTTTACGGTTATAGATAAAAATTAAATACTAAACAACCTTTCCCAACCTAAATTATGTTGTACTGTAACTCTCAGTTCTCATAAGTGTAAAACAAAAATATCTGGACTACCTTGAGCTCATATATTTTTGGAGGCCAGGAAATTTTAGGAAAGCTGTAAAAAGGTGTAGTAAGAATTGACTCATGAAATAGAAATATAACAGAAAAAGTTAACTATTATTTACTATCCAGCCAATATTGCCACTGTGTCCAAATCAAAGCAATCATTTACTTATTCTAAGTAGGTGTTAGGAATATATTTCCTTGGTGAAACATTCATTTTGGTTTAATTCTTTTCTGAGATAGCATGATATTCTTCTATATGCTTCTTCCAGTATATTAACTGAAAATGTAATGTTGGCTTTTGGCATATGCCAATGTTTGGATGTTAGAATCATCCATTTGTCACCAATACAACAATAATGTAATTAAATGTGATTAATTACAAAAATGCTGCATTTTACATTTACAAAATCAATGAATTGAAGACTGAAATCTGATACTTATTCTGTTCAATCAGCTGTTAACTTAGATATTGATTGATTATGACTAGGAAACGTGGAGCCCTAACTGAGCTTAGATATATGCCCCAAAATATACTTGATGAAAAGAAAAGCAAATATGTACAATATTACTAATTTGAAGCCAGGTCTTCGGAAATCACTAGCCTTTAGTTGGAGGAATATTTGGTGACAGAATAAGTCACCAAGTTTAGAATTCTGGCATCCAATCAGAGAATAAGTTATTTTTTTAACAATAGGAATCCCTCTTCAACATTGATCAAACTAAATCCCCAGTTGACAGAGTTGGAGAGATTCCTTACTAAAAAAGTTTGAGAATTCATCCAGGAACAAGCTTTCTGATTATCAAAGAACAAAATGTGCATTAATGGTACAATGAAGGAAATTTTAGCAGTCAAAATGAAGATGAAAAAGGAGATATTCTTGTTTGGTTGGGTTTTTGTTTGTTTGTTTGTTTGTTTGTTTGTTTGTTTCAGTAGAAGAAAGTTAGTGTTCCTTATGAAATGAAGAGGAAGCTTATGGATGGATTCTGCCATAGACTTTTGCTGTGTGTTATTACAACTATTGATACAGATTAGTGCTAGATCAGGGCTGTCAAATTCTCAGCCCACAGGCCAGATGCGTCATGCGCTGGCCACGCCCACACCCAGTTTAATGAAGGGGAAGAAAGTCGTGATATGTCATGTGACACTGCCGTGATGATGCGAGTTTGATACCCCTGTGTTAGATATTCTGGCTGGTCCCTGAAATGTTTATCATGTGTGGTGGCCCTTCCATTATGAAAACACTTTTATTAGTAGAGTACTCTAGAAATGAATATTGGAGCAACATCTAATAGCAGATAGCAGTGATTTCACTAACATGACAGCAGTGATAAATATACTTTCTAATCTCCAAATCCAGCAGCCAAGGCTGGCTTCAGCAAGGACTCATCTTCTTTAATGTTGTTGGTTCAGTGCAGCAAGTGAACTGAGGATCAAAGGGTCTTCCAAACCCCCCTCTAATTACAACTGCAGCCGCGAAATGGGATGTGTTCCTGAAGGAAAGCACTGTGGAACAATATTATGCAGTGTACAAATTCCATCAAACCACTGTATAAATAAACAATGCTACTGAATCACACAACAAATCATTGTACAATTAGGCCACACAAGACCATCTGTTTTACAAAGCAGCCTCTGAGCCAGAGGAAAAAACTTTGAAGATAAATATTCCCATATGCGCAAGGCAAATAAAACAAAATTACTTTTCGCATGCAGCATCATTCTCTAATGAAATTCTCCGTGGGAATAGACCATTTCTTAGAGAGGCTGCTACATTATGTACCAAACTTGACAGATGCAAAGAGGATAGAATTACAAATTGGTTTGGGCGCTGTAAGAGTTTGACTCTTGGGCAGTATCATGGCTCGTTTGTTGTTTATTTCTTGGTTGGGGGGTTAGGGATATCATTGGGTAATTTTTCACAAAACAATCTGGGTCAATGTAGACATTTCATTTCTCTCTACCTTTCATCTGTATTAGTTAAAACAGTAATTTTTGAACTATTTGACTTAGCTTCTGGTAGCCTACAGATGTAGTAAAATATCATGCAGAAAATGAAGGCTGAGGACAATCACAGAGTCCTCCTACCCTTCATTTGAGCAACTTTTCTCTGATGTGCATAATTGTGTTATATATATGTAAAATTGTGACTAGGGACAAAGATCTGTAAAAGAGTTCGCCATAGGTTTGCTATCCACCCAGCTCTGTAGCTCCTCATAGATGTAGAATTTACTATCACAGATTCATTTGCTTACGGTATCTTCAAACCAATTTTCTGGGTATGCTGTGCAAAAAGGACACAATGGTAAATTAAAAGAAAAAGAAAATAGCTAATAAAACAATAAAAATAATATGATTGGTTCCAGAAATCTATATATACAAGTCCAAATAATAAATAATAAATAAATAATATATAAAAGTGAAATACCACTCACATACCATCACAAAATCTGGGTAAAGTGGGGTGGGTTCCACTCTTTCTTCTTCCGAAAGTCTAACATCATCTCCTTTGTCTTGCTGATGTTTAGGTGCAGGTTGTTTTCTAGGCACCATGAGGATAATTTTTGAACCTCCCCTCTGTACGCTGTTTTGTCTCCACCTGTAATGAAACCCAATACAGTAGTATCATCTGTGAACTTAATGATGGTTCAGACAATACACAATCATGCGTGTACAGTGGGTAAAGGTAGGAACTGAGCATACAGCCCTGTGGGGAGCCAGTGCTAAGCTTCAGGGAGGTGGAAAATATTTTCATTTTTAGAATGATTCATAGGAGGGGCAAGGTTGACACCTCCTAAGTTTTGGCACCCTAGGCCAGTGCCTAATTGGCCTTATCTTAGAGTAGTCTCTACCACAGATGAAATTAGCAAAAAACATTGCTGATATGGCATTCCACCATATTGCTACTTCTTCTCCTTCCTTGTCCTTCCTTCCTTCCTTGTATTGTGTTCCTTTTGGAGCAGAGTCCTATACAATGATATTCAGTAAAATGGATCATTATTTATGAATGGTCCTTTTAAACAAAACTAGCCTCCAATTTTCTAATGTTACAATATTGTCTGGATCACATGCTATATTTCTGGCCACTTTCAAAAGGTTCATTTCTCTGATCAAAGCCTAATTGAAATGCTAATTAAAGATTAATGATAATCTATCATTATTTCAAATTTACTTTGTTCTGATTGCTCTTCCTTCACAGATAATACAGATAGTCCTTGACTTACGATCACAATTGAGCCCAGAATTTGTGTTGCTAAGTGAGAAATTTGTTAAGTGAGTTTTGCCCTATTTTACGACTTTTCTTGCCACAATTGTTAAGCAAATCCCTGCCGTTGTTAAATTAGTAACATGGTTGCTAAGTGAATCTGGCTTTCCCATGGACTTTGCTTGTCAGAAGGAGGCAAAAAGTGATCACATGACCCTGGGACATTGCAACGGTCATAAACATGAACCAGTTATCAAGCATCCACGTGAGCATGGGGATCCTGCAATGGTCATAAGTATGAAAAATGGTCATAAGTCACTTTTTTCAGTGCTGTTGTAACTTTGGTCACTAAATAAACTGTTGTAAGTTGACGACTACCTGTGCTGCTATTTTACTGCTCAATGATGTTTTTGGCTGAAGAATCACATATTGGATTCTGAGCCATGGTGTTGGTTTATACAACAAATTTCTCCAACCTAATGACTTCTATACGTCTTAAGCTTCAGCTCCAATAACGGCTTTAAAGGCCAATGCCTCTAGCAGGCACAAAGATAATATTACCAATGGCCTACTTTAAAACAGCAAACAAACTATTTTTTTCCTATTTCATGACTGGGGAAGGGAAAGAAGGGGGTTCCATCCAAAGTATGATTCATTGTTGGTAAAACCTAAATGGAATGTTTCATCACTCAGTAAAATTTACGGTTTTTATACCAGTATCAGTATTACTTTGCTGCTACGGGTTTTTCACATAATCCCACCTATTGGTCCACTGGTTACAGTAAAGGAGAATAAAGTATCAGGATCAGAGAAGAAGAAAACAAAGGCAGAAGCTCAAATGAGCATTCTGGAATTAGGAGTCTTATAGACCTTCTTTCTCCATTTTTAAGAATTCTATTAATGTAAGCCAGCATTTCTTGACAATAATTCTGATCTACCCAGCCTTCCATGTGGAAAGAGCAAAAACAATATATGCATGTTGGCCTAATTTTGCATTTGCTGTGGCATTGCTTTGGTTCAGAACATCAGAAGATTGTGGCTTTATTGCCGCAAGTCATTGAAAGGTGAACACTAACATTTTGCTAGAGGATTGCTCTCTATGATTCTCCGTGAAACAAATTTTCTTCATTGCAAAGGATGTTTATCAGGAGCAGCAGCCAACATCATTCTACATTTCTTTCAAACTTATCTTTATAGGGAAAGCAGGGGAAAGTTATGATTTTCCTAATTCTTTCTCTCCCTGTATTGTTCTTTCTCTAAAGTTTCTTCTGGAAACTTGCTAAGATTTTCCCTCTTGCTTGCAGCAGATATATGCTGGGTAGAGGAAATGTGGAACCTTGTGATGCAGATAGTTCTACCAGATGATCATCTGAGCACATGCTCTTTGTGTAGATTGATGGTACAAGTGAGTCATCAGCTAGAGCTGACCTTCACTGCTGTGGAAATGGGCTCTTCACTCATCATTCTCATAAAAATTCCAGTACAATCAAAGCCAACATTATACTGTAATTTCAAGTTCTACAAAGAATGGTTGTAATCTGTTAGGAACTTTTTGCTGTGCTCCTGGAACCAATGGCAAAGTTCATCTGAGGGCATACTAAGGACTAATTAGATCATCCTTCCTTAACATGCTGCCTTTTAAATGTGCTGGGATTACAGGTGCTGAAAATGTATATTCCAGTTTAGGAAAAGCTATTTGAGGCCAATGAGGCCTACTGAATCATCTTTGAGACTCTGCCATAGGCAGGGATCCCCAAACTTGACAACTTTAAGACTTGTGGGCTTCAACTCCCAGAATTTTGGGAGTTGAACTCCACAAGTCTTAAAGTTGTTAAGTTTGGAAACCTCTGGCCTTAGGTATCAGATTTTTCTGTAAGACCCCATGCATTTTAAGTTGAGAAACTCTTCATGAGTAAAAGCAGATGGGTTGATTTTTTTTAAATAAAAATTAACACAGACAATGAAAATTGAAGAATGAAAATACTTATTTCAGAGTAAACATGCATATGATTGCATTATGAATTAAACATTAAATCCTATCCCCGTTGAATGCAGGGGTTCCCAAATAAGGAATGGGCCACACAATTGTCCTGTTCATAGTACTGATGCCATTATTTATGTGAAATTTCCATATTATTTCCATTGTTTTTTCTTAATTCTCTTCCTGAAGAAAATCCATTGAAGGAATAATAGAATGGCTGTGTTATGATTTTTTATATATAGCACTAGGACCAGTGGTGGTATTCTATCGGTTCAGCCCATCAGCTCCAACAATCATCTGTGGGTGAACTGGTTTGCTCCAATGATCAGCTGCTGGCTATCCCACCTGCTCTTGCTCTGTACTGACCTTTATTTCTGGCTTTTTCAACCTCAGCTGCTTCACATGGCACAGCCAATTGCCACGTGTCAGCTGTTTTTACACACAGGGCTTGCAGCAGAAGGTGAGTTGCAAATGCTGCATGTGCACAAAGAGCATGTTTGGCCCATGCATGCACAAAGCGCATGCTCACATTGAACCAGTAGGAAAATGTTTTGAAACCCACCACAGACTAGGACCCAGTCTTGAAGCAGTCTAAGAAATAAAATGCTATATACATCATTTTTAGCTATGTGTAGCAGGCAAGATGTTCCAACATCTGTTTCTATTGCAAAAATTTCCATAACTGGAAAATAAAACCCTTTTTATTTCAAGTTTTGTTTGTTTCCTTGATTTCTCAACTTTTTTCTATCTCTCTTAGAATGTGAGTCTAAATAAGCTAATCTCTTCTTCTAAAATTTACTTCATCAACTGTGTTCTTTTTTGGGGTTACATCCTCTGTTAAAGAAAATTATGTCGCTACTTTCTGAAAACAAGCAGACATCTATGAAATAGCTTTCAGCTGTTTTGAGTACTGCCATTCCAGGTATCTATGTATGCATGTGCTAAGTTATTTAGTCAGAAACATGTCTAGTGAGTTTTCTGTCTGAAAAACTGAACCGCTATTGCTCAAGCTAAGCCTTGGTTGTGATGTTTTGCATGGTAGATGCTTGAAAATATAGCCCTACAAAATCCCAATTGTTCCCAAAACAATTATGTTCATTTTTATGGTTTGCCTTCAAGATCAAGGTATTTGGAAGACTTCTTTCTTTGATCACTATAATCTAAGAGAATAATAAAGTTAAGGAGATCATCAGTGAAGTCTATGTTTGTGCTACTGAGTAATTTAGAAAACTTCTAAGGGCTTCTGCAGACGCACAGTGGAGGTTATAGAATTCCTTTTTACTTAAAGCTCACTCAATGATCCAAGGGCCTTTATTTAGCTCTTTCAGCATGTTTACTTAGCTCTTCTAAACTGAGATTAGTGTTCAGGACTTGGGACTAAAAACAGATTATATTACATGGAATCCAGCAAATGTATGCAGAATCTTTTTTGTTGTTGTTCTGAAGTGAGAATTAGGGTTTTTTTTTAAGAAATAAATTTCAGTTTATTCAAAATTCTGAATGTCTAGATGGGGCCTGAAGAAGAGCATTTCTTATTTAGAACAATAAAATGTTCCTATGTTTGGTATAAAAACATAGTCTGCCATTGCCATGGTTTTATTCTGAATGAAAATGTTTCCCACTTCTTTGTAATTCTTTATCACAGATATTGGCAATATAGCAGTTACAGATGAACGGATGACAAGAAAGACTAGTGGTCACATGATAGAAGTGTTCCAATATCTAAGGGACTGCAAGAAGAAGAGGGTGTCAACCTATTCTCCAGCACACCTGAAGGCAGAACAAGAAGCAATGGATGGAAATTAATCAAAGAGAGAACCAACTTAAAACTAATTCCTGACAGTTAGAACAATTAATCAGTGAAAGGACTTGCCTCCAGAACTTGTAGGTGCTCCATCACTGGAGGAATAAAACAGCTATCATGTTTCTCTGCAGTTTTATTTTCTCCAAGTTGAATATATACATTGCTTCTAACATTTGTTAAAACCAGGCCCTTTATCATCTTTGCTTTCCACTGAATATGCTGCAGTTTATCAGTGTTCTTTCTAGAAGGCAGAATTTAATGCAAAAACCTACATGCAGCCTATTCAATGAAGTAGAGAAGAAACTTTTTCTTGAGTATACTTCTATTGAAGCAGGCTAGAGTTGCATTTGCTTTTACGTTACATTGTTGACATGTTCTGCTTCTGATCAACTAAGATACCTAGATTCTTTTCACATATACAGCCAGTCAAATATTTTTGCCCTCATCATCCTATGCTCATGTCTTCAATTTTTTCTCACCCATGTAATTTTGCATCTGTCTCAGTAGACCAGGAGTTTAAAACTCAAAGCCCGCAGGCCAGATCCGCCCCATGGGTTATATAGATCTGGCCCTTGGGGCCAGCCTAGAAACAGCAAAAGATTGGCCCACGGTGCCTCTGCCAGCGAAAATGGAGCTGGGGAGGCACATGCACCCCCTGAACTCCATTTTTGCTGGCAGAGGGCTACAGGAGGCCATGGCGGCTGAAAATGGGGCATGAGGAGTGCACGTGGCTCCCCTGGGCTCCATTTTTGCTGGCAGAGGGCTATGAAAACAAACTAAACACAAAACAAAAAGGAAAATGTTTCCCCTTTTGCATCTGAGCATGCAAGAAGGGACAGGAAAGGAAAAAGATAAAGAGGAAAGACAAAGAAAAAGAAAAAGAAGGATAGATGGGAAGGGAGCAAGAAAGGAAAAATAAGAGGTGAAGGAAGAAGAAAGGAGAATGAAGAGGGAAGAAAAAAGAAGAAAAGGGAGGGAGGGAGGAAGGAAGGAAGGAGATTATAAGAGCAAGGGAGGATCTCAGGAAAGTCCTGCCTTAGCACTTGGCCATAAAAGGTGCCCCTGACATGAGTGATGTTGAGCTGGCCACACTCACCATGGCCACACCCACCATGGCCATGCCCCAAGGCCCTCTGAGGTCAAACATAATCCTGATACAGCCCTTAATAAAATCAAGTTTGACACCCCTCCTGTAGGCATTCATCTTGCTGGGTTTTGTCCTGTGGTGGTATTCTACTAGTTCAGCCCAGTTCTGGCATACCGGTAGTGCCAAAGAGCAGCGGAGACCGAACCAGTTCTCTCCGATGCTCTGCTGTTGGGCCCACCTGCCCAACAGCAGCGCATCAGCTGCTGAAGTGACAGGGAGAGTGCAGGATTGCAGGAGGTGAGTCGGAAAGCCTCTGCGCCTGCGCAAAGTGTGTGCACGCACGCAAAGCGCACCCACTAAGCCACACCCACCGAAACAGTGGTAAACTTTTTTGAAATGCACCACTGGTTTTGTCCAATGTTTCAGCTTATCAAGCTCTTCCTGATTCTTATTCCTGTCCTGTGTTTGCTCTCCTCCCACCTTTTTGTTTTCCTCAAAGTTGAGAATTATACTTTCTAACCCCTTATCAAAGTCATTCAAAAATATGTTGAACAACAAAAATTTGGCAAATCGGGTTCTACTGTACTGTACCTAATAAATCCTGATACTAAGCCATTGCCTCACAGTTAATTGCATATGAGGTTTTCACTAGCTCAGTGTATATCTGATGGTAGAACAGGACATCTCATCTGCACACAGATTTCTGTCAACCTTTTTTCTAAATGTTTACAAACTGACAGTTTAATAATTTATTCTAGAATGTTGCCCAGCATCAATGTCAATTTTACTAGTCTGTAATTACCGAGGTCCTCTTTGGAAATAGGAACAATATATGCCCTTTTCCTTCTTTCTTTCTTTCTTTCTTTCTTTCTTTCTTTCTTTCTTTCTTTCTTTCTTTCCTTCCTTCCTTCCTTCCTTCCTTCCTTCCTTCCTTCCTTCCTTCCTTCCTTCTTTTTGCTTATTTATTTAATTTTTCATATTTCTTAACTGCCCAACTTCTGGATGATTTTTCAGAATCCCAGAAAGAAACATTTATTCAATAGGTCACACAGGAAGCCCATGGTTCTATATTTTGTGAAATAATGGTGATCTAAGTGATTAGGGAAACCCTCTTACTTTACCATTTTGATGTATTGGTTGAGATCTGGTAAACATCCTGTCGTTGCAGAACTTGGACTATGAACATGGCTTTTTTGAGGAAGCTGATTGGTCTGAATGGTTTTCTGATGCCTTTTCAAAATGTTCATGACAGCCTTCAGATAATTCTGTGAAACTGTCACTGTCCTTTGAAAAAGGGAAATGCTTCCCTAACATGATTGCTCTTGAGTTCCCTCTCCTGCAGAGTAGAACTAAATATGTTTCCTGGGGTTCCAAAGAGCTGGCAGCAGCTAAGTAGACCACACAATGATCAGAACAACTTCTGCAGGAGAAGAGCAAATCATACTGAATATTGGCTGGGGTCCATTTGAATCCCTATGACATCATACAGTATGATTATACTGTATGATGTCAGAGGGATTCAAATAACTAAATTGCAAATGTGGATACTTGAATAGCCCACTGTGACTTGTTTCTAGGACTTTCGTTGTGTTTGTGATGACCTAGGGTGGGATACAAAAGCAACAAAGTCACAAAAACAGGTGAAGTCCCTTTAATTCCTTCAGCTTGGCTTCAAAGGTCCAAATATCACTGACTGGAGAAAAAACTCCCCCACAAACAGTTACGAAAAGGAAGAACTTCCATTCAAACTCAAAATACATATAAATTATAAATTAAAAAAACAACAACACAAACCACACTGAAGCAATTAATGAGACAAGGTAGGATAACGGCTTGATCGGCTGAAGTCCTTCTCCCATCGGCTGGCCAATGCGGCACCTATTCTATATCTGGCTGGAGCTCCGTACCTCCGCACCTTCCGCCATGACTTGAAGACCTGGTTGTTTAACCAATCCGGGTGTGATTTTCTTGGCTTTTATGGGATAGTTTTAAGGGATTTTTAACTCTGTTTTAAATTATTTATTGTTGCTGTTGTTTTATTTGTAAGCCGAGTCTTCGGAGATGGGGCGCATATAAGTCCCATTAATAAATAAATAAATAAATAAATAAATAAATAAATAAATAAATAAATAAAATACACACACTGGGAAGGATGCCAGAACTCAGATAAGAATGGACAGACTAGAAATATTTTCACGCTTTGCTTTCAGCACTGGCCCATGCGCAGTTTGTCCTTTTAAACAGTCCTCACAGCTGCAGCATGAGGAGGATCAAGGCCCTTTCTTCCCCCGTAGACCACGTCATTCATGTTTCTCCCTTATCTGCTCCTCCCTACATGCCCTAGGATGAAGAGGGGATGGGCCTGGGTCTTCCTCTGAATGCCCAGCCAGCCTGTGCCCTTCCCCAGTTTTCTCCACAACCTCCGGAGCCACACTCCCACGCCCTGTCAGCTGTTCCTCCACTCCCTCAGAGTCAGATTCTAACAGGGGCATGACGGTGTTGATGCAGTGTTTACTTATATTAATTCCATATTTGTTTTAATTACATTGTATGAGAGAGTTTGTTAGCTATTTTGAGTGGCATCCCTTAGTGGAAAAAAACAGTATAATTTTAGCAAACAAATCTACTGTAAGTGGCAACCTTATTACTGTTCCTGATATAAGGGTGAGTCCTGCTTGGAAGAATCCCCTCCCTCCCCTTCTACATTCTGGCTTTTTATTTTGCAGAGAATTAAGTGAGTCTTTTTCATGTTAGAAGGGATGCTACTCCAGAGCTGATAGTCACGTTCATACTTGCATCATCACAACATTGAGGACTGCATATATTTCTTTGGCTATTAAATTCCACTGCCTTCAGTGGAACCCTGTTTCTAAATCAGTCTATTTGAATTCCATAATTGCCTAGTGCATTGCCAATGGCTGTAATTCATTCATTTACATGACACTTTTCTCTACATATTAAAGGGAAAGGCCCCGGTCTCCTCATCTGTGTGTTCACTCCAAACTTTGCAGAGTTTATAATGTGTGTTTAGGGTACTTGTTCGAGTCACACTTGGCCAGCCATCTTATGCTGACCTTAATCCATCATTGAGCATTTAGATGCCAGCAATTATATATGAAATGCACACAATTTGGCTTGCTATTCATAACAGGCCCTGTAATGTCATGTTTTGAAAGAACATATGTTCTTACAACTTATTTACTTAGGATGGATCAATGCTCAGGGAACATCTGGTTTCCACTTGAAGCCAGGGTTAACCAGGGCTCAGCAAACATTGAATGACTTGCCTAAGGTTGTGTGTTGATTGGTGATTCAATCCCCATTTGAATTCAGCAACTTTCTAATTTCCAGGCACAGCACGTTTTTAAAGAAATGGCTGGACCACACGTGCCTTTCAAATCCGCATTCCTGATGATGAAGCCACTTCCTCTGCCTCTGCTCCACTTCTTTCTTGGATCAATGTATGTGTATTTCTGTATTTGTGTTTATCTCTCCTTCATTCACATTGGCTGTGCCAGAGCACATTAAGAAGCTTACCATTTGACACTAGCTCTCCTTTGGCTTCCTAATCATATGTTACTGCAAAATGTCGAGCCACTTGTCCGAGATAAGGGAGATAAATTATGCAGGAATTGGGTGGGGGTTGTTTGCTCCAGTTAGCTTTCCCAGAGACTAATTGAAGTAAGGCCTGCATAAAGACTTAGCCCAAGAACCTGTTCTCAGTACTAGAATTGGCCAAGTGACAATTAATCAAGGAGGATACTTCTGGATATAAGCTGAATTACTGTCCCTATTTAAGTCTATGCAATATATAGCCTGAGATGGCTGGAACTGCAGGGACAAAGTCAAGACCAGGCTAGGTACAATGTTAATTATGCAAGTGCAATTTAAAAGGAAGGGAAAGGGACCTGAATTGCACGGACTGGAAGGAGGGACATTTTAATTCTTCCTCGCTTTCCAGACAAAGAATTCTCTTTGAACCTGCTTTATGTAGTGTAAGGGAAGCCACAGCAGCATTTAAAGGACAATGATTATTGGCAATGAAAAGACTAGTTCTTTTACCCCCACCTCTTTCTACAGAAAACTTTTGCTTGACTCTTAGATGAATACAGCAAGCTGCTGAAACCAAGTAAGTACAGCTAGCACCCTAGAATATATAATTAGAATGAGGCCCAACCAAGAGTTTATGGGCCTGCAAATGTATCTGCCGTCTCTCTGCCTGCTACTCACTTGGTAGCTATGATAGACGCTAGAGGTCTTTTTCTACTTTCTCCTCTTCCCATAACATACTAGTAGAGTACAATAAAATCTGAGTCTCAAGAAAGAGCACAAATCAATATGGTTGACTTGCAGATACTGCAGATGCAGGGCTGATTTAAATCAATATTTAGAAGAATACAAATATTTCTGAGCATATCTCACAAAGGCCACCCTGTAAACAATAGTTGTCCTCTTTTGTATCAGGTCTGCCTAGAACTTTTTGCAGTATAGAGCAGCCAAATGAACAAAAAAGAAAGTTTGCACATCATAGCAATGGAGCTACCCTAACTAACTGAAACTTATTTGCCAGAACAAAATATCACTCCCTGTAATGAAGCTGGAAGAATATTTTCCTAGGCCTTAGATAATTATGAATTTCACACATCAACCGACTTTGAAATATGAAAACTCTCTTAATTTTTTAAAAAACATTTTGGTAGGAAAATAAATACCCCAGGTTCTAGTGATTAATGAACAGGAATGAAGAAGGAACACAAGCTTATGGGAAATTTCAAACAGTGATGTCAGCAAGAAACAATTCACAGACATAATTGCTAAAAAATTATCAGAGACTTCCTTGTCAAGTATTTTGTATGTTTATAAAGCTGTTGGTGACTCACTGAGAGCAGTCTGGGAGAGAGCAGTCTGGGAGTCTTATTTGATTTGGAATCAGGGTTTTTATTATAACTTAGCTGTTATGTAATAGTTTATTCAGACTAATGGTCAGCTATTCTTTCATGTCAACAGAGCCTGTGTATGTGTGTGTGTGTGTGTGTGTGTGTGTGTGTGGGCAAGAGACTCCTTGTAATTCTTTTAGCAAAATGATATCTAAAAGCTTTTCCATATTCTTTATGTTGGATGCTGCCTTCCTCAAAAAGCCTGAAAGAAAATAATTATTGGATTTCACTCTCATGCCTTGACCACTACTGAAGGACTCAACTGTTACTAATAATGGTTAAGGATAGAATGACATGGAGAAAATCTATCTACTGTATGTGGTTGCTAAGAGTTGACAATGATTCTGACTTAGAGACTACAGTGTTACTGTAAATTTAGAAGTGGGCACAAGAGAAAAGATTGGCTCAGGGATCCAGCATTATGAAGAATGAATAGTATTAAATTAAGCTATCTGAACAAGGCTGAACTTTAGATACTCTACATGGTACCTCTCAGCCAGTCCTTGAGTATTGAAGATTTGTCCTGAAATGAATACAAACTCCAGCTCCTTTGTAGTGCAATGGTGGTTTACAATCTCTTGTATCATTATCTGATTTCTTGCACAAATAATAGCATTGATTAAAAAAGCATGTTCTCTGCAATATGTGATGGAATAATTTGCCATGCTAGTGAGCATCAGAAGTTGTGGCACTGTGTTAGCATTTTTCATCTTTGAGCATTGTAAAGCGCTTCTTTACAATGGAGATCTTCCTGGGGCTGGGCTGCTATGTTGATTTATGTTGCTATGTTGCAACGGGGGGCAGAAGTCGGCCCCGAGGGTGCTCACTTGTGGGGTTCCCCTGGGGTCAGTCCTCTCCCCCCTCTTGTTTAATATCTACATGAAACCGCTGGGTGAGATCATTCGTGGTTTTGGGGTGAGGTATCATCAGTATGCTGATGATACCCAGTTATACATCTCCACCCCAAACCAGGTCAGTGATGCCCTTTCTGTGATGACTTGTTGTCTGGATGTGGTACGGATCTGGATGGACGGAAACATGCTTCAGCTCAACCCGGCCAAGATTGAGTGGCTGTACATACCGGCATCTCAGTCCAGTCAGGAATGTCCATCGTTGGCTGTAGGGGGAGAGGTGTTGCCCCCTGTGGATAGGGTGTGGAACCTGGGGGTCCTCCTGGATTCACGGCTCTGGTTGGAGGAGCAGGTGGAAGCCGTGGCCAGGGGAGCCTTTGCTCAGGTCCGGCTGGTTCGCCAGTTTCGCCCGTTCCTGGACCGAGATGCCCTGCGTACAGTCACTCATGCCCTTGTCATCTCTCAACTCAATTACTGCAACACTCTCTATTTAGGACTGTCCTTGCATACCATCCGAAGACTGCAGCTGGTGCAGAATGCGGCCACGCAGGTGGTGATGGGAGTTTCCCGATTCTCCCATATTACCCCCCTCCTGCGCGACCTGCATTGGCTGCTGGTTGCACTCCGGGTGAGATTCAAGGTTCTAGTTTTAACATTCAAAGTCCTACACGACATGGGTCCAGAATATTTAAGGAAGCGACTCCTGCCGATATTGAGTGCCAACCACCCTATGCGAGCGCACAGGCAGGGGCTTCTCGGGGTCCTATCGGCAAGCCAATGTCAGCTGGCGGTCCCCCGGGGATGAGCCTACTCTGTGGCGGTCCCCACCCTGTGGAACCAGCTGCCCCTGGGGCTCCGTCTGGCCCCTGACCTTCGCACCTTCCGCCACGACCTGAAGACCTGGTTATTTGACCAAGCCGGGCTGTGATGGCCTTCTTGGGCAGGGAATGGGATAGGGATAGTTTTAAATTGTTTTAATTTGGACAAATATTGGGCTTGTTCTGGTTTAATTCCTTTTTAATTATTTATTGTGGATGTATGTTTTTAGTTGTGAGCCGCCCTTAGTCTTCAGAGATGGGGCGGCATACAAGTCCAATAAATAAAACAAACAAATAAATAAATAAATGTTGATTTAAATTCAATTATGTGAGCAAGTATCTCCAACAGGTATGTGTACTTTCTGCTTATGTGCAAAAAAGTACATTTGCTGGACTGCCTTTGTCTTGGAACAATATATAATTAACATCACTATCCTTCCTGGTCCACTGATGTTCAAAGCAAAAATGCAAATTATCTGGATACAATTACTACATTGGTACAGTGGCTGTCACAGAGTGCTTATAAAATACTTTTTATTTTTTTATGTTTTATTATATTTTTATTTTTAAATAAACATCAGTATCAATACATGAACAGTGTGGTATAATTCATTTTGATACAAACATCAATAATGATGATCATAATAGTTGTTATATTAATCAAGCTTATATAATCCTAGTATTAATATACATGGTTTTTTTAAAGTGGTTATTCAATATTTCAACATTTCATTTTAATGCCAATGATGTTATAAGCATACATAGTAATATCATCTTTCACCCTCTAATCTTTCCCATCAAATTATTACTTATATTCTATTATAAATATATATATATATATATATATATTTGTTTTGAGATTTTCACGGTAAAGTATAGGTCTTGGTTGGTTTGAGTGTAGTTGAGACCGTTTGACATCCGTCATTCAGGCTGGTGTCTTCAGCTTCTCCCAGGAGAACGAAGCTGAAGACACCAGCCTGAAGATGACGGATGAGATTTCGTCAAACGCTGCCAAGGTATTCTCAACCTTACACGGACAAGACCCAATACACCAAGACCTATATATATATATATATATATATATATATATATATATATATATATATTATAATACCCTTTTTCATCTTCCAATCTTTTCATCTAACTACTGCTTCATATAAAGGTGTATATTCTTGTTTCTCTCTCTCTCTCTCTCTCTCTCTCTCTCTCACATACACACACACACCATCATCTCTTGTTGATTTTAATGCTTCAATTTTTATTTGTTTTTTGGCTTACCTCCCATACTCTTTTGGATCTTTATTTCTATCATAATCTGTATTTTCACCATTCAGACTGTATATTTCTCCTATCTCTATCCTCCCAAGCTGCCAGGTCTCCAAAATATCCACCCAAGCGCCTAACTGACAACTATAAAACATATATACAAACTGTTTTATGAGTTGACATTAGTTTTGGGAGTGTGGCTCAAGACTCATGATTTAATTGGAGTAACTGCTGGAATCCTGACACTATCTTTCTTTCAAAAGTATCTTCCAGGTTATCCAATTCCATTTTAAAATCTCTTAAAATGCTTTTCTCTTGGTTTATTTCATCAGTCATTATTATTTTTATCATCTTCTCCTTCCCATCTTTTTGCTTTATTTGCTGGTTTGTCCATTCTGTCTTTTATTCTGTTCTTTCTGCTATCTCCTCTCTTTCCTGGACTCTGATCTTCATTCATCATCAGTTTTCCCATATATGCTTTGCATTAGGTACTTTATCTCTCTGTGATTTTTTTCCATAGTACCCCTAATGCTTTGAAACATCAATGCCGTTTCTCTTGAACTCTCACTCCTTTCCCCTTGATGGAGCATCTTGTTTTAATTTAATAAGTCCCACTCTTACTCAAGTCCAAAAGCAATATATTCCAGTCCAATGTTACTTCTCAGAAAATTCAATAATCATTGTCCTTTACATTTTAGGATTAATCAATTCCATTTAAATAGCCCAGGAAGCTTCTGCAAATCAAAAATAACTTTGTTTTACTTAAAAATCTTCCTTATTCTCATAATAGAGTCTCCAGTAACTATACAGTAGCTAGTTATAGAACAGTAAGTGTCACCACAGTCCTCCAGATGAATGCTGTTTATTCCTCTCATCAAAAGGTATTTCTAGGGGTCTGGTATATTCCATTCACCAGTATATGGCACCCTCACCTTAGGTTTCAGCATTGTTTCAAGTCTTGTAGATTTAATTAATCCAAATTTAATTCAATTTATGGCAGCAAAGTCAACTATTCATATAGATTCAAGTAGATAGTCCAGCATTTTATAATGCCTTTCCAGAACAACACCTGCCCAATTTAATAGTCCAATTTTCTGTGTTTTAAAAGGTCTTTAGTTTTTGTCCCCTTAGTTCCTTTTCTTTTGGGAAAAGGATTTTTCTCTCTATGGTAGTTCACCACTTTAAAAGGTAGTTCTAAGAGTCTCTTTTCTTGGATTTTCCTCTTTTTTTTTCTTTAAAGTTAGGGTCTAAATAAAAATGAATCTTCTCATCCAGCTCCAATCACTGTTCATCTGTGCCACTCTTGCACATTTCTTTGTTGCCTCAGCAGTCCCAGCTTTGTGGCAGCCATGATGGCTGCCTCTTCTCCTCGTTGAGGGAGAGGGAAGACGACCTGAGTCCATTAGGAGAGTTGTGGCTCTCCAGGAACTACTGGGTGCCCCTCTTTTCTTCACCACCCCTACAGGGTGACTTTAGCTCCTTTCGGAGCCCTCCAACAGGGAGAACTCAGCGTGGGAGAGCAGAGACCTGCTCCTCATGTCTGATATTGCTACAACATCAGCCAGAAGTCCACAAAATGCTTTTTATTAAGCAGTTCATTATAATAAGACACTCAGTAGTATTGCAATTGTTTCCTATTTATTCACTGCTTTCACGAGATAACACAGAAACAGAATTGGAAAGAACCCTTCTCCTGTTTAAGCAGGACCCTATAACATTTCAGACAAATTGTTGTCCAATCTCTTCTTAAAAATCTCTAATGTTGGAGCACCCACAACTTCTGGAGGCAAGTCGTTCCACTGATTAATTGTTCTGTCAGAAGTTTCTCTTTAGTTCTAGGTTGGCTCTCACAAAGTTGTCTTTGGGGTAACAGTCAGACTAACCAGTTCTCACCACTAAGATAATAATATGATGTTAAATAATATGACAGAGATAGTCAAGCTCTGGGACACCACACATTGACTATATTCCCATAGCAACCCAATTATAATTGCCTACTTAAGAGTGGAATTACTCTGAAGTAATGTTTCCAATCTCTGTTCCTTGCAAGTAGCCCAAAAGTATGCCAGGATTTTATTTATTTATTTATTTATTTATTTATTTATTTATTTATTTATTATTTAGACTTGTATGCCCCCATCTCCAAGACTCGGCTCACAATTAAAACCAAAACATAACAATAAATTAATTTAAAACAATATTAAATAGTCGAAAGTCTAATTTAAGTTAAAACCCCAGTATACCATTTAAAATTTAACCCTCCCCCCAGGAGATCAGCCCGCCCGCCTGTTCAATAGCCAGGTTTTCAGGTCATGGCAGAAGGTGCGAAGGTCAGGGGCCAGGTGGAGCCCCAGGGGTAGTTGATTCCATAGGGTGGGAACTGCCACAGAATAGGCCCGTCCCCAAGGCGCTGCCAGCCAGCATTGACCTGCCGACGGCACCCAGAAAAGCCCCTGTCTGTGTGCTCGAACAGGGCGGTTGGTACTCATTATTGGCAGGAGACGCTCCCTCAAATATCCCGGAGCCATGCCATGTAGGACTTTGAATGTTAACAATAAAAACTTGAACCTCACCCGGAGGGCAACCGCAATGTAATGTAGTATGGAGCTGCATTCTTCACCAGCTGAGATGACATGCACAAGAGAGCATGAGTGACTGTGCACAGGGCATCTCAGTCCAGAAACGGGCGTAGCTCGTGAACCAGCCGGACCTGGGCAAAGGCTCCCCTGGCCACGGCTCCCACCTGCTCCTCTAACTTGAGCCGTGAGTCCAGGAGAACCCCCAGGTTCCGAGCCCTTTCTATAGGGGGCAACACCTCTCCCCCCATGACCAATGATGGAATCTCCTGACTGGACCGAGATGCCGGTATGAACAGCCACTCAGTCTTGGCCGGGTTGTATCGAAGCATGTTTCTGTCCATCCAGGTCTGTACTGCATCCAGACAACGGGACATCACAGAGAGTGCATCACTGACGTGGTTTGGGGTGGAGATGTAGAGCTGGGTATCATCAGCATACTGATGATACCTCACCCCAAAACCACGGATGATCTCACCCAACGGCTTCATATAGATGTTGAACAAGAGGGGTGAGAGAACCAACCCCTGGGGGACCCGGGGTCAACCTCTGCCCCCCCGCCAACACCGACAGGCCTGAGAGATAGGGAGGAGAACCACTGCAAAACAGTGCCCCCACTCCCAATCCCCGAGGCAGCAGGATACCATGGTTGATGGTATTGAAAGCCGCTGAGAGGTCTAACAGGACCAGGACAGAGGAAAAACCCCTGTCCCGAGCCCTCCAGAGATTATCCATCAGCGCGACCAATGCCGTCTCCGTGCTGTACCCGGGTCGGAACCCCGATTGGTAAGGATCTATATTAAATAATACTTTGATATCTGACAGGACCATTCCAATCTAGAAGAACAATCAACCCATGCCTAGGCCTGAACCCAGATTATAAGCAATTCAGCAAATCTGTCTCATCTAGGGCCCCCTACTTTCTCAACAACCTTGCCTAGAATGTTATGGCTAAGGATAAAGCAGATATATTTCAACCTCATACTTCTTTTGTAACTTAGGCTGTTTTGATCTGAAAATAAGCAGTTTGATGTCCTAAGAAGCTGTTTTTAATGCTCTTAGTAGGACAGAATTGTGTGAACCTAAAAAGAATCCAGCTATCCCTTGTAGGGATCTCTGCAGTACACAGAACGTCAGACTGAGGCAATGATCTATACAAAAGTTGGAACACCTCTAAAATGATACTGCCTTAGTCCCTTTAGTTCTATGTCATCTATATTGATTAATGAAAGCTATTTCAAGCCTCAGGGATCCATCATATTATCTGCTACTTGATCCTTTAACCAGAAACATCAGCTAAAGAACCTGAGGTTGTTGGTTTTTTGACATGCAGACCAAATACTTTTTACTGAATATTATCCCTCCTTAACACTTGGTCTAAAAGGCATTTCCTCTATCCAGCATTGAATTTTCTTGAATCATCTCAAAATCCACTATCTAAATAACCCTATTTAATCTTGCTAAGGTGAACCCTGGGCTACTTCCAATGCAAAATTTTAAGGGCTTGATTAAAGTATCTAAATATGGGCAACTTCTACCCTTGCATTGGCCTTGATAGTTAACCTTACTAGGGGAACTGTAATTCAGCAACATCTAGAAGGCCAGTGGATGTTTTGCTCTTGTTCTAGAGAAAGTACTGCCCTTTAAACTAAGGGGATCGATTTCAATCTTGTTTCTTGGCTGGACACCTTGAACTGCCAGGAAATGTGCAGAATGTGGTCTCTTAACTGCACCCTTACTGTGTTTGTGTGGGTGAGAAGCAGGATCCAAGAAGCAGAAGACAATTGAACAAAGTAGGCCTGGAAAGACAGAATACAATGCCAAAGAGCATTGTTGAGTTGAATCCATCACATAATATCAGCCAAGGAAACTGTGTATGCGGTCAACATGCACCATTTTAGCAAATCACATTTTTTTGTAATTTCCCAAAACACTTTTCAAAAGAAGATAGTGGGTGAGTGGGTGGGTAAAACAGAGCCTTGAGAAACAGCATTTTGTCTTTAGTCTGAGAAATCCCAGAACGTTTGGAGTTTTAAAAGCATTTTCAATTTCTTTTTGGCTCCTAGATGGTTTTTTTTATATATACTGATGATATAACCAGACTGTCTAAAAATAAGCAGTAGCTATTTCTTACAGATGGCAGAAACCTGCCAAAAAAAATGTATTCTGTGAAAAAAAAATCCACTACCCATAAATGAAGGGGCTTTATTTTCAGCTCTTCAACCCCATGTCTTATCCCAAGCCTATTTCCAGATGCCCCCAAAAAACTTCTCCATCCAGTTGAATGAAGTAGCAGGGTGACGTCAAATTGCTGTAGAGGACCCTGCCAAAAACAATAACCTAAGAAGTGTTTCAGGAAGGAGGACCTCAAGTAACTTCTACACTAACCTTTGCCAATCTTAGGTCTCTCTGTGGCTAACACTGCTATGCTCAGATGATAAAGGAAGAGGGAAATTAGATTAACCTCAATTAAACTGACCAAGTTTAGTGACCTAAAAGCTGAAGCAAGCAATCCTTTTTTGATAGGAAGGGTTCACTGACCCTTTGCAGGACATAAAGTGTGTCTTGTTATTTTTATATGAAAAAGTAGCATTTTTCCCAGCATATATTATGTATAAATATAGCTCTGTATTATATGATGCTATGTTGCATCATGGGCTATTTTTACCCATGAGAATTAACCAGATTATAGTTCAGCTTTTTCACAGGGAGATGCGTGCAACCAAACTATTAACGCATACAAATCCATTTAAAATAGGAGTCATTTGATGTAACTGTAACAACTATAACTATATCATAAACTTTAGGATGATTAATTGTCCCTTAGGAAAACATAAACAGTTTAAAATAAAACATCACTGAACAATTAGACACTGTGCCCAATCCAGTTATTTTTTTGGGATCACAATTTTATTGTCACATAATTTGTTTGGTTTTTTTTAAATCTCCAAATCATATAGCTCGTTTAGATTTCTTGGAATCCTCGAAAAAAATAATTCATTTCCAGGACATTTTGGAATCTAGACAACTTTTCCATAAATTGAAACAGTAATTATAAAGATTCAGCATTAGATCTCAAATAAAATCTTTTCCAAAGTCCCACTAAAATAAAGCTGTTTCCCTAAACCACTCTGGATTTTTCCTTGATGGATTTTTTTTCTGGATTCACGGGGGATTGTGCTTCTTCATCAACATCCTTCCCTTTGTGAACAAGTCAAGCAATTGCTTAGATTCTTGTCCTCCAAAGAAGTGAGAACTCTATTTACATGTTTCCCAGTGTTTCCTGCTTGTCTGTATTGAGCAGCAAAACACTGAAAAAACTGAAAGATTAGCATTACATCTGAAGTAGATTTTCTAGCAAATTCCCCCCAAATAAATTGGGAAACCTACTTCAAGAACTATGAAATACTCCATTTCTGATTAGTCATGATGGGGTAACAAAATAAACACTATTGAATTGTATCCTGAATAAGCCATGGTGGTGCAGTGGTTAGAATACAGTACTGCAGGCTCCTTCTGCTGATCACCAACTGCCAGCAGTTTGGCAGATCGAATCTCACCAGACTCAAGGTTGACTCAGCCTTCCATCCTTCTGAAGTCAGTAAAATGAGGACCCAGATTGTTGGGAGCAATATGCTGACTCTGTAAACCACTTAGAGAGGACTGGAAAGCACTGTGAAGTGGTATATAAGTCTAAGTGCTAGTGCTAGCACTTTTGCTATCCAGAGCACATATATCGTGAAAGTGAATCAAAGCAGGGATGGGATCCGACTGGTATAACTACCGGTTCTGTTGCTCTGCATTGCATGCGCATGCGCGAGTCGCGCGAATGCAATTTACGACCTGCTGAGCTACCCAGACAGCTGAGCAGCACTGGAAAAGCCCTTTTTTCCTGCTTTTTCAACTGCAGCTGTGCCGCACAAAGCAGCTGCGGTTGAAAAAGCAGGAAATAAAGGACAGGTAAGAGCCCGGGCAAGTGGGTGGGCCAAACAGCAGCAAACACAGAACTGGTTCAGTGTCTGCTGCTCTCAGAGCTACCGGTTCTGTAGAGACAGACAGAACTGGTAGAATCCCACCCCTGAATCAAAGCCTTTTGGAATGATGACTTATGTAACATGTTCTGTTTACCTACTTAGTGGAATATTATTTACTGGTCAAAGTTATCAGGTACAGGTCTTCATCACCATTAGCTTGAAATGGATACTACTCAGTCATACCATTCTTACAAAAAGCTTTTTATATTGGGAATAGAGGAATAATTGAAGAAATTCAGATAATGAGAGCCAGTATGGTGTGATGATTAAGGCACCAAAAGTTAGAAATTGAGAGACCAAGAATTCTAGTCCCACCTTCAGCACAAAACCAGCCAGGCACACATTGGGGCACACATTTTCCCGCAGTCCTAGGAAGGAGGCAAGGGCAAACCACTTCCGAAAATCTTGTCATGAAAACTGCAGGGACTTGTCCAGACAGTCATCAAGAGACAGCACAGATTCAAAATAAGGGGAAAAAACCCAGACAATGGATTAATGAGTAAATCACAGCTTTAAGTATTGAACCTGCCCAAAAAAAACAGTATAGGATTAAAGAGGATGTATCCAGGCCTTGAGTTCCAAGACTAGATTTAGTTCCTTTAAGCATTTTTTCCCTTTCAAAATAGAATGATAACAGTTTCCAATACTCAGCATTTAAATAGCAGTGAGGTAAAGTCAAGTACAAATAATAATTAATTATGTATTACAGCTGCAAGAATCGGCACGCACATGGATAATTATATGTAGGAAAGGCTAGAGCATTAGAAAAACTTGCAAATGTGAAGTTGCCAAATAGTCATACAATAGAAGAAAGAGAGGCATTGTCAGACAGTTTTCAGGAAAGAGACGCAAGTATTATATGCCTGTATTTCTTTTCCTAAAGTTTGGTTTCGTCAATTTGGATTCTTAAAACAACATATGTATATAGAAGAACATCTCACAGTTTTCTGAACTTTTAAAAATATGCATTTTCCCCAAGCTTAGTCAAAACACAGTGATCAATACATCCACTCACTGGTAGTCAAAAGCCTTACTGAGATTTTCAAATTCACCTATTGTCCACCAATACTCATTCTTTTCTTCCTTCACCAATATAACATATGCAATTTATAACAAACTTTGGATGATTAAAGGCGTGGAGACTAAAACATATGAGGAACAGTTGCAGGAAGTGGGTATGGCTAGTCTAGAGAAAAGAAGAACTAGGGGTGACATGATGCAGTCTTCCAGTATTTGAGGGGCTGCCACAGAGAAGAGGGTTATTATGCAAACCACCAGAAGGCAAGCCAAGAAACAATGGATGGAAATTAATCAAGGAGAGAAGCAACCTGGAATTAAGGAGAAACTTCCTAATAATGAGAACAATTAACTGGTGGAACAACTTTCTTTCAGAAGTTGTGGGTGCT
The DNA here is from genome assembly GCA_009733165.1 of Naja naja. Lineage (NCBI taxonomy): Eukaryota > Metazoa > Chordata > Lepidosauria > Squamata > Elapidae > Naja > Naja naja. Next base: position 55,889,956 of record CM019148.1, read on the forward strand.
TTATCACAGGAGGTTTTTAAGAAGAGAGTGGACAGCTACTTGTTTCAATTTGTATAGGATGTCCTGCTTGAGCAGAGAGTTGGATTAGAAGACCTCCAAAGTCCCTTTCAGCTCTATTCTGATTTGATTCAATATTGGCTCCACTTGTAAATTTATCTGCACATATATTGTGCATTTAATTGACATGGATTTTTTTTATTAAAGAAAAGAAGAAGCTACTTGGTGGAACATGAGGATGGGTATAGCAATATATATCAAAATCAGATTTCTCCCAAAGCACACGGCTGGCATAATGAAGACTCACCAGCTAGATTAAAATAAAATAGACATTTGACACACAAGTCAAAACATGGGACTTTCCCTGAATGCTTATGAATGCCTTAAGGGTCATTCTATAGAGGCTTCTAAATTGTTCCTGAGAAACAATCTTTTGGAAACAGCAGGAATGTCTTACCTCTAATATGGGTTTATACTGTATTTTCTCCAGCTCCAATTGCCGGGTTGTTAGCAGTTTGCAAATGTGGGTGGCATGGAACAAGAAATGCTACAAGACATAGGAACATAAGAAAGGGCAGGTTCCCAAGTCAGACTTTTGGTCCAACTAATCCAGTATTATCAAAGGCAGGGATAAAAAAATCAGGGTTCCTCCATGTGGTTACTCTATACTTTCCATGATCTGTAGCCATATGTGGTAGCCAAAATCTTGCTTACTACTGTAAATTATTGTGGCTGTTTGCAATTGGAATGTAACAGGAGATTAGTCACTATAATTCAATGGCTTTTCAACAGCTGTGGGGAGAAGGTTGGAACCAACTGAGACTGGTAACTTGCCTAAAGCATGTGTCCTAAATAAGGGCAGTTAGATTTGCTTCAATTAAGCAGTTTGGGTCATTCTCAACAGCTCTCATACTGCCAGAGTGTGAGGATCTTTCCTCAATTTTTCCCAGTGGTAACATATGCCCAGCTTCAGTGCTGCCTTTCAGTCTTTTCCAATGGTCTAGCTGGAAGAGGTGTTTGTGTAAGGCAGAGGTGATATTCAGCAGGTTTTCACCAGTTCTGGAGAACTGGTAGTGGAAATTTTGAGTAGTTTGGAGAACCGGCAAATACCACCTCTGACTGGAGATTTTACAGTATCCTTCCCCTGCCACGCCCACCAAACCATGGCCACAGAACCGGTAGTAAAAATATTTGAATCCCACCACTGGTGTAAGGATTGTGTACATGCAGAAGCCTCTTTTCAGCTTTTACAAGTGATGGAAGACAATGAGGAGATGAGTGCAAAACAGCAACATGGCTTCTCTTTCTCCTTCTCTTCTTCCTTCTTGTAGCCTAAACACTTTTGGACAATTCTTCTTGCCATCTTGAACTACAAAGAAGAAAGAATGGATAATATTAAGGTTAGTAGCCACAGTATCATTAAGAGACATTTGCCTACATTTGGGACAGTTTTGCAATTAAGGAGAAGGATCCTTGTAAAAAAAATCACAGAAGATGTCCAAAGTCTCTGAAAATACTTGTTATTGGCATAGACTCTACTTTGAAGGGATTAATAACCTGAAGAAACCAATTATAATCAGTCTGTTTTAGATGTTGAGATTTTAACTGTTATTGTAATTGCCTGCATAGCGTAGCATCTTGGCTTCTACAACCTATATTTTAATTCTTTTATTTTTCTTTCCCATGCATTCTATTGATTTATTGATGTATTTCACTGTGCTGCATTTTTTTAGTCTTTTAATAGTTTTGCAATCTTTCCAAAGAATTCTTGTTATTGGGTGGATTAAAAATATAATAAATAAATAAATATGCCTCTTTCATTCCACAAATGGACAGACATAAGCTTCCAGTAACAAGCAATGAAAGCACTATAAATACTTGTGGGTGTGCTTTTCTTTGCTTCCCTTATAGGAAAGGAGTTTAGTGTTCAAAATATTTTAGTAATGTGATCAGAGGACAGTAGTGGGAAAGAATTTTTTTCTAATGTGTCTTGCAATCAAAATAAGGAAGGAAGATCTGAGAGCAGAGAGCATATTTTTGTTAATCAGGATGTAGCATGTTCCAGCACCTGGATGTCAATATTAGCTTTAAAAAAATATACAGCATGTTTAATTGCTGGTATTAAACAAACTAAGCTTTACTTGCTTAGTTTTAATTAGGTGTGACAGTTAAATCTCCCCATTCTGAATTATTTTGTTTGCCAATGCTTTTCTTTATTTCTAGCAAAATTTCTTACGCTGTTGTTCATTTATTTATTTATTTATTTGATTTGTCAATCGCTTACAAGATAATAAGTATAAGTATAAACATAGTTATGAATACATGAAATGGATACATATAAGAAAAATAAAGAAACAATAGGACTGGGATGGTAGGCACGTTGGTGCACTTATGCACCCCCTCTACAGACCTCTTAGGAAAGGGGTGAGGTCAATAGTAGACAGTCTAAGGTTAAAGTTTTTGGGGTTTGGGGAAGAAACCACAGAGTCAGGTAGAGTATTCCAGACATTGACCACTCTGCTGCTGAAGTCGTATTTCCTGCAATCAAGTTTGGTGTGGTTAACCTTGAATTTGTATCTATTGTGTGCTCTTGTATTGTTATGGTTGAAGCTGAAGTATTCATTGACAGGTAGGACATTGCAATGTATGATTTTATATACTATACTTAGATCAGACTGCAGGCGGCGTAGTTCTAGGTTTTCTAGGTCTAAAATTTCAAGTCTGGTGGCATAAGGTATTTTGCAACGAGTAGAGGAGTGTAGAACTCTTCTTGTGAAATATTTCTGGACTTTCTCAACTGTGTTAATATCAGATACATGATGTGGGTTCCAGACTGATGAGCTGTATTCGAGTATTGGTTTAGCAAATGTTTTGTATGCCCTAGTTAGTAGTGTGATATTACCAGAGAAAAAGCTACATAGGATTAGGTTAACAACTCTTAATGCTTTTGGCTATGTAGTTACAGTGGGTTCTAGCACTTAGATCATTAGAGATGAGTATTCCAAGGTCCTTGATGGAGTTTGGATCATCAACAAGGTCTTGACTATTCAGCCTTGTATTTTATTTTCTGATTTTTTGCCAATATGTAAGACAGAGCATTTATTTGTTGAGATTTGAAGTTGCCATTTGTTTGACCATTCTGATACATAGTCAAGGTCTTTTGAAGGGTAGCAGTATTGTCTGTGGGGTTGAATAGCTTTACATCATCAGCGAAGAGAACACAGTTGCTCTTAATATGATCACAGAGGTCATTTATGTAGAGTATGAAGAGAGTTGGTCCTAGAACACTGCCTGCCTTGGGGACACCATGTTGACAGGACTTCTATCCAGATGCATTGTCCACCATAAGATTTTAGTTTTAGGAGTAGTTTGTCGTGTACCACTGAATCAAAAGCTTTACAGAAGTCTATGTAGATTGCATCTATTGCTTTGCCCTGATCAGTTGTGTAGTCCATATGTTTTTGCAGTGTAAGAGTTGCAGATTACAGGACAGTTTTTTTCTGAAACCAAATTGTTTATTAGAGAGTAGGTTGTTTGTCTCTAAGTGGAGGATAATGGATTGATTAATAATTGATTCCATGACTTTACTGGTGACGCAGCATAAAGAGATTGGTCTGTAATTTTCAACTAGGCTAGGGTCTCCCTTTTTGAAGATGGGGATGACTGTGGCTTGTGACCATACTTTTGGCAAGGAGCTGGTCCTGAAAATTTTTTCAAAGATTATGCTTAGAGGTTCAGTTATGGCAGTGGATAGATTTTTAAAAGAAGGCACGTGTTCTGTCCGGTCCAATAGATAGAGATGGTTTTAGATTACGTAGTGCTTTTTCAACATTGTCTTCTGTAAAATTGATATATATTAGATCACTGTAGTTGTCTGTGGTTCAACTAGGAAAAACTGGGCATGATCCATTGCTGTTTACAAATACTGAGCCAAAGAATGTGTTAAAGAGGTTGGCTTTAATGGTGTCGTCATTGCAGTCTTTACCATTAGGTCCTTTCAGGGGTGGGATGGACCTTGAGTCTTTTAGTTTGTTGTTCACAAAATTGTAGAAAGCGCGGGTGGAATTGGTGCATAGAAGGTTTTCCTCTTGTTTAATGTGATAATTGGTGCATTCTGTCTTTATCTGGTAGCATAAATTTTTGTATCTACTTTTGAAGTTGGCAACATGACCAGATTTGTTTTTCCGCCAAAGTGATCTCTTTTTGGATTGAAGCTTCCTTATTGTTATGGGTAATCTGTTTTTTCTGGTTTTGGGAGTTGTTATTGGTACATATAGTTTGATGACTCTTTTGACTTCAAGTAAAAATATGTTGTAATGGTCTTCAACAGTATTGCATCCAGTGAATAGAAATTGCCAATCAAGGGATGAGAGATCGTTGTCTATAAGATCACAGTTGCCTTTTTTGAAGTTATAATTGGGGATCACATCGTTGTGTTGATTTTTGTGTGGACATATGTTGAGACAAAAGTCAATCATGCCGTGGTCACTGTTGGAAAAGAATTCTTTCATTTGTATTCTGTAAATTGAATTTAAACTATTGCAGAAAATGAGATAGAGACAGTTGTTAAGTCTAGTATTGTTGGCTACTAGTTGTTCCAGTCCCAGTTTGTTACAGCATTGTAGAAAGTTGCATGTATGGGTTCAGTTTTACATTAGTTTAGGGTCCAGTTAATATGAGGTAGATTGAAGTCACCAAGAAAGATAAAAGTGTGTAGGCAGGATGTTGCCCATGTTAGTAGTGAATTTAGCTTGTTTACATGTTCGATGTCATAATCAGGGGCTCTGTAACATAGTAAGAATCGAAATGTGATATTTAAGGACAGTTCACAGATGATGGTCTCAGGAAGAGCAAGCTCCTGGGTAACTTGGATGTTTTTTAGATGTAAGGACTTTTTACCTGACCCATGCTCTCTCTCTATCCTTCCCTCCCTCCCTTGTAATATCTGTAGGGAAAAAACTATCTAGAAAATATCTCAAAACCTGAAGAAAAAACCTCTGTGATTCTCATTGCTGTGTGCATCATTTCGAACAAAAGCCACTCTCTTGGGATACGGCTTTTTTTTGCAAATAAGAATATTCTGGTACAATAAAAGAGACATGATTAAGAACTCCATCTGATGTAATATCTTTGTTCAAAAATCATAAAAAATGTTAAAAGGTCAGCAAAAGCAAGCATTAATACATCCCTTCTTTAAAACTAACACAGATGAATCAGTTTCCTTTAATTTCTTGTGAAAGTGAATTATTTTATATATATGAGCATTAGATTCAAAATAAATGCCTAGGGCTATTAAACAGGAACTCCAGAATAAAGAGAAATAAGACTATTATGGCACCATCTTCTCCAGCTCTGTTGTCTTGATTTCATCTTTGAATTCTCTCTTCTTTGAAGCCATGGTCAATCTGTCATTCCAACATACAACAATGCAAAAATGTGGTCATCACAACAGGCATACTGATCCATTCTCATTGTTGTAATGCTTATTTCTTTGATCATTTCTTATTTAACCTAGATTTTCTCACATTTAATCAGCTCCCTGTTGACCCAGTCAGTCATAACTTTTACCAGCCCAACAGCCCATCTCTAACACACAAAGAGCCACCAGATATACCTTTGAAGCTCCTGACTTTGAAGCTCCTGACTGGAGGATAATTGTTATGTATGCAGGTTTGAATCATTGGTTAAGTTTGAACTGTTCTTGTAAAATGTCAGAAATGATTGGTTTAAAAAGTGTGGGAAAACCCTGCACTCTGATTGGCTGGCAACTCCGGCTGCTGGCTATAAGTAGCAGCCGCAGCCCAGCCAAATCGGGTCTGTTATGAGCTGTAGTCACTAATAAACTCTTCACTGAAGCACTCCGCGTCTGACTCTTCATGCAAATCTAACAATAATGATATTTAGGAATGTTTCCCTGAAGTCCGGAGGGTTTTTTTTTTAAAAAAAATATTATAATCCTCTCCAAACCTCTTCATTGGCTTTATGACAGCTCCCAGAGCTGGGACCTTATCTTCAAATCTCCTAATGGCATTTTTCCCCACCCTCATTTTTCCACCCTTAATTTTCATGATTCTTCAAAGATCTCCTGCTATCCTAAAAGACTCTACTCTTTGTTCCAGGTTAGCTACCAATATCTCTGTGTTACTTCTTCTTCAATTTGTTTCAGATCCGTTCAGAAACTTGCCATTTCCAATGAATCTTTGCCACCATTTCATTGTACCCACCACCACATGTATATCTCACCTCTAACTTATACTAAGTGAGTGCAAGATCTAAACTTAAGCTACTGAGGTGCATATTTCTTATTTGTTTCCATTTCTCTGTTTTCCTTAATCCATATTTTACCTTAATGAAAAGTCTTTATAACAGAGATCTCTTCTCTTGTACTCTAGGAATCTGTAAAGTAATATAATGAAGTGGCAATACAGAATTGTCAATATAATGGCTTGTAATATGGAAATGGATATAATATAACATGCCAGCTGCTGATGAAAACATTCAAATCTTTTATATGGATAGAGACCAAAAGGAATATTTTGTTTACCAAGTTGCTTTGAACCTACTCCAGTATCTCCTAGAGCAACAAGTAATATTAGCTAGCATATGTACATGAATATATAGTATGAGAGGGAAGGAAAGAAAGAAATCAAACAGCCCATAACCTTGGAATCCAATAGTCCTCATCCAGACCCAGTTTCTGGTGTGTTGTGTCACTGCAAAATAAGTGGCAACCCTCAGTAAGAAAATGTGTCTGTCCCCATGTTCATATGTCTAGTCAGTTAAGAGGGGTCTGGATAAGAGTTTTTACATGCATGGAGATGTGTTGTTCCACTGAATATGTGCATGCAGAACTTCTTGATTACAGTACATAAGATATTTCTGAAATATAATTCCCTCATCTTTCACTTTAAGAATCGATTGAGGGTGGGGTAAAGAACCTAACTCATGGAACTGTACTGAACCCAGGTACTATAAAACAGAACTGATGAATTAAAGACTTTTGGATAATATATTCAGTGAATATAGAAAGCTCTAGAAACTCAAACTACTAAACTGAAGTATAAAGAATAAATATAGAAGATGGTTGTCATTCACTTGGAGATGATCTGGCTATGAATCTAAGGAATAGATGACTTCCTTTCTGAAACTGCTTTTCCAAGTATGGATGTATCAGTCAAGGTGAGTAGCAGAAAGTCATTTGACTTAAAAAAAATCATCTCATTGGAGATGTCACGGAATGAACATGACAGCTGTAAAATTTATCTAATTATATTTATAATTATATTTTTTTTAAAAAAATCATTAGGTGCCTTTGAGTCTGCAATCTCCTGGTAACTGCCTGGACAAGTCCCTGCAGTTTTCTTGGCAAGATTTCAGAAGTGGGGTTTTTTTGCTGTCTTTCTAGGGCTGAGAGTGAGTGGCTCATGGTCACTCTGTGCCTAAGGCAGGACTAGAATTCACAGTCTCTTGTTTCTAGACTGGTGTCTTAATCACTACACCAAATTCTCCCTCATAGTTATGATTATCTAATTACATCATCATCTACTATTTGTATTAACAAATAACATTTAAAAAAATCAAAGCTATCACCTTCCTTTCCATCAGCGTCATCTTTGCAGTGTTATCTGCATTTGAGGCCTTAGGACTGCAACATCACTCTTTGGTGGCCCTCTGACTAGCTGGGACCACCTACCTCCCGTGGATCATACCCCTGGAAACTAATGGAACTTTTTACATTCCAGATGGAGCTGGGTTTTCTTCTAGGACTTAATGAGTAATTCAGTCAAGGCTTTGTTTGCAACCTGGAATAGGTGCATGACTGAAGCCTTACCCTGGATCATTCTCTTTGCTTCTGTTTCCTACATCCTGGGAAATTCTTTGATTTTCTGAAGAGCTTCAGAAGATGAAGCACTATAAGTGATGCCTGATGTACGATTGGAGAAAGACAAATAGTGAATCAAATGGAACATGAACCTATCTGGTTCTATATTATGATAATAAAGGTGGTGAAAGGGCTGTGCTTCAGGATCATCTACAGGGCCTTAGTGAGGAATATTTCCACTATCAAGTATATTTGCTCAGAGTTGAACTCTGATTGAGCAAGTCCAAGTGAGTTGAATTTGATCCTGTGATGTTCAAGAAAGTAGAAAATATCCTTCTCTCTGTTATCTCAGCCACCAGTTTATTAGAGTCTTGCTGCCATTGGATTCTTAAGGTGCTCTGGAAGATGACAAAGATGCCATGTGGTGGCATCAGAGAGAGGCAGTGACAGACCCTACTCAAGAAAACAATCCTCCATTTTGAACAATCATCATCCAGTCTCCAACCTGCTGTTATGGGAAAAACGTTAGGCATGCTGGTGCACTTATGCACACCCCCTTTAAGGACCTCTTAAGAATGGGGTGAGGTCTACAGTAGACAATTTGAGATTGAAGCTGTGAGGATTTGAGGCTGTAATAACAAAGTTAGGTAGAGCATTCCAGGCGTTGATTACTCTGTTGCTGAAGTCATATTTTCTGCAATCGAGTTTGAAGCGGTTTACCTTGAGTTTGTATCGATTGTTTGCCCGTGTATTATTGTGGTTGAAGCTGAAGAAGTCATTAACAGGCAAGACATTGTAGCAGACAATTTTGTGTACTATGCTTAGATCAGACTATAGGCAGTGCAGTTCCAGATTGTCCAAGCCCAAAATTTCAAGCCTGGATGATTTGTAAAGAATTGGATGTCCTGGGTTGCTATAGTTGCCTTTGAAAACAAAGATCCTCCTCTGTCTAATGTCAAACAAGTGAAACTCACTGCCTAGGCCACCTTGAAGGCACATATTATTGGCTCTATTTACTTGATTATTGAAACACCTCATTAATAATGCTTTATTGTATACATAATTTGGGAATCACTTTGTCAGAGATATATAAAACAGGACACTGCAGGCCATATTGGCAAGATTAACAGAAAATAAAATCATGGTCATATTTCCTTCTATCATCAACATCTTCTCTGAGATATTGAAGTTGTTATGTATGCAGGTTTAAAGTCATTGGTTTAGTTTGAACTGTTCTTGTAAAATGTAAGAAGTGATTGGTTTAAAAAGTGCAGGAAAACCCTGCACTCTGATTGGCTGGCAACCGCTGCTGGCTATAAGTAGCAGCCGCAGCCAAGCCAAAGTGCGTTCATTCTGAGCTGTAGTCACTAATAAACAAAGAGCCTGAAGCACTCCGTGCCTGTCTCTTCATGCAAACTTAACACTGGCGATGAAGGTGGGATCTCCTGAAGAAGAAGGCAACGAACAGAAGAAGAGAGAGATGGCTGCGCTGAACAACCCCCCCAGGCCCGTTCGATCCGTTGGCAAAAGACTGGGAGATGTATGCAGATCATTTCCAAATGTATCTGGAAGGAAACGATCTTCCGACATTTCCGAGAAGCGGAAGAGGGCGGTCTTTCTCACACACTGCGGTCCGGCAGTTTTCAAGATGGCGAAGGCATTGGCGGGAGCTGCAGACGTGAAGGTAATGGAATGGCGTGACTTAGAAAAGTTGTTAAGAGCCCATTACGCCCCACAAGTATCGTGCCTCATTAAGAGACACGAGTTTACCGTCGGGATCAAGGGGAAAGCGAAAACGTAAACGACTTTCTGGCAAGTTTAAGAGACATTGGGGGTGCATGTGAATTTAACAATTTAGAAGAGGCCATGCGCGATCGATTTGTTCTCGGCATTAAAGACAAGGTGGTTCAGAGCAAGTTATTACTAAGACCTAAGATCACGCTGAAGGAAGCAATAGAAGAGGCCTCTTCAGCAGAAGCTACCAAGTCCTCAGCAACAGCCATGAAGAAAATTAACGAGGCCACAAGCCATCCTGATGTGGAAAAGTCCCCAACAACCTCAGTGAGAAAATGGGGCAGCACAGGAGCAAAGGGGAAGAATGAAACTCATCAAACAGTCACTATTGGTCATTCTTCACCCTTAAGAAGCAGAAAAGTACATGTGAAGGTACTTATTGAAGGAAGGCCTTGCCAAATGGAAGTGGACTCAGGCTCCTATTTATCTATGGTGTCATGGGACACTATTCACAGGCTACTTCCCAACATTCAGAAGAAGCATTTCCAAAAGCAAACACTGACTCTTAAAGACTACCAAGGGAACAAGATTCCAGTAGTTGGAACAAGAGAATTCAACATGAAGTTCAAAGGCCACACCAAACGCGCTTGCCCCCATCCCAACTGGGTGGACTTGCTGGGACTTGAGTGGTTCAATCCACTAGGCATCGAGGTGACTGGCATCAATCACGTGAGCAACACTGAATGGGAGGAGGCCTTGAAGTCTGAGTTTCCAGAGGTCTTCAGCGAAGGATTGGGCAAGTATATGGGGACCCCTATCACTTTCAATCTAGATCCCAAGATGCCACCAATTCGCTTAAAGCCCAGAAGGGTCCCATTTGCCTTAAAGGAAAAATTGATGCACAATTAGATAAACTAATAGCTCAAGGAGTTTTAGAGCCCACTGACCACTCCAGGTGGGAGACACCCATAGTCACACCAGTCAAGACTGATGGGTCAGTGAGAATCTGTGGAGACTATAAGGGGACATTGAACCATGCACTTCAACAGAGTGCATATCCAGTTCCAGTGGTGCATCATTTACTACATTCACTTGGCAGGGTACAGTCTTTGCCAAATTGGATCTGGCCCAGGCATATCAACAATTAACAGTTGATGATGCCACTGCAGACCCAAACCATTGTGACTCATAGAGGTGCTTTCAAATGTAAAGGTTACAGTTTGGAGTAAGTGGCACCAGGCATCTTCCAAAGCCTTATGGAAAGGATGCTCCAAGGACTGCCAGGGGTAGTACCTTACTTTGATGATGTGTTAATCTCTGCTGAAAATGACACTCAGTTACAAGAGAGACTCAGAGAAGTCCTTACCAGATTCAAAAAGTGGGGTTAAAAGTCAAGGAAGAAAAATGCACTCTTAGAACTGACAAGGTTGAGTTCTTGGGCTATATGATTGACAAGCATGGTATCCACCCCACAGATGCCAAGGTTCAGGCAATCAAAGAAGCCCCTAGACCAAAATGTAAAACAGATTTGCAAGCCTTCCTTGGACTCATTAACTTTTATCACATGTTCCTACCTCAGAAGGCAACCATTGCAGAACCACTGCACAGATTATTAGACAAAAAGTCTGCGTGGGTCTGGGGCAGAAAAGAACAATCTGCATTTAACAATATTAAAAGACTAATCACGTCTGATGCTGTACTGATACAGTTCTCTGAGAATTTGCCTGTTGTACTGACTTGTGATGCATCCCCTTTGGAGTGGTGGGGGTTGAGTCACAGGCTTCCCAGTGGGAGGGAAGCTCCTATTGCATTTTACTCTTGCACCTTGACCAAAGCAGAGAGGAACTACAGCCAACTGGACAAGGAAGCCTTGGCAATTGTTGCAGCTGTCAAGAAATTCCATGAGTATTTATATGGGAGAACATTTACCATTATCTTACTTATCTTACTGCCTATTCATACAAACTCATCCACAGACCTGGAAAAGACATTGGGCATGCAGATGCTTTGAGTTAAGCTGCCCACTTCCTTCTCACACTGAGGACTTTGCTCCTGAGACTTACACCTTTTTTCTAGAAACTGTTGCCAAGCTTCCAGTACATGCTGCTGAAATTGCCAGAGAGACTGCCAAAGACACTTTATTGGCTCCTGTTATATGCTGGATTAAGAAAGGTTGGCCTCTTCAAGATCTACCTCAACTTGCCCAACCTTTTAAATCAGTTATGTGTGGTGGCCAGGTATTGACAAAATGGTTGAAACTGGGTTGCATCTTGTCCCAACTGTCAGGTAGTCAGGCCTGCCCCACCTCTCGCCCCCACAGGAATGGGAATGTCCTAGGGGCCCATGGTCCAGGATTCACATTGATTTTGCTGGCCCTACCAGAGGGCACACTTTCCTTATAGTTGATGCATATTCCAAATGGCTAGAGGTTATCCCTATGGCATCCACCACAACTGATGCTGTCATCAAACAGCTTAAAAAGCTTTGTAACTCACGGGTTACCTGATGTGCTTGTTTCTGACAATGGCCCAATTTACATCCAACCTTTTTGAATCATATCTAGCACAACAGGGTATCAGACATGCCCTGACAGCCCCTGGCATCCTTACGCAGGAAAAACTTCAGCAGTTGGGTCCAGGGATATCACTGAGAGAGTTGAAAAACTTCTCAGTGTTCAGCATATCACTCCCAACCCCTCAACTAATTTGTCCCCAGCTGAATTGTTGATGGGTAGGAAACTCAGGTCTCCCCTTGACGCCTTCATCCCTTACACTTAGCACCACTAGATTCCACTAGCAAAATTACATTCACTGTGGGTGATTCTGTTTATGCTAAGAACCTTATGGGTGAACCATTATGGATTCCTGCTGAGATAACCCAAATCACAGGCCCCAGGTCTTACAGGGTACAAGCGGAGGATGGTGTCCTCTGGAGCAGGCACATTGATCAGTTAAGATCCAGATTGCCTCAGGAGCATCGCTCTCTCTCTGGTTCCCATACCTACTGCCTCTTCTAAGGGGGAAGGGGAGGATCATGAGTGTAATGAACAAGCAAGAATCAACCCCATGTGTAACGAGCTAACACGACAGGAACCATCCCAAAACCTGTCACAATACCAACAACCATTTTCACAAATGGAAGATTGCACATCATTACCTGATTTAGGTGCTGACATTGGGTTGGAGATGGATTGGGAGGAGAGACCAGGTTGTAGTAACCAAACAGGTTCTACCATTACTACAAGTCCTAGTAAGAAATGTCAGCAGACACATTTCCTCCCTCACAAGGTGAGAACCAAAACATCTGAACCACGTAGGTCTCAGCGTACACATAAGAGCCCCACCTATTTAAAAGAATACATTAGATAGGCTGGGGTTTGGTATGGACTGAACCTAGTGGGGAGGGGTGTTATGTATGCAGGTTTAAAGTCATTGGTTTAGTTTGAACTGTTCTTGTAAAATGTCAGAAATGATTGGTTTAAAAAGTGGAAAACCCTGCACTCTGATTGGCTGGCAATTGGCTGCTGGCTATAAGTAGCAGCCGCAGCCAATAGAGTTCGTTCTGAGCTGTAGTCACTAATAAACAAAGAGCTTGAAGCACTCCGCGTCTGTCTCTTCATGTAAACTTAACAGAAGTCCTTCAGAAGCAGAAGCAAAGACAGCTATTATATTTATAGATTAATGTTCTCTCTTTTTCCAAGCAATATTGGGATTCATCAGTTGAAGCTGCACCTAAACAAAATAGGTCAAAATAGTGGTTTTTTTCAGTCCAAATGCTCATTGCTTCATTATAGATGTTGCAAAGCTGTTCTTCTGGGGATGCTAATTTTTAATCCCTAATTCTAGAGTATTTGCATATGGAAAAGGGCAAGAGGATGAGAAAAGTAAGGGGTGGCTTTCAAACACCTAGAGTATTTCGCCCAGGAACGTTATTGGAATGTGCCACTGCTATTCTGATTGGAATTAATTTGTATACAGTTTCAGATGAAGAACAGACAATGCAACCTATTTCTGAACTGATGAATTTCCAGACAGTGATTCATTAATAGTTGTCACAAAGCCAAATAGGTGAGAAAGCCTTTTTTATTTCCCACATATTTACCTTAGGCCTTCAAACATAATTGCTGAAGAAATGTTGCTACGTGTAGATTCATATGGATTATGATTTGTGCTTTTGTGTATGTTTGGGCAAAGCCAGGACAAAATACAGATCAGGCGAGGATAGCAAATAGTAACATGAATGAATTTTCCTCAGTTCACACTCTTTTATTACTTTAAATCTAGTTTGGCCCTTAAAGGCCTTGTGAAATGTATTCACTTTTTACATGAAGAGCCCAATTCATTTCAAGACAGCAGTAAAGCAATATAACACAAGATCTCCCACCCTAATGATTCAGACTGGTGAATCTTATAATGACAAGATAAAACACGATCTGTTTTGGCTTTAAACACTTTGGATTGTTCTTGCATCTGACATAAAGATAAAATGATCATGATTATGATCATGGTTACAACATTGGATATAAATAATTCTCAATTTAATGTAAATGCAATTAGTTGAATTAAGAAAATAAGTCTCTTTTGAAATTTTGGAGTGTCTGGGCAAATGGTTTTATTTATATCAACTAAATTTGCTTCTTGTTTTCCTTCTCATGAAAATTAGTAGTATAGTTAAATCTCCTGGTAAATATTTCCAAATAGAGAATCTATAGGAGAGTAAGACTTTTTGTTGTTGTTAACATGCTTTTAAAGATAAACTTTTTTGCTCTATTAGTGTTATGTTACCTTTCCCCAGTACAGAAATTCAATGAAAATGTGTAATGCAAGCAGCTTAAATAACAAAACAAGGTAGTTTTACAGTCTCAGATGACACTGTGATGAGTTGTGAGAAAACAAGAAAGGAATAATAATAGCAAGTAGATGCCTGCAATGATGGTAGAAAAAAATAAGTGCCACAAATGCAAGTTATTGTATATGTTGACCTTCCAGTTTATTGTAACGAAGTTTTACAGACCATATGGCACCAACTCAGCCTAAAAATGACTGCAAAGCAAGATAATTTGAAGACTCATGAGGTTACAATAACTGTGAAGACAGGAAGAAAACTGATGTCCATTATCTCTTTACTCAGCTCAGCCAGAAAGAAGCAAATGTTTCAACTTTAGGTGGTGGATAGATACTTCCCAGTTGCACTTATCAAGATTTGCTTGTCTTTTGGATAAGGGGAGGGGGCTGGGGGAAAGAAGATGTCTCTTTGTACAAGGTCTTACAAGAGTTTTTTGTGTTTTTGTGTCTTTCTCATTTTGTCTTTGGTGCGCCAACTGGGCAAGACATTAACCTCTGCATGCTTGATTTAATTAGAAGTTGCAAATAGGTTGTGCAGATATACAAAAGCTCTCTGCTACACTCTAGTTTTCTTCAACTGTTCTGCTTTTTCTGGACTCTTCAAATTTGCAACATGTTTTTCATTTGAAGTGGAATCAAGATACAACCAACGGAGGGTAGAATCCATCTGAAAAAGCAGTTGTGTTTGACTCAAAATTCCTCAGACATTTTAAAGATGGAAGAAACTCCTGAATTAGCCTTGTTTTTTTTAAAAGAGAAGTGCACATTATTTTTCATTAGGTCCTAAATTAAGCAAATACACCTAAATTAGCATCCAATCGAATATCCTACCCTTTAATGGTATGTGAACTTATCTTGCCACGTGGCTGTAGGATTCAAGTGATAAGTGGCCTGAAGGTAGAGAAAATCAGCCCATTAAATCCCTTGGAACCTTTTTTCTTGAATGTAGATTTGAATCTAAAAGGACACACTTTAATGTTATGTTACAGCTGGGCCCAGGAAGCAATTTCTCACCAAGCCACAGTGCAAAAACCTCTGCCCCAAATCTACTTTCGGTAATGTGTAGAACTTATGTGTTTGTTTCCTATGTGGCGCCAAGCTCTGGCACCCTGTCATTGCTCCAAGGAAAAGTAGTGGATGTTGGATTCATGGTTAAGTGAAATATCCTGAAAACCACTTTGACAAATGGCTCTGATGCTAGATGCTAGCAGAAGGACATTAAGGAAGATGGACATCAGTTGTCTGAAAGCTTTAATGCAATCAGTGTTCTTGCTTGCCAGCTCAGGACAAAGGAAGACAGATTGTATTTAATCAGTAGAAAACATTTTCCATTTAAATCATTTGATACTATACTGAAAAGAGAACTGAAAGGTACAGAACAATCATGTTCTCCAAGTCATATTGCACACAAAATATCTACAGCAGTTGCTTACTCATATTGTTTACAGTGCAGTCAGGTTCATATTTAGTTAGAAACAAAATAAAACAAAATTGGTTTAAATAGTGGTTGGGAAAGACTGCAGTTCTAGAATATCATCCGAGCACTTTGTCTTTAATACCGACACTTCCAAAGCTAAGAATAAAAATAGTGGCTGGCTGATCAGTGGAGTGCTTTTTTAAAGATGTTGCCTGTTTGAAAATGGATGCTTCATTTAGATTAATATCAGGGGTGGTATTCAGCAGGTTCTGACCAGTTCTGGAGAACCAGTAGCAGAAATTTTGAGTAGTTCAGTGAACCAGCAAAAACCACCTCTGATTGGAGATTTTACAGTATCCTTCCCCAGCCATGCCCACCAAGCCACGCCCACAGAACCGGTAGTAAAAAAAATTGAATCCCACCACTGATTAATATCCTTAAGAATAAACCTATTTGTCTAATTCAGAGGTGGGGAATGATAGCTCCCTTTATGACTTGTGGACTTCAACTTATTAGAATTGACTGGCTCTGGAATTCTGGGAGTTGAAGTCCATAAGTCATAAAAGGGCCATTGTTCCCCACCCCTGATCTAAGTGTTTAAAACAGCTATATGCTTATTTAGTCAATAGAAAGTGCCATTATGCTCAGTAGCTTGCAACCAAGAATCTGTGTGCAGGACCAAGAACTAACATTTTCACAATAATGAGTATGCATTATAGGCCCACAGAGCTGCATGCATGCACCCTCATGGGAATTTTCATAGGCACCAAATATTTACAAACTATTTAATAACCATATTAAGCTGTTATTTTCAATGATGGAGAGAATGATAAAATTAATGTATTATTTTTGTAATTGTATTAATGTATGTTTGCCTTTAGTACAACACTGATACTGTAATGAAATTCAGCACTCTATCAAAAATTAAAAATAAATCATATTATTGTATTCCATCATAGTGTCGGTGTGGCACTGACATTGTATTGCTATGGATGAAAAGCAATTTAGCATTATTTTTTTTAAAGTTTTGCATGCATAACAAAAATATTAATCTAGTCATGTCAGTTCTAAAAGATTAGCAATGGTTTCCCCCCACCCCCCACCCCCCAAAAAACAACCAGGATTTTTTTTCAGAAGGCACTGCCACAGATCCAGCTGCTTTTTTCAATGCATTATTTTACAGTTCCTAATTATCCAGAAGTAACTTAATTTAGTATTCATTTTTAAAATGTTGCAATTGACACAGAGGTATGATGAGAATCTGGAAGATTATGGAAGATCTGCAGGAATTTTTTCACCCAGTAGAAAAAATAAAGAACAAAAGGCCATGTTTAGTGACCATAATTCTGAAGTCAGTAAAATGAGGACCCAGTTTGTTGGTGGTAATATGTAAATAACGCTGACACGGACACAGTCAGTACTATAAAAAACTATGGGTCGGTATATAAGTCTAAATGCTATGACTATAATGCAGCCATTTTGGTCATAAATTAAGCAAGATGCCCAGGGGTGGGCTTCAAAAAAGTTAGCAAAGGGTTGGCGTGGGTGGCCATGGTGGGCATGGCCTAATCAGTATCCTGCACCATGGCACGGGGGGCGTTTTTGCCCTCCCCAGGCTCTAGAGGCTCTCTGGAAGCCAGAAACAGGCCCATTTCCGGGCTTCCCAAATTTCTGGGAGGCCTGTTTTTTCACCCTCCCCAAGCCTCCGCATGCATCCTGCACTTACCTGCATCCAAAATGGGCCGCATGGGAATTCCTGGGAGGGGAGGAATGGAGTGGGTAGGGCCAGCCAGAAGTGGGATTTGGGCGTTTTCCAAACTGTACAGAATCTTAGCTAGGGGCTCTCCCAAACCCATGTGAACCCCCAGCAGCCCACCACTGGAGATGCCCATATGACACTTCACTCAATGACCAGAATCCTGGCTCTCCCAATTGCAGTTGTTAATCAGATGGAGCAAAAGGGCTACTTGCTGACGAAAGTGGGCAGCTTTTTTGCTCCTTGTGCAGAAGGAAACGTCTTCATTGGCTGGGCTGAATGGGGGCTAGGAAAGATCCAAGCCCCATTCAGCCTGGCCAGGGAAGCAGTTCTCTTAAAATCAGGAAGCTCTTTCATTCTTTCTGTAGAAGAGAGCTCCTTTGCTGGGTGGGCTGAATGGAGCATGGACAGATCATTTAGCCAGCCCAGTGTAGGTGTTTTCTGCTACTTCATGCATAAATATGGGCTTTTATAGATAGCATTTTTGAGAGTGAAAGAGCTGCCGGCCAGATTGATTTGGCCCTGTGCAGTACAGAATTCTTCTGCCAAGCAGCTCTTCCCCTCTCAAAGAGGCTGGCTGAAAAATGTCTGTCTCAAAAGCCAAGCAGAAATCCAAGCTTCATTTTGGGGGTGGTCATTTTTCAGCCTGCATGCAAAAATTAGGCAGGCAGCGATGGCTTGCAACCTTCCTAGACAGCTTCCCTGTGGACTTTCTGGGATAGCTGGCAGGGAAGATTGCAGATGGCAATTTCATGATTGTGGGGTGCTTGGCAACTTATCATAAGTGCAATCCCGTGAGTCCGGGAGTTCTGGAACAGCCCTAACTTTGAGAATGGATTGTACGTCCATTTGTTCAGAGCCCTTACAATTTTGAATAGTCACTGGACAAATGATCAGTTGAATGTATGATAAAATGGACTAAGAACTTTGGACATAGGATATTGATGGAACACTGGGAAAATATGTACCTGGAAAAACTGAAATTTACATTATAACATAAAAGAGAATTTTTACAACTCTTTTGCTATATGCCTCCAGAAAAACTAGACTGTGCAAAGGTACTCCAAATGCATGTTGGAAATGTGGGCAGCCTGAAGGATCATTTTATCATGCCTGGTGGACTTGCAAACCCCACCCCCTCACCCCCCAAGAAAATATTGGGTTCTAATATTCACACTAATTCAAATAATTTTAAAATAATATATAACTGGAACCAAAACTTTTTTGGAGGGGTTGGGACAGACAATTATTTAGCATTATATGTTAATATGACCAAAAGAGTAATTCTGGTTAAAAAGTTTTAAAAATAAGAAAAACCCAAGCTATATTCAATAATGTTTCTTTTCTCAGTGGCACAGATATTGCTGGCGTGTTTAATTCATCAACTTCTTGGTAACCATTTGCATGCTCAGAACTCCATTCCACAAAATTGCTGCTGAAATATAAAAGCCAGGCTAAAAGGAAATACAGAACACTGCAAGTTCTAGATAATCAGTCAATTGGTTGGGTGACGGGAGCATCAGGAAGCGTCAGATTGGGGAAGATTAATCTGATTGGCAGTGGCTATCTGATTATCAACTATCTGTTTTTGCTTTTGTTTTAATGGGAAACACAATCAATTCAATTTGGCCTAGCTAGTAAATTCACCAAAGAACCCAAACTCCTACATTTCCTTCCACTCCTCTCAAAATTTCTCACCAAGACCTGCATGGTCTTATCTAATACAAAAAGCTTTCCTTACATTTTGAGTGATCCATTCAGCTTCCCATGGAAGGAAGGAAAGCAAAGAGTATTCCATAATAGTGCTAATCAGTTGTCTCACTGGGTTTCCCCTGCCATCTTAAGGAAAACAGTGCAAAGGCATACCATTGCTCCCATTACATTCATCATTACGAATCCCTGTGTAAATAAATCATAGATCTTTTAAGACCATTGATTCAGTTAAGACCTCAGACATCATAACATTGTAAATACAGAAAAGATCCATTAGAAAACTTTAGAAACGTTTTCTAAGAAAGGCAGTTAATCTTCACATCACAGCTTGAATTCTTTTGTACCCTCCTAAGTAAGTCCAGAATGATTTTTTCCCCCAGTGGGAACTGGCATATTTCTGTGTGTGTTCCAGGCAAAGAATTTCCAACATTATGTGGAATTTTGGCTTGAGGCAACTTTATGTGACAGATGTTTAAAGAAAGAGGGGTTGAAAGCGGATTAAGGCATTCTTACAATAATACAGGGGAACATTTCGGCTGCTTGCTCGGCATGGTTTTACATATCCATCCGTTCTGTCAACAGAATAAGTAACCCACTTCAGACAAAGAATAAATATTAATGAAACTAAGCTTTAGGTCTCTTAAGTGTTAAACTAATACTGTACACTTGAGAATGAAATTAGCCAACTGGTGCCAAATGCACTTGTCTAATTTTACCTGTCTTCTCTGCAAATTATTTATTGCATTACTTAAAGCAGGTTGCTTTCAGTAATGAATGATAATTATATGACAGTAATCTCACCCTCCTCTGTTTGATACACTGATACTGAAACATGCTATAGGCCATCTTTTGCATTGTTTTAGCACAGAAAGCACACATGCCAGTCAGCCTTATCTAATTATAAATAGTGAATCTGAGCCAAGTTATGGAGGGTCTCTGCTTTCTGTATTCTGCACGCAGTATGGAGGCCAGTTGTGTCCATGACAAGATGTTTTTTCTTCATCCAAAGAAAATCAAGCTAGTGTTTCAATAGCTAGCTTCTTTTTGACTGTTGCATAGCTATAACAGAAGAATGCATTATTTATTTTTCTACACAAATTGTGGGTGGGCAAATCAGTCTATTTTCAGAAGGCATTAATTAATGTATCAATTTTGATTTTTCAAAATATTCTTTTTCATTTTCCAACATTAAGATCATGCTGTCTTACTTTAATACAGTTTGTGATGGTTTTTTGTTCCCTGGGTTTTTTTTTTGGTTTGGTTTTTGTCTGCAACAACCACTATGTAGGACAATCAGGCAGAAGACTAGCAGAATGCATCCATGAATACCAACTAGTAGTCAGAAGAAATGATGAAAATTCTTTAATTTCACAACATATGGACAGACTTCTGTATGTTTCAATTGGGAAAATGTGACCATCCTTAAACAAAGCCAAGTCCAAAAATGCCAGGAAATTTCTAGAAGCCTGGCACACTGACAAATCAGACATCAATAGATACATAGACATTAACAACATCTATAGACTATGTAAAAAGGAACAAAAAGACCCAAGCACTTCTCCACCGGCAATCAGCACTCAGATCAGCATAGATTAACTCCAAGGTCAACATCAGACCAACAATTAAATAAATACTCCAAGGATAAAACACCCAGACACAAAATGAGCAATGTGGTATATGCAGTACAATTCAGTGAGACGTGCAGATCTGTTTATTAGGGAAACAAAACAATCACTTCATAAACTAATGGCACAACATAGGAGAACAAACCCATCAGGACAAGATTCAGCTGTCCATCTACACTTAAAAGACAAAGGCCATTCTTTTGAAGACAGTAAAGTCCATATTTTGGACAGAGAGACCACTGATTTGCAAGAGGGGTCAAAGAGGCCATCTATGTCAAAATTGAACAGCCCTCTCTCAACAGATGGGCAGGGATACAACATCCTCTACATCCAGTCTACAACACAGTCCTTTAAGCAGTTCCAAGAAGGAACTGCTATCCACACCACTCAGGTGATCCTGAGCACACAGATAAACTTTCAAGTGGCCTCAATAACTCTCTAAAAGAATGCAAATGACCACCTACCTGCAAGGAACATAAATTCTTCCATTCCCCATCATCTAATCAGAACTGAAGATCTTTCTTGGATGGGAAGCAAAACATCTTCAAAGAAAAACCAGAAAGTTCAGTTGCCTCTTGAAAAACCTTTGGGACAACCATGACCTGTATAACTGAGAATCTCCATAGATAAATCAAGTAAATAATATCCCAATCAAGAAACTGCCAAAGAAGCCAAGAGCAAACAGCCCAATCAAACAATCTCTAAGATCACACCCACCATCACTGACAAGCAAGCCATTAGAATATAAACTGACAGCAAACAGCACTCCTTACTAGCATTGATGATGTCACCTAGTTTGGGTAATGAAATGTCTGCAAGAAAAAAAAGCAAGCTCAGAGAGCACCAAGGACCCCTCATTGTATGTTTCATGGCTCTGATTATGGGTTCTTAGTTTTATAATCTTATATGAACATTTTGCAGTAACATGAATTAACTGCTTTGGAGTTTATTTGTTTTTAATGACCAAAAGGTAGGAGGTTAAAGAGTTTTACAAAAACAGTAATATATCCAATTTTTGTCTCTTTTTTATTTGACTAAGTAATAGGATTTTGAGGTCAAGCAGCTTTGTTGCTGTGCTGTTCTACAACAAATATTAATAAGCCCATACTACATTAAAATATGTCATTTGATGTATTTATGTAACTCCTCTTCCAGCAATATCTTCATACTTTTTAAAGAAAAATTACTGTAAAATTAAGTTTACTGTGACTGTTGGATTTTAATACTTCACTGAATTTTCCACATGGATCTCCAATTTTGGATTCAGCATTTTTAAAAGCACACCTAATTTCTATTGCAATTGCTCTATGATCATATGGCATCGAACAAATAGTTCCATCTTACACCTGGAAACAATTTCTCATTCCAATCTGACATTAGTAATGAGTCAGACTAAATCAGTTATGTTGTTTTGCATTGTCATGCACTTGCCCTTGTTTTTTTCTTTGAATAGCAGCCCAGCAAACATCATCACTAATCCAGACGGTGTTCATAACTGGCCATGCTGCTACCAAACTAAAGCAAAGAGATACATCTCAGACTTTCCAACAATTTGAGCTGGCTGTTTATGTCAACAAATCTGGATGTTCCCTTTCTTTTGAATGGATGACAGCAGAGGTAGTATTCAGCAGGTTCTGACCAGTTCTGGAAAATCGGTAGTGGAAAATTTGAGTAGTCAGAGAACCGGCAAATACCACCTCTGATTTGCCCCATGCCCATCTATTCTCTGCCTCCCGAGTCCCAGCTGATTGGCTGAGTCTTCTTTTGTTGCCCTGCACAGGAGAATGGAGCTGGAAAGCAGGTTAGTGGGATGGGAAGGGAATGGGAATTTTGCAGTAATCTTTCCCCAGGACTGGGGAGGGAATGGAGATTTTGCAGTATCCTTCCCCTGCCATGCCCACCATGCCACACCATGCCCACCAAGTCACGCCCACAGAACCGGTACTACAAACATTTGAATTCCACCACTGGATGACACATTTGTGTTCCTTTCGCTAGGGTACATGATAAGTCAGAGCTGCTGAGAAAAGATGTGGAGAAAATCCAAATCTCAGTTCAAGAGAGTTTAAACGCTGTTTTGGCAGAGCGAAATATCTATTTTTGATTTTGCAATACACCTGAAAGATACCTCTACAACAGCATTGATGAATTAAAACTTTATTCTATCTATTTCCCATAGTTATTAGTGGTGGTGAACTGTAGCTGGAACCCCAATGTTTTTGGAAGAGCTAAATGGAGGGAAGCAATACGGGGAAATAAGAACAAAGAAATCTGAGGCTGCTGAATTTTTATGACTCCCAACATTTTCTGCGCTGTTCTTTAGATTTGTTTTAAACCAGCTGGAATTTAGTTTTATGAAACAGCTACATCTTATCTTGTAAATGTCTTCTGTTTATTGTTCCTTCTTGATGTAGTAGTTATTCTTATTTAAACAAAAAAGAAAGAAAGAAACTGAAGCAGTGTTTCTCAATTGTGGCAACTGTTTAGACTTCAACTCCCAGAATTCCCCAGACAACACGTTCTATCGCACACCAGTGTGTTGGTGGTGGCGGTGGCAATGAGGACATCTCACATTAGTTTGAGGATTTATCAAGGCTCATTCATTGAGAGATGTACTCCAAAAGTTAGTGAAGCTGAGACACAAAGGAGTCCTGACGTGAAGTTGATTCTAATTATTGTAATTATAATTCTAGTTCTTCTATGGTTCCTTAAGCTTAACTTCAGACTTGGTCTTAAGTGAAAGAAATAGAAAATAAATTATTTGGAAAAGTCCAGCATTCACTGAAGGACATATGCTTTGCAGACAGAAAGTCTAATCTTGCTTTATCAGATAAGCATGAAAAAAAAATCTACCTAAGATCTGGGAGAATCACTACCAGTCAGTGTCAACTATGTTGGGTTATGTGGACAAATCAAATGGTCTAATATTAAATAAACCTACAACAATATATATAGGTTGCAAAAATAGTATCTTTGCTGCCATTTGTCAGTTGTTTGATGTTTTGCAGATATGGTAGACCTAGCAAGAAGTGATTTTTTTTTGTTCTTATGAAAAACATTACATAGCAACTGGGAGCGCTATATAATCAAATATTTTTGAAGAATTCATAATTAATTTCAGTTGAATCTAAATTATATGGATTCTTTTAAAATCAGCAAGCATTTAGTAGTTTAAGAAACCAAATGTTTCAATTTAATTGATTGTGTAGCAGTTTCCAAGGATATTTATACTAGAACCTACTATAATACATGGTTTAGAATTATGGTACCTTGCTATTTCGATTAACATACATTGAATGATTTGAATGAATTGAGTGATCTGAATGAAAACCTGGGACATTTTTAACTGTAAGGCCAATTTATTTCAAAACTGAACTTTTTCATGTGTAACTTAAACACATGAAAGGGTTAGACATTCCCTAAGATATTAATGGTACCTCTAGACATATCATTAGAGATGACAGGTTGCACCACCTGGGGATCCAATTAAAATAGCTGCTATATTAATACAATGCACAAATATTAATAGATTTGTCATACTTTCATGGAGAATTAGAAAAGCTGCTTCACTACAGTGAAGATGTCACTTGTAGTTCAACTGGAAGCCTTTGATTCCAAGCAGTTTAAGATGAGAGCCTGCCACCATCAATAAGAATTCATACAGGATAAATAAAAATAGCTTGAACAGACAAGTAAACTAAGACATGACTTTCAGGATTTTCTTGGAATGGCCCTCCTTTTGATTAACTAGAAGAGTCCAGCTTTTCCAAAGAGGGTGTTTGTTGAGTGACTAAAACCTCATTTGAATCTAGCTCAGCCCTTGGGCACTTCTTGGAGACTTCTATAAATCTTCCAAGCAACTGTATAGTAGTGACTTGACATAGCCTTCTAGAAAGCATTTTGTTTTCCTGCTTAGCCTATATTCCTGGTATTCCCTGGCAGTTTTCCATCTGTGGGATAACTGACACTGATTTTTTAAACTGCTTTGCAGTTTGGATGAAATTCCAAACATGGTATGTGATAGAGATACACAACTATCCACAGCTTCAGTAGAACTTAATGTGCTCATTTACCTTAAAGAAGCCATTGATATTTGAAATTAGAGATCAAGAAGATAAACAATTTTATAAGATATGGGATTTGTTTTATCAATGGTTGGATAAAAAGACTTGGTAATGTAATAGATTACATAATTTTGTAATAGAAATTGAATAGCTTGATATAAAATATAATATAGACATATATAACCATTGGATGTAAGTATAATACAAACTTTATAATAAAATTGAGAATATCTCATATAAATGATGAAATAAATAGTTTAGTCGTGTATAAATAATAATTGATAAATATATAAGAATGTTTTATATTGATAATATGACAATCTTTTTTTATAAATTGTGAGTGATGACTATGAAAGGATAACACAAAGGATCTGTATCCAAGCAACACACTGTAAAATGGAAGTTGGTTTTTATGTTTTTATGTTTTGTTTGTATGTTTGTCTTAAAATAAAAACTTTTTTTTAAAAAAAGAAGCCATTGCATAGTCTCATGAAAACATGAGCTGAATTAAAGAGGCATTTACAGGGATTTATTTTTTTTAAAAGGAAATGGTGGAGCATTCCCTGCAACAACCACAACTACCTATATATAGGGATCCTATCTGAAGGTAAAATATTATTATTTATTTATTTATTTATTTATTTATTTGACTTGTATGCCGCCCCCTCTCCAAAAAGGACTCGGTGCGGCTCACAGATAAAAACAGAACAATAAATTAAGTTAGCTAAAATAGAATTAAATTACGACAAGCCAAATTAACTAAAAACCCATTAATAAATTTAAAATTAAAAACCCATTCCCCAAGGAGTCAGCACAGCCCAGCCTGTTCAAACAACCAGGTTTTTAGGTCTTGTCGGAATTCTTGTGTTGGAACATGGGCTTCCTTCTAATAAACATTATTAATCAATGCTCTAGGATTACTTTTTCTTGGATTAACTGTTTCTTGTTCAGACTGCAAGAAGAAATGAACATGAATCTGGACTAAACTGAGTTGAGATTGATTCTGGAAACTGGAATTTAGGATTTAGGAGATATATCTATTCTGTATGAGGTTGCACATCCCATTCAAAGAATCAGGTTGCATCACATGGCTCTTCCTGATCTGGCATTAATGGTGGACATCTGTCCCAAGATCATCTGACAATCTAGTTGTTCTCCTTCCTGGATTAGAGACTGGTATCTGTGAAGCATTTCCTTGGTAAGCAACATCAAAACCTACCAAGCAACGTTGGAGAATTGGGCTAGAAGACCTCCAAGATGCCGTCAAACACTATGATTCTATGAAAGCTCTGTTATTGCAATGTTTTCATAATAGCTCTCAAAGACGGTCAGGAAATTCAGAATGACCAGAATGCATTGTATTATGTAAAAGCCAGAGTGGTATTTCTTAAAATGATACCTGATACCTGTGCTGAAATAAATTCCTGCAAAAGTTATCAGAAACCAACTTAGGGTGCTCAGTACGGTGTACAAAATCTATTGTGGCTTAATTTCAAATTAACTGCATGCGTAGAGATTACTACAAAACTGGACATGAACAGGGTATCCTTTGCAGGCCTCCCGACATACGTTTAGCATCAACAATTAATACTTCTTTCTCTTTGGCAGGATCTATTTTATGGAACTAGCTGGCACTGAAGTTTAGATAAGATCCTTAGCACTAGCAATAGCACTTAGATATATATACCACTTCACAGTGCTTTTACAGCCCTCTCTAAGTGGTTTACAGAGTCAGCATATTGCCCCCAACAATCTATGTCCTCATTTTACTCACTTCGGAAGGATGGAAGGCTGAGTCAATCCTCCCTTATTATTAAGCTGACCAACTTTTTTACAATGAGAAGGAGGACACAAATTAATCGAAGGAAAAAAACAAAGCTACTTGTGCACGGCGCACTCTTGCGTGCAGCACACTCTCTCAAAACAATTCTCCTGTGTGGAGCGCATGCGTCTCATAATCGCGTCTCATACCGAGCCTTGATGAATTGTCATGTCAAATACAAATACGTCACACCACACACATATTTGATTATATAGCGCTCCCAGTTGCTATCTAATGTTTTTCATAAGAACAAAAAAAAATCACTTCTTGCTAGGTCTACCATATCTGCAAAACATCAAACCAACAACAAATGGCTCAGCATCGATCAAATATGGAGATTTACAGATTAGTCTTCAAATATCAAAAAGGAGGACATGTAGGAGGTCACTTTTCGAGAGAGGACAGAACTTACAAAAGGAGGACTGTCCTCCCTAAAGGAGGATGGTTGGTCACCTTATTATTATATAGATTAGGAGGACTGAGCTCATTTAAAACAGGCCTTTGAGGGATCATTTTTAAAAATATTTCTTCATTGAATTTTTGTAAGTACCTTCTGGGTGGCTTATTAACATAGAGTGGTGTTTCTCCATGCTGGTTGGAAAATTCTGGGAATTGAAGTCCACGCATCTTCAGGTTGCCAAGATGGAGAAACACTGATATTGATCAATAGACAGACAGAAATTTGAAGGTGCCCTTCAGCCTGACTAAACTTTGAACCAACTACTTCTTTCAAGTGACCATCAGAGTGAAGCAGAGGTGGTATTCAGCAGGTTCTGACCAGTTCTGGAGAACAGGTAGTGGAAATTTTGAGTAGTTCGGAGAACCAGCAAATAGAAAGTAGCCTTGCCACAATGAATTGTCCCATTTCAGTACTTTGCCTTGAACTGTGGCAGCAAATCAACCCAACCTTTCTAGCTGTAATTGCCTGAAATTGGATTGCAGTAGCAGCCTAGATTAGTCTTCTTGAAACAGAACAGCCCTGTTTCACCCAGTCCTAATGGATGGTTTACTTGAAAAATCATCTTTGGGTAATATTTTGCTATTATGAGATAAAACATGGAAATGTCTGTCAGTAGAAATATCAGAGACACTCATATACAACTCAAATGGAATCATAAAACACCTATTGAAATATTTTTCCAATCTTCTGTAAACTTTGAAGACCTACAGCAGGAACTGAAATGTAAAGGTTGTGCTTTATTTTAAGACTCTGGGGATATTGCTGGCTTTGGCTTTTTGTTTTACTTCTTTACTGCTGTGTAAAGAGGCCAACAGATTGTTAAGATATTAGACACAATTCTGACATTTCAAAAAAATGTCTTATGAAATGGATCCTGTAAACTCATCATAATGGGCAAACTTATGACTTTCATGTTCTTTGCTAAATCAGAAAATATTGTTGTGAAAGTTTGTTGAAGAATGCCATTCAGTTCTTAATCATTATACAATTCTATGCCATGGATTTCCTTTTTTATTATTATTTTCTGATAATAATGGCAGCAATTCTCTGAAAGCCAGGGTTGGTATGGAAAAATGATTAACATAGAAAACAGCTCTCTGCAGATGAAGGAACCTGCTATGTGTGTAGCAACTGGGCTGCCCATCAATCTGAACAAATAAAACAAAATTAATCCATACTGTATGAGGTTTTGTTAGTTTATTTGCTTGCTTTCAGGCCCAAGAAAACAAGCAAAGGAAGTAAAAGTTTTGAATAAGCAATGAAATTTAAGAATAGAAGTAGTAGCTGCAAAACAGCCGTTCTTAATTGCATATTTGGAATGTAGGCTGTAAACTTGTGGAAAGCTTATACAGGATACTCATTCCACATTGACTGAGGTTTGGGGTTTCAAGTATAACCATCTTCTGAATACAATGTAATGATGAATCAATATGAGTGACAGGTGAAAGACTGCTGGTAACAAATAAATTACCCAGGCTTTCAATCTGAAAAATAGCTGATATGAAATGCTTATACCCAATTCTGTCTGAGTTTACTTAGATCAGAGGTCTTCAAACTTGGCAACTTTAAGACTTGTGGACTTCAACTCCCAAAATTCTTCAATTCTGGGAGTTGAAGTCCATAAGTCTTAAAGTTTCCAAGTTTGGGGACCCCTGACTTAGATTTAGACCTAAGCCATTTTGCTAGCTGGTTCTTAATCTAAGATGAACACAAATAGCAGCTTCCTCCAAAAACATTTCTCTTCATTTCTGCTCCAATTTCATATTAGGATTTTCCAAACTGTTAACTAACAACAGGCTTCCTTGCATAAGTGGAATGATGTTTCTAAGAATGTAAACATAGCCTGTTAATTCAACTCAAATATTGGCCAAATTACAGCATTAGGAAAATCTACTAGGAAAGTCTAGAGTAAGAGACAAACAGTCTTACTGCTGTGACTCAGAGACTGATATTCAGTATCACAATGAACATA
Organism: Naja naja; assembly: GCA_009733165.1. Taxonomy (NCBI): domain Eukaryota; kingdom Metazoa; phylum Chordata; class Lepidosauria; order Squamata; family Elapidae; genus Naja; species Naja naja. The sequence continues at coordinate 55,919,182 of CM019148.1, forward strand.
GATTCCTTTGAGTTCATAGCCAATGACTATTCATCTTTCATGTCCATTCTATAATCTTCTAAACTAAGCCTAAGGTCATGTCATGCTTACATGAATTGTACGTACTTTTCCTTCAAAGAGACTGGATGCTTTGCTTTCAAGATATGAAATCCTCTACAGAATATCATCCTGATGAGTTCCTTCTTTGGAGCGGACATTTGGCTTTTTGCCTTTATAGAAAGATTTGTCAGAGCTTCATTATTATGAGATCCAGGGGGTTCTCCAGTTTATCTACATTCCATCTTGAACACCCAGATGGACTGTAGACTAAATTTAATTCAGGAACGAATTATTTTTGGGGAGCAGGGAGGTCGACAATTACTTGGAAGATGCAATTCTTCTGTAGCAAGGTCAATTTACATTGCTAGAAAAATTCCATTTATTATTAAAAAGAAAAGTGTAACACCTATCTCCCTACATTATCAAGGCCACTGATAAATGCAAATGGTGTTTGGAAATAGAATTTTGAGGCACAGGAGGGAGGGGTCCCTCACTGAAAATTGAGGGAAATTTCAATCCCAGTCCCATAAAGATTATTTTAGAACAAAGGTAAATGCTGTTTCTTATGGCTGGAGCTCTTCCTGGTATTTTTCTTCTGTTTCTGTGCTAGGATTTTTTTTTTAAAGGATGATTTGAATTTTTTGTTTCTCCAATCCTAAAACTTTTTTTTATTCTATTTCTGCCGGAACCGGAGGGGGGTGTCCCTCTGTGTGATTTATGTCCCCCAGGTTTCCACGCGCTGCACTGGTCTCGAGCCCAGGAAAGGGGTGGAGGGGTAGCCATAGTTATTAGGGAGACCCTGTTTCCAAGGGAGGCCACTGTCCTGCAGATAGGTGGGTGTGAGTCCCTCCTCCTGAGGTTGGGCCCGGGGGATTGGTTGGGTTTCTTGCTGACGTACCTGTCCCCCAGCTGCGTGGCGACGGCCCTTCCCAAGCTGCTTGATGGCCTCTCAGAGGTGGCGGTGGAGTTTCCCAGGCTTATGGTTCTGGGGGACTTCAACTTGCCTTCTCTGGGAGAGGCGTCGGGGTTGGCTCAGGAGTTCATGGCATCCATGGCAGCCATGGACCTGACCCAGGTGATTCAAGGGCCCACTCATAAGGGGGGGAACACACTCGACCTTGTTTTTGTCTCAGGGCAGTGGTGTAGTGATCTGGGGGGGTTACCGGTTACCCCACCCCTATCATGGACAGATCACTATCTCCTGTGGCTGGTCTTCAAATCGGTTGTCTCTCGCTGCTGGGATGAGGAACCAATTCCGCCCTAGGCGCCTGATGGACCCTGAGAGGTTTCAGATGACTCTGGGGTTCTTGCCCACTTCCTTCAACCACAGCCCGGCTGAGACTTTGGTGGCTGCCTGGCAACAGGTGGCCTCGGCAGTGCTCGACCGGGTTGTCCCCTTGCGGCCCCTTCCCCACAATAGACCCCGATTAGCTCCCTGGTTCTCCAAGGAGCTCCGGGGGATGAAGCAGTGGAGAAGATGCCTAGAGAGCAGGTGGAGGACTAGCTGCTCCGAATCTGACCGTGTCCAGCTAAGAGCCTATATTAGGACTTACCTGGAAGCGATTAGAGCGGCGAGGTGTGACTACTTCTCTGCTCTGATCGCGTCCGCAGATGATCGCCCTGCAGCTCTGTTCAGGGTCACTCGCTTCCTCCTTCACTTGGAGGAGAGGGGGAACCCTCTGCGGGGCAGAGCAGAGGAATTTAGTTTACATCTGGTGGATAAGGTCGCTCAGATTCGGGCCAGCTTGGACTCTAACTGGCAGGGGTCGGATGATGGGGTGACGACGAGTCTGGCTGATTCTACCTGGGTTGAGTTTGACCCTGTCTCCCTGGATGAAGTGGACAAGATCATGCGGAGGTTGTCTTCCACCATGTGTTTATTGGACCTGTGTCCTTCCTGGTTGGTTTACGCCTCCAGGGAGGTTACATGCGGTTGGCTCCAGGCAGTTTCAATGCCTCTTTGAGGGAGGGAGGTTTTCCCGCTGCCTTGAAAGAGGCGGCGGTGAGACCCCTCCTCAAGAAGCCTGCCTTGGATCCAACCGTTTTGAACAACTATCGTCCAGTCTCCAACCTTCACTTTTTAGTGAAGGTTGTTGAGAGCGTGGTGGTTCAGCAACTTCCGTTGTTCCGGGAGGAAGCTGATTATCTAGACTTGTACCAATCGGGCTTCAGGCCCGGACACAGCACAGAGACAGCATTGGTCGCACTGATGGATGATCTCTGGAGGGCTCGGGACAGGGGTTTTTCCTCTGTCCTGGTCCTTTTAGATCTCTCAGCAGCTTTTGATACCATTGACCATGGTATCCTTCTGCGGCTGCTTCGGGGATTGGGAGTGGGGGGCACCATTTTGCAGTGGTTCTCCTCCTACCTCTCGGGCCACTCACAGTTGGTGTTGGCAGCAGAGCAGAGATCAGCCCCAAGGCCCCTCACTTGTGGGGTGCTGCAGTGGTCGGTTCTCTCGCCTCTCCTGTTTAATATCTACATGAAACCGCTGGGTGAGATCACCCATGGTTTTGGGGTGAGGTATCACCAATATGCTGATGATACCCAACTCTACATCTCCACCCCAAACCAGATCAGTGATGCTCTCTCCATGATGTCCCGGTGCCTGGAGGCAGTGCAGGTCTGGATGGGGAGTAACAGGCTCCGGCTCAATCCAGCCAAGACTGAGTGGCTGTTTTTACTGGCATCTCGGTCTTCATTGGATGTACCATCTTTGGTCATGGGGGGAGAGGTGTTGCCCCCCATGGATAGGGTGAGGAATCTGGGCATCCTCCTGGATTCGCAGCTCAGTTTGGAGGAGCAGGTGGGAGCTGTGGCCAGGGGGGCCTTTGCCCAGGTTCAGCTGGTTCGCCAGCTCCGCCCTTACCTGAGCCGAGATGCCCTTCAAACAGTCACTCATGCGCTCACCTCCAGAATCGACTACTGCAACGCTTTCTACATGGGGCTGCCCTTGCAGACCACCCGGAGGTTGCAACTGGTACAGAATGCAGCTGGCTGTGATGGGGTGTCCCAATACTCCCATGTTACACCCCTCCTGCGCAACTTGCACTGGTTGCCGGTTGCCTTCCGGGTTAGTTTCAAGGTGCTAGTGACAACTTATAAAGCCCTAAATGGCTTGGGTCCAGGGTACTTGCGGGAGTGCCTCCTGCCAGCATCACATTCCGATCGCCCCATACGCTCCCATAGGAGGGGCCTCCTTGGGGTACCGTCAGTTAGGCATTGTTGGCTGGCGGCCCCCAGGGCTAGGGCCTTTTCGGTGGGAGTGCCCGCCCTATGGAATCGGCTCCCCGTGGATCTCCATTTGGCCCCTGATCTCCGCTCCTTCCGCTGAGACCTGAAGACCTGGCTGTTCCAACAGGCCGGTCTGGATTGACCTAGGGGGTGGGCTATTTTAATTGTTTTAATTTTAACTGTTTGCTAGACTTGTATCTGTTTAATCTATTTTTATTGTAATTGTACAGTTTTTAATGTTCGCTGCCCTGAGTCCTTAGGGAGAAGGGTGGCATACAAGTCTAATAAATTATTATTATTATTATTTGTTAGCATTTTTTAAAAAGTATTGTTAAACTTGACACTAACGGTGGCATGTATAACATTTTCTTCTCCCATTTTTCTCTTCAGCAACAATCCTATGACATATTGGGCTGAGAAAGACATTAATTGACAGATGGGGAATTTGAACCCAGAACTTGCTTCTCCTAGTCTTAACAATTATACCCTGCTGACTCTTTTTATTAATAATATACATTTTTGAAAACCAATTATATATTTTCCCACATACCACACTTTACACATTAGTTTCTCAAACATATGAATTATTTTTGGCTTTCTTTTAATATTTACAATTGTATGCAGTACCTTACACAATTCAGACAAGTATAAATTCTGAATCACTATATTTGGGTTCAACTATTGATTCAGACAGTATGCATTAAATAAATTAAAAGGCAGTTTAAAATTGTTATTGTAACTAAGCATTTACCCCACATTGAGATGGGAAACATATACATTTATAAATAAGTAAAAATAAATTAAGTTTTATAAGCAAATTCTCTATTCTTTCCTTCCATTCAATTATGTCCAGTTCTTGGAGGCTGCCTGGACAAGTCCTTGCTGGTTTTTTGGCAAGATTTTTCAAAAGTGGTTTGCCATTGCCTCCTTCCTAGGGCTAAGAGGAAGTGACTGGCCCAAAGTCATCCAGATGACTTCTGTCCATGGTACCAGTGGACTAGAATTCTCAGTCTCCCAGTTTCTAGCCTCATGCCTTAATCACTTAGTCACAGCGAACTGGCTCTCAAGTTTCTGTGCCCAACATCAAAGTTCCCAAATAAAATAAACATTAAAAATGGACATAAAACAGATAAAAATGACTGCATAAATTCAGATTAAAATTAATTCAGATTAAAATTAATTTCATTAAATAACTTATAAACTTGGGTGGGTTTTTTTTACCGTCACTTATTATGCTTTGAAACAATTGAAGCTGAAAGTAATCAAGAGGTAAATTGTATACATTTAGAGGCCACTTACCATCCAGTTAAGTTTGTAGATACTGTATCAATTTAAATACATAAAAGGGTCCCTGAAGCTTATTTACTTTCAGTGAAAGATGGAAAACCAAAGCCTTATTCTTCATACAAATCCTTCTAGAACAGACTGAATGCCTCTCTGTTGCACAAGTTCATAACCCACTGAATGACAATATCTAAACCAGGGATGTCAAACTCGATTTCATTGAGGGCTGTATAAGGGTTGATTTGACCTCAAGGGGGCTGGGTGGACATGGCCGGGGTAAGCATGGCCAGCTCAATGTCACTCATGTCAGGGGTACCTGTGATGGCCTAAGTGCTCTGCCAGTGAAAACAGAGCTCGAGAAGGCCTTGTATGGCTCTCCCAAGCCCCGTTTTTTCTGGCAGAGGCACCATGGACTAGTCCTTCACTCTTTCCACCATGGCCCTGGCCCCATGGGCCAGATCTAAGTACCCCACAGGCTGGACTCAGCCCGCAGGCCTTGAGTTTGACACCCTTGATCTAAAGTAAATCTCATTTTATTCATATTTAGTTTATTATGTCCAGATAAAAATAAAGTTGTGTACTTTCACACTTGCCATTTTTCACCCCACATCTCTAGATGATTTCTCCTACATCATTTTGAACTAAATAACAAAATAATAAAAATAATATATAGGAGGCAATTAAACTTCATAATATTATTGCAAAGGCTTGACTAATGAAGATCTAGCAGGTCCATCAAGAACCTGTTATCACTATCCAGAAAAATATAATTGCAATAACAATCATGAAGTGTTTTAACAGAAAGAATTATGAATAAAAACATAGAAATGATCTGGATTGGCATCCATCCATAGATGGTTGAAATTCTGAAGCACAGGTAAAAATATGCAGTGCTAGGGTACACTTAATATTGTGATCCCATAAATGACGAATGCAGAGGAATGGAGAAGGAGAGCAAGTCTTAAAGAATCAAATTAAGAATAAATTCCTCCTTTAAAAAAATCAAATGGTTTGCTATATAAATCACATTTTAACAATCCATTGTCAGGATGCTAAACGATACATACTACAAGTCTTTTTAAACCCTCAAAAGAGATACTCAGAATTTAGAAACCCTTGTGATTACTGAAATATTAATCTCTCCCTCTCAGCCAAAATTGTATGTCAAGATTTCCACTCTGAAGTAAAATTCAGAGTTTATAGCCTGGCCATGTCTTGATACATAACATGTAGTAATGTATTTTGACTGATTCACAAGAATCAGACATAGAAAGGATCTATTATGTCATCTTTTCCACCTCCCTGCCAATTTAGTGTTGTTCTTTGCCAAACAGAAATTACCTTCAAATGTTCAGTCCAGTCTCCATTTGAATGACTCAGGCAATGGTCTTCCGCCATTTTCTCTGGGGCATCATTCTGCAGTCTGATCAGGTTTTTTTGTGTTACGAAGACTACAATCTTTTTACATGGAGGTTATTTGAATAAGAAGGTCTATATAATGGAATCTGGGAATGGGAACAAATAGCAATAGACATGGAATCATGAAAAAAATAGTAGCAAAGCAATATGTGTTCTATGGTCATTATCTTTTTAAAAGGAGTGTCTATGGAAAATAATAACAATAATAAAAAAAACTGTCTCCTATTGACTGTTAGTACCATATGAATTAACTAACACAATAAGTGAAAAGCCAACAAGCTTTTTTGAACTGTACTACCCAAGAGCCAAATTAGTATGAAATGGTGGGATGATTGGATGGTTGCTTTGCACTGAATTACACCACTGGTCCTTCATAGCTCAGTACTGTGTATATAGTTACTAAGGACTGTTCTCTAACAGTATTTCTCAAACTTGACAAGTTGAAGATCCCATGCTGGCTAGGGAATTGTGGGAGGTTTTTTATCTCATTTTTTGTCAAATTTATATAGCTGCCCATCCCTCAAACATTGTTAGTATGCTGCACAACATACAAAACTGAAAAACAGCTAAATTAATAAATAATAAAAGAATTACCATTATTATAATAAAAGCATTAAGAAGCTATCCAAAAATATATAGCTGAAGAGACATTAATAATAGGAAAGCCACATCAATGATTCACCTATCCCCTGGGGTCCCCGGGCTTCATGGCACAACAATGTTTTGAGGGACTTGCAGAAATTCAAAACTGGAAACTTACTTCGGGGGGGGGGATACTCCATAAAGCAGAGGTCACAGCAGAAAAGGCCTGCCACCTAGGACCCACTGAATATAGCTCCCTAGTTGAAGTCCAGTATATCTTCAAGTAGCCAATATTGAAAAACACTGATGTAGAGGCTCTCTCAAAAGTCTTCCTTAACCCACTCTGATAAGACCAAAGATTGAACCATGTTGCTTTTATAACATGAAACATGTATGGAGTAAATATTCTTCTCCACACTGAGTTTCTCAGCTTTCACACTCCCAAACCCATATATACCCATGTATGAATTCTGGCACAGACTAAAAGACTTATCTATAGAATTGCCCCTTCCTACAATTTTGACTAATAAATTTTCAATCGATGGCTGTAACCTAGCAGAGACAGCAAGTCCATGAGCATTTGGCTGTTTCTTCCCCATTCCATGCTTTTCATCCCAGTGCACCCTAATCAAACCTCTCTTGACCTGTTGGACCACAAAACCATTTTTGTAAAGTTTATGCAACTCCACAAAAATGATGACTTCATCTTTGTAAAAATAGGGCTGATGAAATCTTAAAAGCATTCTGAGGATTTTGAGGAAGAGGTCAAAAAGGTTTCACAATTCTTGTTCCTATATGGTATACTATGTGTGACATGCAGGATTTTATTCCTCTGCCAAATACATTGAAAAGGAACTTGGAAAGTCAGTTTTAATAGGTAACATATTTTTATAGAGAAGGAATGTCTTATAAATAACCGGAAGGATGGATCAACGCTGTCAAGAATTTTGTGGTACTATATTAAGATGAGATATTTGGTAGACAGCATGGATTCAGAAGCAAATCTCGGATCTTCATCCAAATATAATATTTTTATTTTGAAACATGTACAACATTGTTTCCACTCTCCCACATTTTTATAAATTTGTAAAGCACAGCAGCAGCAAAAAAAAAAAAAAAGCAAAGAGGAATGTTTATAAACAGTTGCTTGAAAAATTATTTTGCGGATTAGTTCAAAGAATGGGTATATACACTTGATATTATAAAAATTTATATTGACCAGACATGATAATTTTCAAAGATACCAAATCAGATACTCATTTTAATTGTGATTATTTAAATAGTTATCTTCCCACTGATCTAGTACCTATTTATCTACTTGCATTTGCATGCTTTTGAACTACGAGGTGGACAGGAGCTGCAGCAAGTAATGGGAGCTCACCCCGCTGTCAGATTTCCAGTGGACAAACTGCTAAGTCATCACACCTCTCTAGTATGAAAATTAAAAATAACAAACGACCAGTACTACTCAGATAACTCATTAATTCACAAGTACCATTTCTTCCTACAATTGAATGTTCCTTTGGACTATCAATTACAAATGGGGAAAAAATGCCCTTGGCACTACAAAGCTTTTCTGAAGTCCAGCTGTCCCATCTAGAACATTCCACATACATTCCATATTTCAAAATTCAATATTTAGTAGACAACTACTACAGGTTCAATATATAGCAAGCAGCATTAAAACAAATATCAATTAGGCATCCCATTTATTATCCCAGTAGAAAGGATAATGATTGGATGTCCATTGTGCAGAATTTATTTTCAAACAGATATGAATTTGGATGAATATTTGGAAAGAAGTATAATATCTATTTTTTCAGCATCACAACTTTGAAATACAGAAGGGGCCAATGAATGAATTTCCAGTTAAAAACCTCACCCATATTTCAAGCTCAATCTAAATCAGATGTATATTTTTTTTCAAAGTTAAGTCTGATTTTAGTGCTTCTGTAGTGCCAGAATTCTAATTATTAAGAATCATGCTTGGCTACATTTCCTTACATTTCTCCAAGCAAACTTAATATTATTCCAGTTTTTAAAGTGACTAGCCCTTTAGTTAAAAGAAAGCCACAGTGGGTAAGAACAGGTTTATGGTTATATTCCAAAGAAAATGGCTCTCTAACTTTGGTATTTAAGAAAATATTTATCCATTCAGATTAAAGCCATTTCTCCCTCTATACTTTTTCCACACCATGAGCTTGGAATCATTATTATTAATGGGCTTGTCCTCCATAAAATGTGCCAGCTCCCCTTTTAAAGATGTCCGAATTTTATAGAAAAGAAAAGATGACCTCTAGTTGAACTTGACCCCTGGTGGTTATGTGCACAAAATGGAAGAGGGTTGCCAATGATTTTTCTTCCCTGTATGGAGTCCTGGGATTTTCTGATGATCTCTGACCTGAGCAGCAACCAAACCCAATCCTGCTTCGGCTTCCAAGCCAAGATGAAGTAATCCAGCTGCTACAACCTGCTGAGACATATTTTACATTTTATAAACACAGAGTTAACCCAGGCAAGCAGGGAGATGAATGAGCATGGGGCAAATCCTAGCCCTGAATACTTGCCAGAAAGGTGGAGTATCAAGCAATCAAATAAACAAAGTACCTCAATTCCAGTGGCATTGTGTCAAGATAACAAGCAGCTATGCAAGTTAAGACACCAAGACTCACATTTTAGGATGTGAAAAAAGTAGAGAGAGAAAGCATAACTATTAATCATGACTCCTATGCATTATCTTCATTATTAACCATTTCCATGCTTGTTATATCCAATTACACAATGGCTCAGTGATTAACGACACTGAACTTGTCAATTGGAAAGCAATTGGAAATAAGGGGGGATGGCTTGTTCCTCGATGGATTCTTTGTGGACTCCCCCTCCTACTCACCCCTCTGTGTTCCACCCTTGGAGGCGAACGGAAAATGTTGCGGGAAGGTCTCCCGCAGTGATAGATCACCCTCTTCTGGGAGGAGAATATTCTCCCAACAACTGGGTTAAACCGAAGGTTGATAGGCTGGAAGCTCTTGTTTCACAATCTCTCTGGGTAGGAATTTGCCTTCTTTGCTGGCCCCTGCCTTCACGTCCGATCACAAGCTGTTCCAGCTGGTCAGGTAGATGCTCGAAGGTTTGGCTGCACACTGCCATTTGGTATTGCAATTCAGCCAGCTCATTGTGGTCTCCCATAGGTCCTATGGGTCCTGTTGCAGCTCTTCACTCTAAGATTGTGGCTTGAGACTCTGGCTGCCATTAACGGCCGATTGATGAGTGGGTCAGGAAGGGTTGCTTGGCCAAGCAGGTCTTTTTCCATCCACTGGATACTTGTGTTTCCAGACCACTCACTTGGAGATTTTGGATGAGCTCTAGTTGGCATGAAATATCCTCCACAACCACCATTACTCTAATGGTCTCCTGGGGAATTCTTTGGGAGGCTTGCTGCTCAACCAGTAACTTAATACAAGGCCCCCCGCAGAGTTTGCACTCATGTTCTGGTGCCCCTGGATCCCATCCTTCTGCCATCTTCCCTGAGACTTTACTGTTACCCAAAATGCCAGGTAAGCAGCCAGGGCTCAGGACCCTGAATAACAACCCCCCTCTGGGATTATGGTTTTTGTGAGATCCGGAATAATGTCAGGTTTCCAAGTGATGAAATCCATTTAAAAAGAAAAATACAAAGTCCATCTTCAAAAAAGATTTCTTTTATTTAGGAAAGCATCAAATTGGCAAAGTCCATGGTAATTCTGGATCTGACACAACCCAGAATTACCCCACAATATTACAGGTTAGAAACAACCCCCAAAAGTCACATTCTCCAATAGAAATAATTCAACGATACTTGATGTCATAAATCTCCACCTCAAGGGGCCCAAGCAAGGACATCTCGCTTCCCACAGGAAGGAAGATCACCTAGCCAAAACACTCCCTTTATCTCCACTCCTCCCCCCTTAGGAATGTGGCAAGCCTGAAACCCTTCCTCCATGACTACCACAGAGAAAGTAAGGAAAAGAATATATATTAACCCTAACTAAAATGGCTACACATATGTCAATTTCGGGCTTGACACTGGGTTCAAGACTCAAATGAAGTGAGGTGAGCTCCTGTTCTTGCCCCAGGTTCTATTTGAAAGCATGCAAATGTTAATACATAAATAGTGCTACTTTGGTGGAAGGTAACAGCTTTCCATGAACTTTGGCATACAGCCATGCTGGCCACATAACCATGGAAAATGTCTTCAGACAATGCTGGCTTCCTTGGTCAAGAAATAGAGATGAGCACCAAGCCCTAGAGCCAACTCTAGAGCAAACTGGACATGGAAACCTTTACATTTTACTAGGCAAACAGTGTGATGCTTTAAGTTATGGGACCTCAAAATGAATATCAACTCAATACATTAGTTTTCCATGTTTACAAATATTATGGTCAACTTCAGTCTGAAATAAATAAGAACTGTTCTTGTGATTGGAGATTGGAATGCTAAAGTGGAACGCAGTAAAGAAAATATATAGTTTGACAGTATGACCCTAGGAAACAGAAATGAAGCAGGAGAATAGAAATAAAGCAGTTTCTACCAATCCAATTATTTCTTCACAGCTAAAACATTCTTCAAGCAATTAAAATGATGTTTTATATGTGGACATCATGAGATGAAATACACAGAAATCAAACCAACTATATTATTGGTATAAGGAGCTGTAAGAGCTCAGTTATAACAGCGAAGACATTACAAGTGGAGTAGAAACTACTCAAGTGCAAGTTTTAAGATAAGCTAAAGAAAAAAAGCTTCCATGAAAAGTTTCCATGATAAGATCTTAAGCATATACCCATCATTTTAAGGAGAACATCCGTGATCATTTTAAAGTCATGAACATCCTGGATAGGGAACCAGAGGAGCTGTGGAATGAAATCAAATGAGTGGTTAAAGATGAATATGAAAAGAAACTACCAAAGATAAGGAAACAGTACAAACCAGTTATGGATATCACAACAGGTAGGGAAAATTGAAAAGAACAGAAAAGAACCGAAGAAAGATCACAGAAAAGAACTTAACAAAGTATTTCAGAGAGCTGTTAGAAGAGGCAAGAAGCAACTACAATGACATGTAAAGTTTTCAAAAATGTTTACAGACACAGAAGATCAAGGAAAGTATTTCAAAGATTCCCAAATTCAGAAGGAGGTTCCAATCTCCAATTATGATAGCATGTGAAATAATTACTGATTTAAAAATCAAACAAAGATAGAAGTATACACTAAAATTCTGTATAGTGTCAACATTCAAAATACCGTAGAAGATATTTCCAAGTTAGAAGAACCTCTAGTACTAGAAAATAAGGTTAAATCAACACCAGCTGTTAACAAGTGATATTTTGTTGAAATATCAACAAAAATATGGCAAGCAACAGAATAATCAGTAAAGGTTTGACTAAAATATTCCAGCTTTAACAGAGAATACAAACTATCACAAAATATCCTTGATTTCACTTGCTATCAAAACAATGCTTAGGACAGTTCAGAGCTTTACACGAAAAGGGAAATACCAGATATTTGAGGTGGTTTTAGAAAAAGCTAAAAGTAAAGAAAGATTTTGCTGATACATGCTAGGTAATTCGGAGACCCAGATTGAGAGGAGCTAACTTCATGGCATGTAATCAATCCATTAATATCCAGGAAGAATGAAGATGGCCCTTCTTTTCACTAGGCCTCTATAAGGAGGCTTAGATTCACCCCAATAAATGTTTCAAGCTGCAGAGGTGAAGCTTTTCTCACTGAAGTAAAGAAATGTGATTTGTCATGACAGTGGCATTTGTATCACCATGTAGTTGGACCATAACTTCCAGTAGTTGGCAGCCCAGAAGAAAAACAAAGCAACATAGCTTCTTCCCTTCACTCTCAAAAGTGAGAGATCTCTGTTGTTTCAAGTAGCTGGGATAACTCACCTAAAACAAAATAAATTATATGAATTCAAATTTAATTTCAAAATATTTTTAGGAAAATGAAGTACCTAATATCATAGTAGTTACACTTTCTTCTGCTGAATGAACATTGCTAAGTCATTGCCATAAAGGAAAGGGGAAAAAGAAGCAGCATTCAAATGAAACTGGCTTAAGTGCTGGACACTCATATTACAAATGACACTCATAATCTGGATTTCTCATTAGAGAATTACTGCCAAGTTCAGTCTCTTGCCAAAGATGATTTAACCATTTGCAACATCAGACTGACCTCATTGCATAAAAAGAAAGGCACTAATTGCAGTTTTTGGTAGTTTAGGAATGAAAAAACTGAAACTGTAGGACACATTAAAAACAACACATACTGCATAGTAACTGAATTCTTTGTTCCCCATTTCACAAATGACCACTGCTACTTTTATGGATGAAAATTCCCTAGATTATGTGAAGAAAAAAGGAAAATATAATTGTAAATATATTTTTCAGCTACTATATACTTTTTGCTCTTCTTTGAATTATATTCCCTTCAGAATAATTCTCTGCTATCTGCTAAGAAGCCAGAAGTAGATAATGGTATCCACCTCTACTGTTGAGCAAAAAAGTCTGTTATTGGGAGGTAGGATACATTAGATAGTATCTGACAGAATACAATAAATGTCATTAAAAGTTATTTGGCTGTATCAAAATATTATTTTAAAAAATCATACAGAAAAACAATAGGGTACATTGATAAGAATTTATCAATCCCAATATGTTTTCTGTCCAATTCATAATGACCTTTGATAAGAAAATTGCAATCTTCCTAGCAATATATAATAATAATAATAATAATAATAATTATTATTATTATTATTATTATTATTATTCGACTTGTATGCCGCCCTTCTCCCTAAGGACTCAGGGTGGTGAACATTAAAACAGAACCAAATTTACAATAAAAAATCCATTAAATAGAACAAGTCAAATACATTAAAATACATTAAAACAAATAAATAACCCTAAAACCCCACCCGGTCATTCCAGGCCGGCCTGTTGAAATAACCAAGTTTTCAGGTCCCGGAGGAAGGAGTGGAGATCAGGGGCCAAATGGAGATCCACAGGGAGCTGATTCCAGAGGGCGGGCGCTCCCATGGAGAAGGCCCTAGCCCTGGGGACTGCCAGCCGACAATGCCTGACTGATGGTATCCCAAGGAGGCCCCTCCGATGGGAGTGAACAGGGCGATCGGAATATGATGCTGGCAGGAGGCGTTCCTGCAAGTACCCTGCAATTTACTCCCTGCAAGAAGTATGAGTTTTTATTCTAGGTGTCCCAATATTTCTTAGATTTTAGATAAGGATCCAGATAAATGGCCATTTCTGCAGAATAAAGTTTGCAATCAAACAGGATATGCACAATATCTTTAACTGCTGGTGCACCACCCAAATACATTATTTCCTAGAATGAAACTCCATGGAATCTCTATGGAATCCAGTTGTTGAAATGTGCTGTACAGAAAGCTCTTTTAAGATGTTGGAGCATATTAGTTATTAAAATCCTTTCTGTCTCAGAAGGTTATTTGTTCTGAGATGGCTACTTCAAGGATCGAATTTGGTACTCAATGCATTTTGACATGAAAATTTGTCCCCGTACTCATCATTTGTTTGGTACTTGATACACAAGCTGGATTTGTTGGCTGCCTTGTGACTCACTACATTATTCCTTAAAGGAAAAAAAATTATTTGGTATTCATTATTTTTGGTACTCACCGTACCTCCCAGAACCAATTAACGATGAGTACTAAGGTACCATTTTACTTTTTTCTGAACTTCTCACAGTCCTACTGGATGGTCCTTAAAAGCTCTGTTGCTGTTACCATCCACTTGGCAGTATACTGCACCTAACTATCACATTTCCTAATATACGATTTTATTATGTCCAGCAAATAAGTGCAAAGTGAAGGACTGCCAGACATCCACAAGCAATTTATTTATTTATTTATTTATTTATTTAATTATTTAATTATGGGATTTATATGCCGCCCTATCTCCCGAAGGACTCAGGGCACCAACAGCCAATATTACCATTAAAACAATAACCCCCCCACAGTCCAGGTCGGCCTGTTGAAAAAGCCATGTCTTCAGGTTGCAACGGAAGGATCGAAGGTCAGGGGCCATCCGCAGCTCCAAGGGCAACTGATTCCACAAGGTGGGTGCACCCACAGAGAAGGCTTTCCCCCTGGGGGTCACCAGGCAGCACTGTCTAGCCAATGGCACTCAGAGGAGGCCCTGTCTGTGGGAAGATGTTACTGGCAGTAGATGTTACTCGGAAGATGTTACTGGCAGTAGAAGAAATGAAGAATTGCAGATGGGAATTCTTTTTGGCTATGGCTTTCTACTGCATATCCTTTTCATATTTAGGGACACCTTGCACCTTTCAGAATTAACATGTTTGGGACAGATAAACCCACTGAAAAGGCATGCTGAATGTGTGCACAGTTGTAACTGTGTTTAACAATGAAAGGGTTACAAAAGGAACTTGAAGGAACTTTAAAATTGAGTTTGGTAGATTATATCAAGGTAAGGTTTCAACATTATCAGTATGAGTGGAACACATGAGCTGCTGCTGTAAACATTTCATTAAAAAGAAGGACTATTCATCCATACATATTACTGGAACCAGATCCAAAAAAATTCCTTCTGTAAGCTGAATGGATATGCATGCTGCAATTAGTTCTGTAAAACACCCTGGAAACAATTCGGTATTTATACTTTATGATTAATGCTTTATATATTGGCAACATTTATTTGGTGCCAAGACTCCATCAGGGGATTTGAAATTGCTTAATGCCCCAGGAGTTGATTACATAGAATCAGAAAGAAAGAAAAAACGAAGGCAGGGAGGCAAGCAACTGTTTAAATTAGTTACATAGAGCTGAGCTTGCATTTAGATGTACATACGATTATGTATTACTTAACAACATACAATCCACTGGGCATTTCAGTTAGTGCTGCTTACATTTGGAAGGTTACACTACTGCAAGATGTCTGATTGAAAAGACCCATTGTGGCCATGCTTCTTTCACTATGCATGTTGTTTTAAGAGTTCAGACTGTGTTTTCTATCAGCACTATTAACTAGTCATTTTTGTGCTTGGGATAAGCTCTCGATTCTGTTTCTCTCCCCCCATCCCTTGCCATCCCTAATCAAAATGTGTATTCCCTGCCTCTTTTGTTGCCTTCACTAAAGTGGCTTAGTTGTTAGGATTATGCAAAGATCTAGTTTGAAGATGTTTTAGAATAAATTTAGAAGACCTGGATATCAGTTCAGATGTTTCTAAACTGATTTTAAAAGTTTCTCTAAGAACCACATCTATTAGCTATTTATCTATTAAACCAATCAAAAATAAAATAAAAATAATTCATATTGTGTTATACTATTATATTACACTAAGATTGATTGTCCCAAAGGTACTTTTCAAAAGACAGCTGGACTTGGTTTTCTCCTTGAAAATGTTTCACTTCTCACCCAAAAGCTTCTTTAGTTCTTAAGGAAAAGCTTCTACAGATCTTTGAAAAACACCTCTGGGACGAGCATGACTTGGATGATTGAGAATCTTCATAAACACTAAGATTAATTGTTCCTAAAAAAAATCATAACCACATTGATACCTGGGTTTCAGGGAGAAGGAGCTTATTTAGTGTGGCCTCAGGAAGTTTAATGTATACAAAAAGACATATAGATTGTTCATCGCTCTAATTTTCTTCCATTTTATAGACTAATGGATTTTAAGCATTTCCAATTTAATGTGTCTTGAATATCTTTTTGGCTTTTAAACTGAACGTGTGACTGTCAGGAGCAGAAGCTGTATACAGCATGTAAGAGAATTGAGGTGAGCTGTCACATACAGTCTTGTTTCTCAACATACATTGGCCTTTTATAAATTCAGAACCAATGTCTGGACTGGCATCTGACTGCTTTTAAGCATTGCTTAAGAGCCTGCCTTCCTTCCTTCCTCCTTCCCTCCCTCCCTCCCTCCTTCCTCCATTGTCCTGATTTACCTGATGCAGTATATCCCCAGATAACTGAAGGAAATTATAATGGAAGATTATTTATATTAAGATCTTCAGCCATTTGCAACTGCAAATTAAGATTTGTAAATTTACATGTTCTGGTCTATTGTGTTAGATTATATATAATCATTCATTTTTAATTGGATTTCATCACTGTATATGCTTTATACAGTGTTTTATAAGAGGGATGGATGGATGGATGGATGGATGGATGGATGGATGGATGGACGGATGAACGGATGGCCAATAAGTATTTTTGCATAAATTCACTGGGCTGAATCCAATTGCAACTTTGCATTTTTGCATTTTTTACAAGAATTCTAATTCTCAGTGTTATTATTGCTGCTAAGAGAAAGACCTGCCCTTGATAAATTATCTCAATTATAAATCCCCAGATGAAACATGAGTCACCCAATTTCACTGCCCTCAAATTATCTGAAGAATTTTGAAAGTCCAGCAGGCTCCCCTTTTGGCTAAGGGGACACAGTAAGATGCTTCAGTTTTACTGCTGGTCCAATGCAGACCCACATTTGCTCTATAAAATTGCTAAGGGTTGTGGAGCACTCCCTGTAACAAGAGTAGGCAATGTTTAGGTGCCAGTGTTTATTTGGATTTTTGAGAATCTGTCATGTATGTGCAATGATGCCAAAGGGTGGAGTACCACGGGGTGGTTTCTCAAATGAGTGGACTAGGGAGAAAGCAACTTCTTATTTAGAAGGAATATTGAACATTGGTGTGGAAATTATACCCCAAAGCATATATCTCAGTCATCTACTGGGAAATTGAGTGTACTCACTCTGCAGAGTTAACAACTGGATTTGTGGATATCTGTGCCAGATGTTTATAAAAATTTAAAGAAGTATCATGAGATGATGATGTATTTAAACTTGGCAAGTACCTAAAAGAAAAGGCAGACCTATGGTGATTCTTTAAATACAGGGCTTGCAAATATATTGTAGAAGCATTCACAAATTCCAATAGCCTAACAGATTTTATTTTTAAGACAGTGATAAAATGTGTGAAATTGCCTTTGGCTGTGGGATTTGGTAAATATTTGAAAGTGAAAAACCTATGAGAAGTACTTTCCTCAACAGGGACAGAATAAAGCCATGTTTATATCAACATATTTCACATACACAAACTCACACATAAACTCCAACCACAGTACTGCCTTCATGTAGTTCATTCCTAAACTTTATTTTTCCTCTGCCAGTTTGAAATAGGCTCTGTGTAAAATGTCATCTGATTAAGCTGTTAAGGATGATTTTGTTTGGTTTGCAATGCATTAGAAGAATCACAATGATGCGGCCTGCATGGAATGCAAACTACGCCACCGAATTGCAAATCAAATAGAAATATGCCTTTCATCTTAATTACAGGCTGGACAAGGGAATGCACAATATTCTCTCATATGTATGAGATGAGAGAAATTTTCCCAGGGTATTTTTCTCTTACATAGTTGACTTTTTATGTGATAAAAAATTTAAAAAACTTACTCAGTGCTGTTTAACTTCCCATAAAATCACAAATATGTAGGAAATATTTTCTTTCAATAGTGCCAGAAAAAGTTGGACGCAAAACGGGAAAGTAAAAGTCACAAAACAATCTATGTTCCCCACCAAACCATCCCTATCCAGAAAGATTTTTAATTCTTTCCTCCCCTTTTACTGGTGGGTGGCTTACAGTGTTTGCCATGAAGAGTGATCAAACTATAGGATCTGCATTCCTGCATGTCCAGGGTGTTTTGTTTTTTGTGCAAACAGTTGGTATTGGAGAATGTTGTTCTTGATCATTGTAGTAACCTTTCCCAACCTGACAACCCCTAATGAATTGAATTTAAACTTCCATAATTTACTTCCAGTATGTTTCACACATTCATTGGCTAGAAAGGACAATTTTGATCCTTCTGCATTGCAGAGAGAGCATCTGATAGATGATGATTGCATACTGGATGGTGAGCTCACATAAGATGCTTATTGCTGTACATAGTCCAAAGAGAGGCACTTCCCTGAAATTGTATAATTTAAGTTGGAATAGTAGTTTAAAAAATGTTTAGGAATCTGCTACAAACAAAATTCCTTCCTGTGCCTCTTGCCTCCCATTGCAATGAAAGATAGATCTGGTTTGTGTTTTACTGTTTCCCACTTTGGAAAGGAGACAGGCCATGTGTTGGATATAGTGTAAAGGCTGAAAACACCTAAGATGTGAATTATTCAATGAAGTTCACAGAATTTCTATAAGGATAAAATGAAGTGGGAAGGGCAGCCATATATATACCACTTCCATCTATTTGTAAGAAAGGCCAGCCATAAACACAAAGGCAAAATATTTGGTCAGTACTTCATAATTGGTCTTTGATATAGCACAGACTTCACACACAAACACAGAGAGAGAGAGAGTATTTATGTTTATAACTGTAACAACCATTTCTGTTATGTATGCAGGTTTGAATGTCATTGGTTTAGTTTGAACTGTTCTTGTAAAATGTCAAATATGATTGGTTTAAAAAGTGCAGGAAAAACCCTGCACTCTGATTGGCTGGCAACTGCGGCTGCTGGCTATAAGTAGCAGCCGCAGCCCAGCCAAATCGGGTCTGTTATGAGCTGTAGTCACTAATAAACTCTTCACTGAAGCACTCTGCGTCTGACTCTTCATGCAAATCTAACACTGGCGACGAAGGTGGGATCCTTCCCGAAGAGAAGACAACACAGAGAACAAGCTGAGAGAGATGGCTGCGCTGAACACCCCCAGCCCCGTTCGATCCGACGGCAGAAGACTGGGACTCGTATGCAGATCGTTTCCAAATGTAGTTGGAGGGAAACGATCTCGCCGACATTTCTGAGAAGTGGAAGAGGGCGGTCTTTCTCACCCACTGCGGTCTGGCCGTTTTCAAGATGGCGAAGGCATTGGCGGGAGCTGCAGACGTGAAGGTAATGGACTTGCCCGATTTAGAAAAGTTATTAAAAGCCAACAAGTATCGTGCCTCATTAAGAGACACGAATTCTACCATCGGGATCAAGGGGAAAGCAAAAACGTTAATGACTTCGTGGCAAGTTTAAGGGACATTGGGGGTGCATGTGAGTTTATCAACTTTGAAGAGGCCATGTGCAATCGATTTGTTCTAGGCCTAAAAGACAAGGTTTTGCAGAGCAAATTATTAATGAAACCTAAGATCACGCTTAAGGAGGCCATAAAAGAAGCTTCTTCAGCGGAAGCTACCAAGTCCTCAGCAGCAGCCATGAAGAAAATTAAAAAGGCCGCAAGCCATCCTGATGTGGAAAAATCCACAACAACCCATTGCGAGCAAATAGATTCTGAGTCAGACTGTAGTGAGGTGGAGGAAGGAATTTATAGACTCAGAATGGAGAAGAAAAGGAAAGACCTTGGAAGAAAAAGGCAAGACTTTTATTGCAGAGGTTGGGGGGGGGCACCCGCACACTGAATGCAAGTTTTTTGATACCATCTGCCTCCGTTGTGAAAAAGAGGTCACCTAGCAAGAGTCTGCAAATCATCCAGAACTCCACCAAGCAGAAAGAAGTTCCCTGACAAAGAATTCAAGCATAACAACTTCAGTGAGAAAATGGGGCGCAACACAGAAGCAAATGGGAAGAATGAAACTCATCAAACAGTCACTATTGGTCATTCTTCACCCTTAAGAAGCAGAAAAGTACATGTGAAGGCACTAATTGAAGGAAGGCCTTGCCAAATGAAAGTGGACTCAGGCTCCTATTTATCTATGGTGTCATGGGACACTATTCACAGGCTACTTCCCAACATTCAGAAGAAGCATTTCCAGAAGCAAGCACTGACTCTTAAAGACTACCAAGGGAACAAGATTCCAGTAGTTGGAGCAAGAGATTTCAACGTGCAGTTTAAAGGCCACACCAAACGTTTGCCTCTGACCATCATGGACAAGGATCGCCCAAGCTTGCTGGGACTTGAGTGGTTCAAACCACTAGGCATTGAGGTGACTGGCATCAATCACGTGAGCAACTCTGAATGGGAGGAGGCCTTGAAGTCTGAGTTTCCAGAGGTCTTCAGCGAAGGATTGGGCAAGTATATGGGGATCCCTATCACTTTCAATCTAGATCCCAAGATGCCACCAATTCGCTTAAAGCCCAGAAGGGTCCCATTTGCCTTAAAGGAAAAAATTGATGCACAATTAGATAAACTTTAGATAAATTTTAGAGCCCACTGACCACTCCAGGTGGGAGACACCCATAGTCACACCAGTTAAGACTGATGGGTCAGTAAGAATCTGTGGAGACTATAAGGGGACACTGAACCATGCACTGCAGCAGAGCGCATACCCAGTACCAGTTGTGCATCATCTGCTACATTCACTTGGCAGGGGTACAGTCTTTGCCAAATTGGATCTGGCCCAGGCATATCAACAACTAACAGTTGATGATGCCACTGCAGAGGCCCAAAACATTGTGACTCATAAAGGGGCCTTCAAATGTAAAAGGTTACAGTTTGGAGTAAGCGTGGCACCTGGCATTTTCCAAAGTCTTATGGAAAGGATGCTCCAAGGACTGCCAGGGGTAGTGCCTTACTTTGATGATGTGTTAATCTCTGCTGAAAATGACACTCAATTACAAGAGAGACTCAGAGAAGTCCTTACCAGATTCAAGAAAGCGGGATTAAAAGTCAAGGAAGAAAAATGCACTCTTAGAACTGACAAGGTTGAGTTCTTGGGCTATATGATTGACAAGCATGGCATCCACCCTACAGATGCCAAGGTTCAAGCAATCAAAGAAGCCCCTAGACCAAAATGCAAAACAGATTTGCAAGCCTTCCTTGGACTTATTAACTTTTATCACATGTTCCTACCTCAGAAGGCAACCATTGCAGAACCATTACACAGATTACTTCACAAAAAGTCTGTTTGGGTCTGGGGCAGGAAGGAACATTCAGCATTTAACAGTATTAAAAGACTAATCACGTCTGATGCTGTACTCATACAGTTCTCTGAGAATTTACCTGTTGTACTGACTTGTGATGCATCCCCTTTGGAGTGGGGGGGTTTGAGCCACAGGCTTCCCAGTGGGAGGGAAGCCCCTATTGCATTTTACTCTCACACCTTGACCAAAGCAGAGAGGAATTACAGCCAATTGGACAAGGAAGCATTGGCAATTGTTGCAGCTATCAAGAAATTTCATGAGTATTTATATGGGAGAACATTTTCCATTGTCACAGATCACAAACCTTTGTTAGACATTGTGGCAGGAGACAAACCTACACCCACTATCCTGTCACCAAGAATGCTGAGGTGCACTGAATTTCTTGCTGCTTATTCATACAAACTTATCCACAAGCCTGGCAAGGACATTGGACATGCTGATGCCTTGAGTCGTTGCCCACTTCCTTGTCACAAGGAGGACTTTGAACCTGAGGCACACACTTTTTTCCTAGAAACTGTTGCCAAGCTTCCAGTACACGCTGCTGAAATTGCCAGAGAGACTGCCAAAGACACTTTATTGGCTCCTATTATAGGCTAGATTAAGAAAGGTTGGCCTCTTCAAGATCTACCTCAACTTGCCCAACCTTTTAAGTCCAGGCAAACTGAATTATCTGTATTAAGAGGATGTATTTTGTGGGGTAACAGGGTGGTTATTCCTGCAAAACTGCAAAGAGAGGTTTTGGAAATGTTACATGAGGGTCATCCAGGTATTGTAAGGATGAAGTGATTGGCCAGGAGTTATGTATGGTGGCCAGGTATTGACAAAATGGTTGAAAACTGGGTTGCATCTTGTCCCAACTGTCAGGTAGTCAGGCCTGCCCCACCTCTCACCCCCAAGCAGGAATGGGAATGTCCTAGGGGCCCATGGTCTAGGATTCACATTGATTTCGCTGGCCCTACCAGAGGGCACACCTTCCTTATTATAGTAGATGCATATTCCAAATGGCTAGAGGTCATCCCTGTGGCATCCACCACAACTGATGCTGTCATCAAGCAGCTTAAAAAGCTTTTTGTAACCCACAGGTTACCTGATGTTCTTGTCTCTGACAATGGCCCTCAATTTACATCCAACCTTTTTGAATCCTCTCTAGCACAACAGGGTATCAGACATGCCCTGACTGCCCCTGGGCACCCTTCGGCTAATGGCCGGGCTGAACGCATGGTACATTTTACCAAGGAAAAGCTTCAGCAATTGGGTCCTGGGGACATCACTGAGAAAGTTGCAAAACTTCTTAGTGTTCAGCACATCACTCCTAACACATCAACTAACTTATCCCCAGCAGAGTTGTTGATGGGTAGGAAACTCAGGTCTTCCCTTGACCACCTTCATCCCTCTTACGCACCCAACACACCACTTGATTCCACTAGCAAAGTTCGCATGTTCAGTGTGGGTGATTCTGTTTATGCTAAGAACCTTATGGGTGAACCTTCATGGATTCCTGCTGAAATAACTCAAATCACGGGCCCTCGTTCTTACAGGGTACAAACAGAGGATGGTGTCCTCTGGAGCAGGCACATTGATCAGCTTAGATCCAGGTTACCTCAGGAACATCGCAATTGTTCCTCTCTAGTTCCCATACGTAATGCCTTTTCTAGGGGGGAGGAGAGGAACATGAGGATAATTAGCAAACAAGAATCAACCCCATGTGTAATGAGCCATTACGACAGGAACCATCCCAAAACCTGTCACAATGCCAAAATCCATCCTTACAAGTGGAAGATTGCACATCACTACCTGACTTGGGTGCTGACATTGGGTTGGAGATGGGTTGGGAGGAGAGACCAGATTCTAACAATCAAACAGGGTCTTCTTTCACAGGAAGTCCAACTAGGGAAATGTCAACAGACACATTTCCTCTCTCACTGGGTGAGAACGTTAAAACTTCTGAACCACGAAGGTCTCAACATACACGTAAGAGCCCCACCTATTTAAAAGAATACATTAGATAGGTTGGGGTTTGATTACAGACTGAACCTAGTGGGGAGGGGTGTTATGTATGCAGGTTTGAATGTCATTGGTTTAGTTTGAACTGTTCTTGTAAAATGTCAAATATGATTGGTTTAAAAAGTGCGGGAAAAACCCTGCACTCTGATTGGCTGGCAACTGCGGCTGCTGGCTATAAGTAGCAGCCACAGCCCAGCCAAATCGGGTCTGTTATGAGCTGTAGTCACTAATAAACTCTTCACTGAAGCACTCCGCATCTGACTCTTCATGCAAATCTAACAATTTCAAACATCATTTTAAGTAGGAAACACATAGAATATAAACAAAAACCACAGAACACTGCAAAATACTCAACATATTTTAGCCTGTACTATGTAAAATGTGATTTTTGGAGTTTACCTGAAGGGTATAATGTAAAGACATGTATAACTACGCTGTGATGGTACAAAGGTTAGAATGTAGTATTGCAGGCTAATTCTGCTGGCTGCCAACAGTTCAATTCTCACCAGGGTCAAGGTTAATTCAGCCTTCCATCCTTCCGAGGTGGGTAAAATGAGGACCCAAATTGATGGTGACAACATGCTGACTCTGTAAACTGCTTAGAGAGGGCTATAAAGTACACTTTATATACACTATGAAGCTGTATATAAATCTAAATGCTAAATGATATATGTGAGAAATAAGGTAGTAGAAGTTAGCAGAATTGTCTGTACTATTTTGATATTTGCAAGGCAGTAAATGGATCATAGCATTCAAATCACTCATAACTGCAACTCAAGGAAAGGGAACAGACCCATTACTGAAAATAAGTCGGTCTGCAGTGAAGCAATATTCCTAATGTGCCGTGTTATGAAAATTAGACCTGGAGAAAATGGGAAGGAAATAATTAGAAAGTGTATTGCTCTGCCTTTTTGTCCTTATGATTATATTTACAGTCATTTGAAAAGAGCACATGCAGCAAGATGAGGGAGAATATTTCAGCTGCACAGAGCCATTCATCTGCAAAACCATTTCAAAGCCTGTGATGCAACTAGCAAGTGCAAGTAGAAAATACTGTAGAAGTAATCAAGCATATTGAGTCTGGGGTGGGGGTGGGGGGTAAGTCCTTAGTAAGAAAATAGACACCTGATTTAAGGATGAGGTTGATATTTCTGGCACAGATGGAAAGACCATGATGTATCCATTCAAATTCCTTTAACAGTTCTGTAAAAAAAATGTGAAGAAAGACACATGCTTTCAATGTTGGAAGGATGTGGCTCTTGCTAGGCTGATGAGCATCTGGGCAACATGGAGTGAGAATGGCATGAAAGTTCCAGGGCACGGATGGTAAAGTGCTTTGTGGTGATGAGACAGTCATATTATGGTTAGTATATTGTCAAGTGTTTAAAATGGATTTGGCATTTTTGTCCATCTCTTGAGACCTATTATTAAAGGTATTGATGCAGAATGTAAGCTGTTCCAAGTAAAGTTGCCTTTTGCAATTGACTGGTGGCAGTGATATTCAAATGGTGCTCCAAAGGTTGAAATTACACCCAAGATACCTATCCAGGGAGGTGGGATTCTGCCGGTTCAGGCCGGTTCTATAGAACTGGTTGTTATGATTCTGCCCAGTTCAGAGAACTGGCAAATTGTGCCCCTGGATGGCCCCGCCCCTCTCCACCCTCCCCTCCCCGCCCAATCAATCCTTATCATGCATGTGTGACATCACATGCATGCCCAACATCACTGACTGCATCCCCCCGCCCAGCCACTCCTTAAGGTATTTCTTTTTCCCCCTCCCAATGATCAGCTGTTCCAATGATCAGCTGTGCTGGGATCCCCCTCGCTGCCTTACTGCTTCACCCAGGAGGCTTCCCCAAGGCCCAGGAGGCAAAAAGGGGCATACAAGGGGGGTTCTGCCCCCCCATGCCCCATTTTTTGCTTTCCAGAGCCCTAGGGAAGTTTCCTGGGAGCAAAATGCCCCCCAGAGGCTTGCTTGAGGCCCAGAAGGCCCCAAAATAAAGCATGGGGGTGGTGCTGCACCCCTCCTATGCTCCATTTTTTTTCCTTCCTGAGCCCCAGAGAAGCCTTCTGGGAGCAAAAACATTCCCCAAGAGCTTGCCTGAGGCCCAGAAGGCCCTAAAATGGAGATGGGGTGCTGTGCACCCCTCATATGCTCCATTTTTTCCTTCCTGAGCCCCAGGGGAGCCCCCCAGGAGGCTCCCCGAGGCCCAGAAGGCCCCAAAATGGAGCACTAGGGGGGTCTTATGCTCCATTTTTTCCCTTCCTGAGCCCCAAGGAAGCCTTCTGGGAGCAAGAACATGCCCCAGGAGGCTTGCCTGAGGCCCAGGAGGCAAAAAAGGGGGGGTGCTGCAAAAAGAGGAAGGAGAAGGAGAAGGAAAGAAGAAGGAGAAGAAGAAGAAGAAGAAGAAGAAGAAGAAGAAGAAGAGGAAGAAGAAGAAGAAATAGTCATGCCCACCCAGTCACATGGCCACACCCACCTAGCCACACCCACAGAACCGGTTGTTAAAAAAATTGAATCCCACCCCTGTACCTATCACTATGTTTGCTTTCTTCTGGCACAGTCATACTTCTACTATTTGCAAGTCTTTATTTTCGTGGTTTTTCTCTTCAGATTTTTTTCTCTTCAGTTATGCTGTCTTTAGTACTACAATGTCCAGTATAAGACTAATTTTTGAACAATTGTCAAATCTGGATTGCTATGTGGCAGGTGCTTGTCCAGAGCACTTTAGCTTCTTCATTTTCTATTACTTTGTCTATTTTGTGGTCCCACCAGTTCTTGCTTGGAGTTAAATGGTATTTCTTGTTGATATGCTAATGCACTATTGTTGCTGCTTTGTTGTGTTGTTGTATATAGTCAGTTTGTATGATCCGCTTGAAGCAGCTAACTGGATAACCCATTGTTTCTTCAGCTTCTTTGCAGAAGTGGCACTTACTGCCTCTCAGTTCTGACTTTGTATGCAATCTTTCAGCTTGATTTTGTGCAACCATCTGGTCCCAGAGATTTGAATAGGCAGGTGTTCTCTTATCAATTCCTTGCTTATTTTGACCTGCATTCCAGTTCTGTCTTTCACAGTGCTACCTTTGATAGGTTGGATCATTTTTTTCTTTTGAGTAAAGATAGATGCAAATAAGGAATTAAATAGTTCTGCTGTCTCCCTGCTGTCTCCCTCACCTTCTTGCCATCGTCTTCCATTAGTGAACTGACCATTTCCTTGACTTTCTTCTTGTTCTTTACATATTGGGGGACCTTTTTGTTATTTTTGGCATTTGTTGTCTTAGTTCATTCTGAGTCTTAACCTTCCTGACTCCATCTTTGCAGATTCAGGCCTTTTTGCTGGTACTCTGCTCTTGTTTATAGGTCCCTCTTTCCATTTTTTAGAATTGTCTTTTTGTCTCTCAGTTTATCAGAGAGCTCTTTGTGCAACAAACAAAATGTTCAAATTTTTGAAGCCTAGATATGGAAGCCTGATCATATTTCTGGTGCATATTCACACACACATACACACATTAATGCAAAAAAGTAGTGTGAAATATTTGACAAAACAACAGAATAGGAAACAGGCAAATTTTAAATATATTTCTGTAAAATGCAGTTAAACAAATTAAAGGAAAAACAAATACATGAAAGGAGCAACTTGTGGTGGACAAAGACGGATCAGGGTCAATCAATTGGTAGCCTCCTCTAATACATTACCTTATCCTAATCCAACTATCTGGAATCTGGAGGTTAAAATCTTATCAAAAACATAAAAGCATAACTTTTCATCCTACACACAGTGCCGGGAACTTTCTTCATAAGTACAGTAATTGCTTGGGAGAAATGCACTTAGGAAATTTATGAGCAAATAATAAATCTCAGTGATCAAACACCATGGGAACATGACACACCTCCTTCATACTTGAGCCAATGCCATAGATAACAAAGGAATGGTGTGTGCCATTTCCTCATACATGCTTAATTTACTTTTAATAGCTTTCTTACCAAAATCTCCTTATAGGCCCTGAGTTCTTAAGCCTTGAAGTCACTGTATGAGCCATGAATTGGCCTATGATTCATTTATATTTAAAAAATCTGCTAGTGGATTCCATACTGCCACCATACCATTGGAATGCTCATCTCTTATCAGGCAGTTCCAAGAATGCTGATGTATTGCAATTACTACTTAACTCTCTAAACATCTTCTGATTTCCAAGTATGATATTCTTCTGACTTAGCCAAGACCAATTAACTTGTGAAAAATTTACATCAAGCTGAGTTCGATTTTCAGCAATTCTTATTCTTGTGGGTAAATCCAGGATGCCTTTTCCTTCTTGAGAATTTAGGTGATTAATATTTTGAGCAACAACAAAAAAAAGTCAATGTGAATTTGACAACAAACTGAGAGTTCTGAAGCTTACTCTCGTTCTATGAATTCATGAGTGAATTAACAATCACAATGTGGGTTTATAGCTAGAACACCTATGTGGTGTAGAAAGTGGACAATGAGGGGGTCCTTGGTGCTCTCTGAATTTGCTTATTGTCTTGCAGAAGTTTCATTGCTCTAACTAGGTAACATTATCAGTACTAGTAAGGAGTACTGTTGCTCCTTACTAACACTGATGATGTTACCTAGTTAGGGTAATGAAATGTCTGCAAGAAAACAAGCAAGCTCAAAGAGCACCAAGAACCCTTCATTTCAACCCTGAGCTACAAATCTTCTCCTTTAAAGGGGACAATGTTCAAACAATACTAAACAGTTTGGACAATCTTTTTGGAGATCAGCTGTGTATAGTTGGGTTGTAGAAAGTTGTAGAAAAGGGCAAAGAGTTGAACTGATCCATTGCACAAGGTTTTAGAAGGGTTGCAGATTGCCCAGCACTAGTTTTTGTTTATTCTGTGTAATTGTATGATGTGATGAGAAAGGTATAAAGGTCAAAATTCATTTCATAGCCAAGAATATAACATTCTGATTTTCTGCTCTAGAAGATTTAATTATTACAGACCAGACTTTTCTTGATGGACAAGAAATCTGTAAATCTCTCCATTCCAAAAATATTGCCAAAGTTTAAGTTATACCAACTTGGACATTCAGATTATGTCCTGAATATAGTAGATTAAATGGATTCCTATATTCAGCACTTGCAACCAGAAATAAGGCATTGATGAAGGTATGCAGGATCCATTGCCTAGATCAGCAATTGCCAGGGGTGGGCAATTCATTTCCCAAGGGGCCACATAAGAAACAGGGACTTTTGTGGAGGGCTGCCACCACCTCCCTCCTGCTGCCATACCACCACTGCCACTGCCTGCAGCTGCCATCTGCCACTGCTGCTGCTCAGTCACCACTGTTGGCTGAACAGGGACAGTCAAAGTGCCTGGTGTGGCCTGCAGGCCAGGTCTGCCATAGAGGGGGTAAGTAGACTTGGTTTAACATGCAATATGATGCGTCTACGAGTGACAAACCATGGCAAATGCCTGGCTGCTACTTGGAATGTAAATTCATTCTACTAGTAAGACAAACCACCTGCAATTAGAGTATCCAAGATGCAAAAGATCAAGTGGTGGAATCTGAACAGAAAGCTCATAATTCAAATTTCTGTAGATCCTGTTACTATCTCCCGTATGTTTATTGGTGAATATGATTGGTTTGAAGTATAGAAATTGTGTACTGGTGCTAACTCTACAATTAATATAGTAGAAAATGGTCACTTTTCACCTAATAAAGCACATTACTATGCAGATGACCATGCCCTTTTCTGCACAGCTGGGAGGTCTTTCCAGCACATTGTTGCTATTGGATGCATGCCCAAATGTGATTCCGCTGCCATGCAGTGAATTGCTACAATTCTACCACCAGCACAAAATCTGGAATACACATACAATGTAACTTTGCTGGGATATTTACTTGACAGTCTGTTGAAGTCTACTTGGCACCATTTTCTATTCTAGAGGTCCCACATGCAGCTTATGGCCAAGTTGATTGTAGCCAAGTTGATTTCAGTCTATTTTGGCAGTTACAAACATGCTCACAAATAAAATGAAAAAAAAGAAAGAACGATCTGGGGGGTTGGGGGCAGTAAAGTTATACTGAAATTCACCTTTCTCTACAATCTTCCCAGCAGTTTAGGTTTTTATTATGGGCCATATCTGGCTCAGGGGATATTTTTTGTCTAAATTGCCTACATCTGCCTTGGAGTTTGGTATTTATCCAAATTAAGATATCAGATCAGGGGCAAGTATAATTCACAATTCTGTAGCTCTAGGTCACAGTCATGGAGAATAAAAAAAAGTCCAATTACACAAAAATTGAGGGTGATAGACTAAAATGGCAAGAAAAGGTGAGGAATGATTGAGTTGTGATTGGTGTGTAAGTAGCTCAAAGAGAAAGAATGGATTCAATAAATGCTAAAGAAAATCAAACACAAGATTTGGATGAGAGGGTTAGCAATACTGATTGGAAAAGCAGTCAAAGTAATAAATGATTAGAGAAGAGATGAACTGTAACACAGTGGTAGAAAACATGCTGAGAATCAGGGGTGGGATTCAAATTTTTAACAACCGTTCTGTGGGCGTGGCTTAGTTGGTGGGCATGCTTGGTGATCATGTGACTGGGTGGGCGTGGCCAACTCAACATCACTCACATCGAGGCACACATCTCCTTGCCTGGTCTCTCATGAGTGTGGGGATGCTGCAACAGTCGTAAGTGTGAAAAATGGTCATAAGTCACTGTTTTCAGTGTCATTGTAACTTTGAATCGTCACTCCACACAAGTAAAGTACCAGCAAAGGAGGAAAAAAAACTCCAGAGAAGTTCCTGAGACAGGAAGTCTAGTCCTGCCAAGAATGTAATAAAAGTTAATGGAGAGGCAGTTTCTGTAAGCAACACCAGAATCTTTCCTTCCTGCCTTTCTTACAGGATTAGGCCAGTAATTTCTTCTAACAACCGGTTCTCCAAACTGCTTAGAATGTTAACAACCGGTTCTAGAGAATAGGTGCGCACTTGTAGAATCCCACCTCTGCTGAGAATGTAGAAGGCCTAAGCTGAAACTCCAAGCTTATCAATAGTGCAACATCAAAATGGATATTTTCTTGCCAATGTGTAGAAGTATAGTATAAAGTAAAACATGCTAATCTTTTCAAAGGTGTTTCCTCATTCCTTGGAATATAACTAGACTAAATTTATAATTAATTTTGGGGATCAGGACAGATATCTTCAAGGACAATCTTCTAAATTTGACCTTGTGGGATGTACAATTGCTATGTTCTACCTTTGTTCCCATTTGAATTCTGATATCTGCGATAGGAGCAAAACATCAATTCTCTTTTCTCCAATTTGAACACAACCTTCTTTATTTTCTATAACTCAGCTGGGCTGCTCCTTTTCAAGTAACATCAGTGCAAATACTTGTGGAGAAGAATAGATCCTTGTAGTGCCTGATGGGAGAGATGAAAGGAGAGACTTGTAAATTTATCTTGCACTTCATGCATCTCTTGGAAAGCTCCATATAAATAGAATCAGAACTTTTGTGCTTGATGCCACTTAAGCGTATTATAAACAGCAACAGGTGGAAGGCCTGCTTTAACAATTGAACCAGTTATAACAACCACAATTGGTCTGTTATATTTCTGATGTAAATTCCATAAGCATTTTTATTTATTTCAAACCAAGGGGATCAAGAACTGTATTAGGAGCTAAATATAATACCATTCTGTTTCAGTTTTGCTTACACACACACACACACACACACACAGGAGCCAGTTGAAGATGAAATCTTTTTAAAAATATATTTAGGTAGAGTTGGTTGATGACCTGTTTATTTCCCACTGAATCACAAAAATTTACATGGAGGCTAGATTGATTTGGGTTGATTTGGTTTGGTTTTAGGATTTTTTTTTTTGCAAATTCCCATTTATTTCCCATATGTATTAATTTAGATAAGAATGTACTTCAGGCTTGTAAGATCTTTTTCTAGTACCCCAGGATATTTTAGCCAAGTACTAATAGGAAAAGGCATTTAACAGCTGAAACTCATGATGATACATATTTTGGATACCCCAGATAACCAATAAAAATCAACCTCTGCATTAGCACAGATGTTTAATAGTCTAGAGTTGTGACTTGTTTAATGGCCCACATCTAAACCAATCTATGGTTTATGGGAATGTGTAAAACCAGCCATTTGGATAAAAGTTACTACAATTACTTAGAACGGCACTCAAGGGGTAAAATACAGTGTGGATTACAGTCTTGATAAGATATAAAAGGAGGGTGGGAAAAAGGCAGATAGCTTGTTGGCACCAGCTTGTGTATGTTGTATTAGCCAAGTGTACTTTGAATTATGTAAAACATTTGGAAGTGACCTAAAATTACAGAAATGCCAACTTTTGGAAATCAGAAATGAGACAAAGGAATCTGGAAAACTGGAGGGGAGGGTAGAAGTGGGGGATGGAAAGTTTGAGCCAATAATTCCATGTATTCAGCTTAGTGATGCACAGCAAAATAAGAATTCCTCTACTGGAATACTCTGCTAGTAACTTATCTGCAGCAGCAGTGAAAAAATCAATGGTTCATTCATTACATTACAGAGGTTTGGAAATTAAAAACCAATCAATCACAAAATCCCGATTCCTGACAGTATCACATATTTTTCCTAGAAAGAACTGCCCATCATATGATTTTGGAGCAACTCTACATTGCCTTTAGAAACAGAAAGGTTATGAAAAATCATAATAAGAAAACAATTTACAGTTAGGATGACCTGATCTGGAGAATTTGCATTATTCTGTTAAGTGATAGTTTGAAAATGTGTGAGGCTCTCCTCAGAGGATGAAAGTTATTTTATGACAAATTATATGGACTTTTCTCATGAATTTTGCTTGAAGCAAAGTCTGTGGCAACTACCATCATAGATGAAATACTTACAAGGTGATGACTGGTGTCATGAAATAATTTCCCTGGTGCCGTTTTTCCTTAGGCAACAGGAATTAAGGCTCCTCCGCAAGTGGAAAAAATTAGATTCTATGTCTGCAGTCCCACCAAGTTGGCTGATTGTTTAGGCGCTGTGTGTGTGTGTGTTTGTGTGTGTGTGTGTGTGTGTGTACTTTTGAGTTAGTGTTTGGCTCCTAGTGGCTATCTGTATTTGTCCCTGTAGTTTTCTTGGCACGATTTTTCAGAAGTGATTTGTCATTGCCTGTGTCCTTCCTAGGATTGAAAGAGAGAGAGAATGCTCAAGGTAACCCAACTAGCTTTGTGCCTAAGGCAGGACTAGAATTTCCAGTCTCCCAGTTTCTAGCCTGATATCTTAATCACTGAACCAAAATGGCTCTCAAGTTATTTTCCCAACACAAGGATTATGAGAGAGTGATTGACCAAATCAGTACTCCTGTTTTTTTGTTTTTAAAAATTCCAATATATCCCAGTAATGCTGTTGGGCTGGGTCTTTGTGACTGAAAGTAATCTAGGAGTGCTCCCTATCCCTCTGTCTCCCCCCCCTCCCTCCCTCTCCCCCCCACTATGTGTGTCTGTGTCTCTGTATGTGTGGGCATGTTCTGAACTCATTTTACCTCGTGCCTGTCTGCAATCATTGGTTTTGTCTTCAGCTGGTTAATACAAGGAAAGAGCTTACTTGGGTTCCTGGGCAAGTTAGAACTACTGTTTCCACAAACTGTGAAACATAGTTTCAGTTGTGCAGATTGATTTGAATTATGGCAGGGAATTCTGAAAATTTAGAGTATTGGTTGAATGAACTGGCTAGATAATCCAGTTTAACTAGTAGCACCTAATTTTAAAATATTATCCTGTTATATCACCCAGTTACATAGAACCATGTGTAGATTTGACAGCATCCAGTTGGTTTTAATCTAATCTAGCAAATGTTCTTGTTTCGAACTTGGTTTTTCTTTTTGGTATTTCCTGACACCAATATTCAGAGAGTCTGTTCGGAATTTGTAATGATTTGAATGAATTACTTGCTTATTAATAGTCGCCATTTACTTTGTCTTTTCCCCTTTTTTGTTGATCACGTCAGAGACTGACTTCTGCTACTTTTTTTAACCATTTGGAGCCATAGAATTGCAATGAGATATCAAATTATGACATCTGTTCCATTACAGTATGCCTCCAGGTTATGGTGATTTTATTAAAGTTTTATCTTAATTCAATATTTTGTCTCTTATATTGTATTCTCCACATATCTTATATATACTGTATACATTTGCTGATAAATAAATAAATAAATAAATAAATAAATAAATAAATAAATAACCATTTGGTAGGGTTATTTAGCATACGATGATAACATGACCAAGAGAGGACCCAAAAGCCACCCATGTCCATAGCATTCCTTAAGCTACACATGCTCCATGGGTGGTACTAAATGGGTCACAGCAATCAGATGGAGCTGTACTACCCTTCTGGGCCTCACGGTCATGACAAACAGAAGAATATAAAATTATAATCAATGAATGCTATTTTTAAGCCTATACACATCACAGTCCACATTACATTTAGTCCGCACTTGGTCAAATCAGGAATATTATTCATTTATTCATGTATTTAATGACATTTCTCCGCTCCTTCCAGCGCGACCTCAAAACATGGTTATTCTTACAACCCGGCCTGGACTGACAGGGGATCAGGCTTTTAATTCGAAAGGTTATTTGGCGTTGATTTAATATTTTTTAATTTTTTTTAACTTTTGTATTCTTTGTTTTTATGTACGCTGCCCTGAGTCCCGGGAGAGAGGGCGGCTTATAAGTCCAAATAAACCCAAGTCCAAATAAACCTAAACCTAAACATTTGTATAGCCACCCATCTCATATAGAGATTCTGGGTGGCATAGATAATAGTAATCAAAAGTACATGAATATGAGCACATAACCTATCTGAATAAAAGGTACACCAAATAAAAAGCAAAATGGCAACAAATCACTTGAAGAGTGCATTCCATTAACTGCCATAGAACCATCTAGCACTGGGGTCTCCAACCTTGGCAAAGCTGGCTGAGGAATTCTGGGAGTTGAAGTTGGTCTTAAAGTTGGAGATCCCTGATCTAGCAAGCTTTATCGTGGAATTCAGCTATTTGACAGGGCTAACTCTTAAACTGTGCCCTTGTTGGTGGCTGTATCTATGAAACACCTGAATGTTGAACCAGATTTTTAAAAAAACACAGAGGATAGGCCCGCTGTGGTGGATATTTATATAGGTGAGCATGATGGAGAGTCCCTTTTAGTTTATTTATATCTTATTAAAGGCTAAGCATATTGCTTTCATAGTTGAAACCTGTTCCCAAACATTCTTGAAATGTTCTAGCCTATTACAGTAGTTCCTTCGGAAATATGTTCAGCAGTTGTCTACTAAAGCAACAATCTATTATTAACCAACATGTAATTAGTTCATTAAAAATATCTGAACTGAACACTATGTAACATAATACAGGCTACTAGCCGAGGAAGGAGTTTTTAGGTCCTAGCTAAATGTCAGTGAATTTATAATGCAAAGGAGAGAAGAGACAAATGCCAGCTGGCAGGGCCCACCATGTTTCAGATTACTTTAGGTTTATGGCCTGCACTATTTTTCTCTTTTCTTCTTCTTTTTCAATTAATTAGATTATGCTACTCAAGAGTCTTGGAATGTCTTGGCTAAATGCCAAGCTGATCTGCCCAGCACATTGTAAGATTAATTAAGGTGTTTTAAATTTCACCAGTATGGGATTTATTATTTTGATGTACCTTAAAAACTAGTATTTGCAAGGGCTAACAAATAAATGTTGAAAATGAAGCTGTACCAGCAATTTTGTTTATTTCATTTAAAACATTTTAACCACCTCTCCCTTCCATTGCAAGGCTCCCAGTGTTACTCTAAAATCTTACAATATACATCTAATCTACACCCATAATAAAGTTCAAAAGAACCATGAAGATAATAACTCAGAAAGAAAAGGATCTTCACTAACAATGCTGCTGGACATGCTATCTAAGAGCTCTTCAGAAAGATCTGCTGTTTTGGATATAAATGCATTGCTAATGGGGCAGACATAACCTCATATTCTTTAACCAAAGTCCTTCCATGTTTTTGAAACATGAAATGACAACTGAGGCAAGATGGTTAAGGTATAATTTTTGAAAATCAAGAATCATCATCTGGTTAATTTAGGCAAATAATAGACTTTAAATACAGTAAGACTGCAATGGGCTCCCCCCAGATCCAGTTTAGTCAGCTACTGGGGTTTGCAGGGGTTTCGGAGAGCCCCTAGCTAAGATTTTGTGCAGTTCGGAGAACCCCCAAATCCCACTCCTGGCTGGCTCCATTCACCCCACTTCTCCCCTCCCAGGAATTCCCAGATGGCCTTTTTGAATGTAGGTAAGTGCAGGACGCACACAGAGGCTTGGGGAAGGCAAAAAATGGTCCTCTCAGAAATTTGAGGCCAGAAATGGGCCAATTTCTGGCTTCCAGAAAGTCTCCGGCGCTTCGGTAGGACAAAAACACACCCCGCTGTGTTGCAGTAGGCCAACTAGGCCACACCCACAAAGCAACCAGGCAGAGAGCCTTTTGCTAAAATTTTTGAAGCCCACCCCTGGTCTCCTTCATCTTGAAGTATTCTGTGGATCAGTTATGAAACAATAGAAATGTATACTGCGAAAGGAGAGTTCTAGGACTAATTTTTAGAGAGCTGGTACCAAATGGAAAAATGTGGAAATATTCCAAAGATTGACATTCTGTGAAATGTTGGTTACTGTACCAGTATACTCAGAACACTGAGATCTAATAAGAGTTTATTGTGTGAGATCTGGGCCATTTTAATTTTTATATTAATTTTAATTTGATAAAGTTTGGCAGATACCATCAAGATATAGGTATCTTGGGTCCTATGGATTCTGCATCACAGATTTTGCTTTGGGATGAGTCTTCTTGTTCTTGCCCCATGAAAGACAAGAACATAAAACATAGAATAACAGAGTTGGAAAGGATCTTGGAGATGTTCTCGTCCAACCCCATGCAGGAGACCCTATAGCATTCTGGACAAATGGTTATTCTTGAATACCTCCAGTGATGGAGCACCCACAACTTCTGTTGATAAGCTATTCCACTGATTAATTGTTCTCAATGTCAGGAAATGTCTCCTCCATTCTAGGTTGGATCTCTTTTTAATGATCTTGCACCCATTACTCCTTGTCCTGCCCTCAAGTGCTTTAGAGAATAGGTCAACCCCTTTTCTGTAACAGCCTCTCAACCACTAGAAGATTCTGTGTAGACACGTACTAATTTTTCCTCAATTGAAGCTAATGAACTTTAGAAGAGATGGATGATCATGTTGAATCCATCCCATTACCAATATGGGATTGCATTGCAATTAATTATATCCAGAAATTCATCTGAAATAGCTAATATGTTCCATTAGGTGGAACAGTAAATACAGCCTCGTATTTAACCTCAAGGAGTAATTTATACAATTATTTAAATTATTTAAATATTTTATGCAAAGGAATAAAGCTGACAAAATCTGGGCTTATTGAAAGATTGTCATGCTAAAATAAATCATAAAATGAAACAAGTTAACTAATTTAGCTTACCGCTTTAAAAAAAGATACAAAGCAACAATGAGGTAGAATTAATGGTAAAAAAATTTTTTTTCAAGATCTCCATCTCCTAATGAGGATTAATGTTGGCCAGATTTAAAAGTAATTCCAATTTGAGAGCAGACCTGTAAACTTTTGAATTCAATGCTCCCTCTCAAGTACAACATATTTTATCTAAACCATTTTTTCTTTTTCTGTATTCAGAGAAACAGCTCAAGAATGAAGCTTTTGGAAAGCAAAAAGAAAAAGAAAAAAGAAACCTTCTAGAACAGACTCAGGCGGGAAATAGTTTTTGACTTATTCTGCATGAGACCACAATCTGGAATTTAGCTAAACCAAGAATAAAAGCAAAGAATTTCATCATTACATAATGTACAAAATCATTATAGATGACATAAAAGGAGAAAAGGTAATAGGATTTATCTGAAAAAAATGAAACCCTTAATTTTATCAGAATATTTATTATATATAATACCTATTTAATATTTGTCAAAAATGTATGTGGTTACATTAATAAACATAATTCAGCTTTGGATATGGATTTGACCTAAGGGGTTAACTTTACTGCAATGGGAGGCTGTGGATTTAAAAAATGAGTTAAGGGGGAGTGATCTTGAAAACCTTTTTCCAATCTTAGAGGGCTGGTAATGATTTTAGTACTTTATTGTTGGTGTAGATTCAAGGTAGGGTAGATTTTGATTATGTTCTCATTTGCTTTCAGCATTGTGAAAATACTGTTTTAAAAGTTATTGTGTAAGTACAATAATAAATAAAAGTAGATAGTATTTTTGAAAACAGCTGAACATTTGCTGATAAATTCTATGGAGATATGCAATCATGCAGGTCATTTGCTGATAAAAGACTCAGCAATTGCAAATGGCCTAATATTAAAGGTGAATTACAACCCCGACAGATAAGAGTTCCTTTTCATAGCAAATATGTTGAGGCTATAGGAGTTGGCCTAAACTAGAACAATTCTGAGTGGGAGCTGGAAGAAGCAATAAGGTATGCCATGTCAAAGGTTCTGCAGAACAGCATTGGACAGAAATCTGGTGGATCCAAATCAGCTTCTTTCTTCCTTTGAAATACTGCTAGATTGTCACAGTTGAAGTTCATTTGTGCATGAATACTGTTATGTATACAGAGTTTGAATTGATTGGTTGTTCTTGTAAAGTGTTTGAAATCATTGGTTAAAAAGTGCAGGAAAACCCTGAGGCAGCCGGCTATATATAGCTGGCTCGGCTAAGCCAAATCGGGTCTGTTCTGAGCTGAAGTCACAATAAAACTTAAGAGCTGAAGCACTCCGTGTCTGCCTCTCTATGCAAACTTAACACTGGCGACGAAGGTGGGATTCCCCTGAAGAGAAGGCAACGCAGAACAGAAGCAGAGCGAGATGGCTGCGCTGAACACCGCCCCAGCCCCGTTCGATCCGATGGCAGAAGACTGGGAGTCGGATGCAGATTGTTTCCAAATGTATCTGGAAGGAAACGATCTGGCCGCCATTTCCAAGCAGCGGAAGAGGGCGGTCTTTCTCATGTACTGTGGTCCGGTGGTTTTCAAGATGGCGAAGGCACTCACGGGAGCAGCAGACGTGAAGGTAATGGCATGGCCTGATCTGGAAAGGCTGTTAAGAACCCATTACGCGCCACAAGTATCGTGCCTCATTAAGAGACACAAATTTTATCGTCGTGACCAGGGGGAAAACGAAAGCGTAAATGACTTTGTGGCAAGTTTAAGAGACATTGGGGGTGCATGCGAATTCAACAGTTTAGAGGAGGTCATGTGCAACCGTTTTGTGTTGGGCCTTAAAGGCAAGGTATTACAGAGCAAGTTATTAATGAAACCTAAGATCACGCTGAAAGAAGCCATAGAAGAAGCATCTTCAGCAGAAGCCACCAAATCCTCAGCAGCAGCCATGAGGAAAATGAACAGGGCCACGAGCCATTCTGATGGGGAAAAGACCACCACAAATCATTGTGATGAACTAGATTCTGAGTCAGATTGCAGTGAGGTGGAGGAAGGAATTTACAGACTCAGAATGGAGCGGAAAAAGAAAGACCTGGGAAGAAAGAGGCAAGATTTCTACTGCAGAGGTTGTGGGGAAGCCACCCCGCACTGAATGCAAGTTACTAGACACCATTTGCCTCCGTTGTGAAAAAAGAGGACACCTAGCAAGAGTCTGCAAATCATCCAGAACTCCACCAAACAGAAGGAAGTTTGCTGCAAACAAAGACAAAGAATTCAAGCCAAACAACGTCAGTGAGAAAATGGGGCGCAGCACAGAAGCAAAGGGGAAGAATGAAACTCATCAGACAGTAACTATTGGTCATTCATTTTCTATAAAAAACAGAAAAGTGCATGTCAAGGTACTTATTGAGGGAAGGCCTTGCCAAATGGAAGTGGACTCAGGCTCATACCTATCTATGGTGTCATGGGACACTATTCACAGACTACTTCCAAACATCCAGAAGAATCACTTCAAGAAGCAAGCATTGACTCTTAAAGACTACCAAGGGAACAAGATTCCAGTAGTTGGAACAAGAGAATTCAACGTGAAGTTCAAGGGCCACACCAAACGCCTACCACTGACCATCATGGACAAGGATCGCCCAAGTCTGCTGGGACTTGAGTGGTTCAACCCGCTGGGCATCGAGGTGACTGGCATCAATCACGTGAGCAACACTGAGTGGGAAGAGGCCTTGAAGTCTGAATTTCCAGAGGTCTTCAGCGACGGATTAGGCAAGTACTTGGGGACCCCTCTCACCTTTAACCTAGATCCCAAGGTACAACCAATCTGTTTAAAATCCAGAAGGGTTCCATTTGCCTTAAAGGAAAAAATTGATGCACAATTAGATAAACTAATAGCTCAAGGGGTTTTAGAACCCACTGACCACTCCAGGTGGGAGACACCCATAGTCACACCAGTCAAGGCTGATGGGTCTGTGAGAATCTGTGGAGATTACAAGGGACATTGAACCATGCTACAACAGAGCATATCCAGTTCCAGTAGTGCATCATTTATTACATTCTCTTGGCAGGGGCACAGTTTTTGCCAAATTGGATCTGGCCCAGGCATATCAACAGTTAACACTTTTTTTTAACACTTTGGGGAACCAAATAGAAACAGCAATGGCATTTCTTGGCACAAATTAACTTTGCATCTGGATGGAAAATTAAAATAAATAAAATACAGTATTGCCTGATTCTATAGATTAAAAATAAATTCCTGAGTGTTTTCTTAAAATTTATTCTACCAATAGCAAAAATGCTTGAAACAAATTTTGGCACTTAAATAAGCCATGAATTCATCTTTACATCAATGCATGTATTCTTTATTTTCATAGTTTAAGGTCTGCTTTATAATGCATTCAGATACTTTTGAATTCCATTCACTATAGCACAGAGCTTTTATATTTCCCAAAATGTTTTAAGACAGTCTTAAACTATTTTACAAGAAAAGACTTATCAGTCTTTCGCTTTAAAACTTTTCTTTTATAATTTAGAAATGATATCTGTTAGCTTTAGCAATGAAAGAACAGAACAATAGGAGGCTTTTCCAAAGCCAATAAAAGTATTTAATACTGAGATTTTATTTCCCCTCCCACATGAATGAAAGGTCATGTATTTTTTAGTTCTGAAAAAGAGAAAATACAAGATCAGGAAAATAACTGCAACATAATATGCTAAGGATCATATAGCTTACACATAGAGAGACACATAGACACACTAACCATTTTTAAAGCATTTCTCTTTTTAAAGTCTTAGACATTATGCAGTTATTTCATGGAGTTGGCATAGAGACAAATTCCTGATGTAGTTTTTGTTGGTCAGGACTGACATTTCATAGAAACTAGTGAGAAGTTAGATGTTAATCATTCATTCCACTGGTTTCAATGGGTCATAATAAAATTGTTATTGGATCTGGGCTGCACACCAAATTATGTAAATCTGAAAATGGTAATTGGCAAACAGTAACTTTCCGAAGATTTTCTTCATTTCTACTCTTGCTTCTACTTTTAACTACAATCAGGCAACAATTAAAAAAACCTGTGCTTTGTAAATTCACATTTATTAATTGTTGTGGTTTTATTTTTTATTTTATTTATAATTTATACAGCACCCAACTGAGACATAGGTGACTAAAGGTGGCTTACAATATTTAAAAAATTATCCATCATATAATGTGAATATGAATCAGCACATCTCTTTTTGTAATTGATGATTGAGCAAATACATCTTATGAATTAATCAAAATCATGCTAGAATCAGCCGCCATTTTTCAATAGTGACTTGCTTTTCCCAAACTATACAATTAAGGCTATCTCACAATTCTGTATGTGATCATAGATAGGAAGAAAAGAATGGGAGAATGTAAAAGCATTTTCTGAAACTATCTCTACAGACAGAAAAGAGAATTGAAAGAAACACAATTCTGCTGGGCAAAAAAATCAAGTAGAGGGACGTAAAAATTTGTTTGAGCTGGTGAAATCCACATGTGTCCAGTGGAGATGATAGAGTTGAAGAAGTGGTCAGACAGAACCAGGAAAAGCTCCATATCGAGACAAATTTAATTCCCTTTTTATCTACAGAGCTGTAGTACAAACTTGCCTGAGCTATCTTTACACTTCTGCTAAGGTAAATGAGTTCACCATGAAAAAAGGTTGTAGTCTTTTCAATTATTTGTGCAGAAAGAGAATGCCTTGCAGCTGTTGGGGTAGAGCCTAATGGAATCTGCCAACACTTTTCTGATGCAAGCACAGATGTAGGATTTAAAAAAAAATTAAACAGAGGAAGGGCACCAGGTCAAATATAAACCTTTTTTTTCTGGGCACACTTTCCAAATTTCTTTTCTAACTAAAATGAAGGGAAGACAAAAAGCCTTTTTAAGGGATTCAGAAAATGCAGTTGTGAAGGGAAGGGGGAAGAAAGACACAAGGAGCTTTTGCATGCAGAAAGAAAAAGAAAAAGTGTAATGGTCTTGCCTCTGACATAGGCCATTCCACCTCCACTACATTAAAACACAATCCAATGGAGAAGTTAGTCTACAAATT
The DNA here is from genome assembly GCA_009733165.1 of Naja naja. Taxonomy (NCBI): domain Eukaryota; kingdom Metazoa; phylum Chordata; class Lepidosauria; order Squamata; family Elapidae; genus Naja; species Naja naja. Next base: position 55,961,256 of record CM019148.1, read on the forward strand.
CAGGGTAGTTCACTATAGGAAGGAGCAGTGACAGGGGAGAATGTTCAAAGCCTGACCATATTTTACCTCTCTTCCTTAGATAAAGAAAGGAATGTGGTTTCTAAAGTTGTTGAGCAACGACCACACAGTTTTCAGGGTGGTGATAGTTTTATGAGTTTTCCCAGTAATTAGAAGCAACACAGGAAGAGAGAAGAAAGATGAGGTTTCTCAGCCCTGTAACCTTCCTCCCAGGCTGCCAAAAACAGAGATTTGACAGTGTGGAATCTGAACTCAGCTGAGAACGCACTCCAAAATGTGGTATGATATTGAAGTAATTTATGTCTAAAGGATGTCAGTTCTATTCTTGCAACAACTTCAGAAATAAACTCTCATCAGGTTCAAAGGCAAAAACGTCATGATGCGTCATGTGATGTGATCAAGTTTGACACCCGTGTCCTAGTCCAACTCTTTGCTCAAGGCAGGAGTCCTTATTCTACCCCAGACAAATGCATGAGTTGAATAGATGAGCTCCCTGAATAAATTTACGAATAAATTTATCCAATTCGATAAATACAATAAGGGATGGAAATAACTGGAATCTTCATTTTATTCTTGTATGTGGTTGTTTTTGAGAAAAATATGACTTCAGCAATAGAGTGGTTGGTCAATGCCTAGAACTCTCAACCTGACTCTGTTGTTACATCATCAAACCCCCAAAACTTTAATCTTAAACTGTCTACCATGGACCTCCCTCCATTCCTAAGAGGTCTGTAAGGGGGCGTGCATAAGTGCACCAGTGTGCCTGCTGTCCCTGTCCTATTGTTCCCATTTATCTATTTATTTGTACTCATTTATTATGTATATACTTACACCTGTTTATACTTATATGTTTATATGTTATGTTCATACTTATACTTGTTTTCTCATACATGCTTGACTAAATAAATAAATAAATTTAAAAAATATTTCAGCTAAGAAACCTCCCCCTCCCCCATGCTAAAGTCTCTCCCCTGAACATTTGTATTGCTCTGAGTTTGTTTGGTATCCTTTCTTTTTCTTGATAATTCACTCTTGATTGAAACTTTCCTTATCTTTTCATTCCTTCCTACACTGCCATTTAATCCATAAGCAGTGACTTATGTTTATGAATATCTTCAGAGCTTTGCTACTAATCCTATGTTGTTTTTTGCTTCCCTTACTCCCATCCACCTGTTCAGGAGGAGGCGGGGTGTGAAACCAAAGGGAAAGGCAGGAAAAGGGAAGGGGTTTCTTGGAAAGACTAGATAGACATGATGGAGCTTGTGTGAGATTTATTAAATGCTGGAGATGATCAAAGGACTGTATCTAGAAGTGCTACAGAAAAAAAAACATTTATTATCCAAATGCAGAGCATGGGTTTTCAGGGCTGCACATCATTTGTGAAAGCCTTAAATACAATTCTCTAAATTATTTCCAAGGTGTCATTTTATTTCTGTGTTAGGAAAAACTATTTGATGCATGACTAGACAGTAAACATACGAGCTGCATTCAAATATGCTATATTTCAAATGCAAATTAAAATATTTTTTATTGCAGCTCCAAACACTACTTTTTGAAGCATGCAATAGAAATGGGGCCTTGGTGGTTCAGGCTGTTAATAGCTTAGCACTTAGTTCCAGCTGCCTGTAATTACTGCAGGTTCAAATCCCACCAGGCTCAGCCTTCCATCCTCTCGGGTAGGTAAACTGAGGACCCAAGATTGTTGGGGGCAATAAGCTGACTTTGTAAAAATGCCGCTTAGTAATAAGCAGGCATATACAATGGAAGGAAGGCTATTGCTGAGCGCATTGGGTTGTATCCCCAAAATTGTAAGCTGCCCTGAGTCTCCGGAGAAGGGCGGGATATAAATATGAATTTAAAAAAAATGCCAAAAATAGATGTAAGAGAAGGAATGGCAGAACTGGAGGTGGAGTTAAAAGCGGGATCAGCCTAGAATCCCTTTATAGGCACAAGTGAACTAAGTTCAACCCTCTTTGAATTCTATTGACCTTTATCTAACCCCAAGGAGGTATTAACCATTAGTTAAAAAGATTCTTGTGCATAGGCATGACTAACAGTTAATTAAATTAGTTTAATTAGACCTTCATGAGTAGAGTTACTGGCTACCAACTTTCCTGGCTTCAAATGGGATCAATGGCTATCAGCTTTCATGGATGTGTGCCTGTCTGTGAAAACCATCTGCTGTGTAGTTGGTTGGCCATTGTGACAACAGACTGCTGGATTCGATGGGCCAGGAATGCAATCCAGCAGGGCATTGCTTATGTTCTTGTTTTCCTCTTCCATGTTTCATCCATTTCCACAGCTTGCCTTTCAGCCTCTCCTATAAAACCAATGCTACTCAGAACAATCAGCTATATTGTGCCACCCTGTTTAAACAATCCCACCATTAGTTATTCATCTTGTAAGAATTAGCATATATGTCACACCCTAAGAATGGGAAGATACAGATATGAAAAACACAAAGATACAAAAGGAAAAGGAAAATGTTCTCATTCCCACCCTCATGAGACTAAAAAGGAGGGAAGCAATCTAGTTCTGGAATTTGGACAATCATTCATTGACCCATACCAAGTAAAGAGCACAATGGCATATACATTACTGGGTCAGATCATTCTAATAGTGCATGTTCTCAGCTCAGTGGCTTTCACTGTCATTCAGGGCTTCAAAGCAAACATTGCTATTTTGTTAGTAGAGACATGTCTACAAGAAAGAGCACAGGCATTTTTAGCCTTGTCAGGAGTTTCTTTGTATACTCTATGGAGCCACCATTGTTTAAAATGCCCATAAGACTGTGCTATTCAAAAATATTCCTTTGTAGCTTTCATAGATTACAACCCTCTAGTACAATATATATTGGTAATGTTCTTCCTGTTTCTGAATCTGTAAAATCCAGAGTTATTGTTTTATATGTTCAGGCAGAACATCTAAGAGAATTTGAACTATATTCAGTACAAAGTCATACAAAATGTTGATAATACATGGGTATAGTTAAGCCAGTCACAGGGTCCCGGTACTTATCGTTTTTGTGATTACATAAACAGCCCTTTCTCACAGAATCTGGGTTTTTTTTAATTTGCACCAGACAATGAATAATCAAATGATTGCATAAAAAGTAGGCATACCAGCTTTCTGACAAAGAAAGAAAGAAAGAAAGAAAGAAAGAAAGAAAGAAAGAAAGAAAGAAAGAAAGAAAATGTGACACTGAACAACAGTGAATGCTGCATTAATTATTGTTCCATATTCATATCTTTACATTTCTCTTATTCTGAATTGGTAAACATCCTGTTTAATGTTTTAACTAAGAATTTACTAAATTTTAGCTATTTTTTAAAGAAAGAAATGTGGCAAAAAGCACAAACACTAGAACCAATAATTCCCATTTCATTATCAGCATTAGCAGTGATCTACATGGGTAAGATTGTAGGTTGATAGCCAGTGAATGATTGTACTTAAATTGTTTAGACCGTAGTCCAGTTTTATATCCACTTATCTGGGATTAACTCCTATGAACTCAGTAGGAAATTTCTGAGTAAAAAGCTCCTAATCGGAATTGATGTAAGAAAGTGCTTAATAATTACAAACTAAAGCCAAGATTAAATGTATCCCATAGATCTAGACTATAATCCCCTTATATAACAAAGTAAAGTTTGGGATCAAAGCCATAATGAAACTTCAACTCTATGACTTTAGAGGAATGTTTAACTTTATAGGAACATTGTTACACATTTAGATATGAAAGGAGATTCATTTGGCCATTAAGTAATCAAGTCACAGCTGATTATATAATATGGGAGCTAACCACTTAAACAGGTATTTAATTCTTATGTGGCTTCTTTAGGACACCTTCCTCAAACCTTTCAATCTGCACTTAATTTGTTAAATTATGCTACATTTCCTAATTATTGTTGTTATCCATTTACTGTAAATGCATATGGCTTTCCACATTACTCTTGGATTGGAGCTGTCAACTATTTATCTGTACTAAATACTAAAGGAAAGAAAGAGTGAGGGAGAATCACTTGGAAGAGAGATGATGGAAGTAAAATTTATTTTGTTAATAATGTGAATAAACAAAACACTGAAGGAAACTAGAAGAACATAGACAAATAACATTGTCAATCACCCTGCCAACAAAAGTGCATATAGTCAAGGCTATGGTTTTCCCAGTTGCAATGTATGGCTGTGAAAGTTGGACCATAAGAAAGGCTGGGCGCCAAAGAATTGAGGCCTTTGAACTATGGTGCTGGAGAAAACTCCTGTGAGTCCCTTAGACTGCAAGGCAATCAAACCAGTCAGTTCTAGAGGACATCAACCCTGACCACTCTTTAGAAGGCCAGATCCTGAAGATGAAACTCAAATACTTCATCCACCTAATGAGAAGGAAGGACTCACTGGAGAAGAGCCTAATGCTGGAACGATTGAGGACAATAGAAGAAAGAGCCGACAGAGAATGAGGTGGCTGGATGGAGTCACTGAAGCAGTAGACATGAGCTTAAATGGACTCCAGAAGAGAGTAGAGGACAGGAAGGCCTGGAGGAACATTGTCCATGGGGTTGCGATGGGTCGGACATGACTTCGCAACTAACAACAACAAACATTAGAGATCCAGATTGTCCCCGACCTGAGAGCCTTTTGCCGCACCCTTAAAACATGGTTATTTGAGCAAGCCGATCTATCCCCATGAGAAGTATATTTTTAATTTTTGATTGGAATAATCGTTTTAAATTTTTTAAAAAATTTATTGTTGGTTGGGCTTAATTCTAGTTTAATCTTTATTTTAATTTTTGTACTGCATGTTTTTATTGCCCTGTAAACTGCCCTGAGTCCCTTGGGAGAAGGGTGGTATATAAAACTAATAATAAAATAAATAAATAAATAAATAAAATTGCCAACAAGTCAAGATATTTGTCTTTCTTCTAAGTTTCAGCACTATCCTAACTAAAAAAAGGGTGAGATTCTGACAGAATTCCAAAGACCTTTGTATGGTGTATGCTACATCTTCCTGCCATATTCTTATTGATTAGATGAATTTTAATTCCAGCCCAGCAACATAAATACGATTATCTCAGCTTCATAGTCTTACCAGGATGGAGAATCATGCTCAGTTGCTGAATGGGAACCCTCCCTCCTCATCCATTTGGAAGGAACTGAATATACTACCTGTTAAGTTTGCATGAAGAGTCAGACGTGAAGAGCTTCAGTGAAGAGTTTATTAAGTGACTACAGCTCGAATGGATCCGACTTGGCTGGGCTACGGCTGCTTCTTATAGCCAGCAGCCGTAGTTGCCAGCCAATGGGAGTGCAGCGTTTTTCCCACACTATTTAAAGCAATCCCATTTGACATTTTACAAGAACAGTTCAAAATAAACCAATAACATTTAAACCTACATACATAACACTACCTAACATGATTTTAGATGTTGGTAGGCAAATTGGTAGGCTAATTGATAGACCACCAATCAGAATAACAGATGTGGAAGGAGCCTTGGCAGTCTTCTAATTCAACCCTTCTCCAGCATCAATCATTTGATGTTATCATTGGGTGCTTGCAGCAGATTCACTTAACAACAGTGGCAAGAAAGGTCATAAAATGGGACAAAACTCACTTAACAAATGCCTCACATAGAAACATAAATTTTGGGCTCAATTGGGGGTCATAAATCAAGGACTACATGTATTAAACAGTGGAACGATTTGCCTCCAGAAGTTGTGACCAGTGGAAGTTTTTAAGAAGAGATTGGAAAACCATTTGTCTGCTTGAGCAGGGGCTTGGACTAGAAGACCTCCAAGGTGCCTTCCAACTCTGTTATTTGGTCAAAGTGTTCTGTTCTGTTCTGTTAAATGTGAGATAGGCAGTTAGTTAAATTGAAATACATAAGTACATATTATAGATAATAAAATGAGACACACTTGAGTGAAACCTATGCTGAAGAAAAGATAAGGATGGTAACCACGCTTCATTCTTAAAACATACAGAAGCTCTCAAGATTTGGATGTTTCTCCAGCATTTGGGCCAGGAGGTTAGACAAGCTCTTTTGTTGATTGGTTTTATGATTGGAATACATTATTTATCTTGAGCATCTGCTTGCTATTGTTTGTAATTTTTGATTTTTAATCTTTGACTGCCTCCCAGAATCACTGCGGTGGGAGGGGTGGCCAAATAAATGATTTAAATAAATACAAACAAATAAAAACCCTTTATAACTATTTTTTTGTGAATCTATGAAACCTCTACAGCAGGGATGGATTCAAATTTCTTAACAACCGGTTCTGTGGGTGTGCCCTAATTTGTGGGTGTGGCTTGGTGGTCATGTGACTGGGTGGGCATGGCTTGCTGACTGGGCATGGCTTGGTGGTCATGTGACTGGGTGGGCATGGCTTGTATGTAAATATTATGAATATTTATGTAAATATTGAATTTTTTTATTTAAGAAAGAGCAACTTTTACCTCAAAGCAGGCAAAGCAAGCAGGCAGATTGAGTTGCTCACAGAATCACAGATTAACTTAGAGATCTATCTACCTGCAATCGGCTACCTGAGTCTGCACTGAAAAGCTTCAGTCCTAAGAAAGGTTCAGCTCTGCTTTTAGATTAGCTAGCAAGCAAGAAATCCAAGGATTTCCTGCTTTCTAGCTAATCTAATCTCCTGGCAGAGCAAAACAGCTAATGGTTGGGGGGGGAGGAAAAATAGCAACTTACAAAACCAGGCAAGTTGGATGGCTCGCATGCCAGATAAGGAGTGTGTGGGTGGGGAGGTGCGGGGCCAGCCAGTGGAGTGATTTGCCAGTTTTCCAAACTGGGGACAATGGTGTGTGCAGCGTTTGCAAGAAATCATCAGCTGTGCCACCTGGACAGCTGACAAACGCTGCACTCGGGTGCACAGTGTTTGAAAATCCTTTTGTTTCCTGCTTTTTCAACCTCAGCTGTGCCGTGCAAAGCAGCTGAGGAGGGAAAAGCAGGGAATAAAGGACAGCCTAGACAGGTGGATGGGCCAAACACCGAACCGGTTCGGTGTCAGCTGCTCTTCGCAGCTACAGGTTCTATAGAACTGGGCCAAACCATTAGCATTCCACCCCTACTCTACAGGATGGGTGTCAAACACGTGGTGTCACGTTGCATGTTTTCCTGTGTTTTTTCTCTTCACGGAACTGAGATAGGCATTGTCTGTGACATATCCGGGCTGCGGGCTGCCAGTTTGACACCCCTGCAGTCTACAGAAATAGGATTGGGTTGTTAAAAAAAAAAACTACAGTTCTTTTTCTCTTGTTAAATGTATTTTTATGTGAAATACTATTCTTTCATAATCTCTAAAACTGTATGAAAGACTATGAGCATTTTTAGATTGCCAAACCAGGTGTTACCAAACCTTAAATGCCTTAAGATTAGTTCCACAATTCAGTCACTCCCAGATGTGTAAACTTTCACTCCTAGAATTCCCTAACCAGCCTAGCTACTGCTGAAAATTCTGGGAGTAGAAGTGCACACACCTGGAGAATTGTTGAAAGAATGGAAAAAGTTAGAATAGTATATACTTACTTCTACTTTTCTCTCATTAGGAAGATATGAGAATAATGGGAACTTTTTTCCATACTGCTTAGCTACACAGTGGCAAGAAACTATTCTTCTGATAAGAAAAGAAAAGAAAAATAAAAATAAAAGATAGCTATATATATTGTCTTCCTTCTGTTAGTAATCTCCTTCCCTAATTAAGGAAAATATGATGGTACACGTTAGTCACTGGGCTAAGTGCTAAACAGGGACTGCAGATCTTCTAAATGGAAGATTTATTTTTTCTAACACACAGCATGCAAAATGGTGCAAGTTATTTTATTTCAACCATTGACTTAAACACAATAAATCTCTACAAATCTCTGTTTCTCTTTCAAAAGCGCATCTGTTTCTCATGGAAATGCTATGGCACTGTTTAAGGCACCAGGTGTTTTTTATGATTATACTTAAGAACTAAGCCCACAATTTCTTATTGTAGTGCAGTTGTTCCCTTTAAAACTGTAGCATCAAAGAGTCCTTGTTTATTGTCATTCACTTGTAACTGTTTTTGGGGGGGAAACAGTACATCTCTACAAAGTTTTGGTAACAGAGCATCTTCAAATTGAGCAAGATATATACATTTCTCTTTCCTCAGTCCCCATAGGGAAGGTTATGTTTTTGAAAGGTTAATGTAACCTAGGCCAGATGAAATAAATTCATTTCCTATCAACCTTGAGGCTGTCAGCAGTTCTTGTTCTTGTTCCTCAGCAGACCACATCTTCCATAATGGATGGCTATCATTATGTAATTTTATTATGTCATAAATGATATTTTTTATTTATAACTAAACTTTCCAGATGTACCAAAGTGGTTTGTCATTTGAGAAATTTGTGTTCCCCACCACTGAGAAACATGTATCAGAAAGTGATACCATGCCTACAACATCGAGGTGCATCATACTTAAAAATAAAAAGTGGATGCTTAATGACGATTGGCCATGTTGGCTGGGAAGTCTAACCCTTTCTATCTCAATGTACTGTATTTAGAAATAACCAGACTTATGGAGATTCTCAGTCTTCTAGATCATGGTTGTCCCAAAGGTGCTTTTTCCAAGAGGCGACTGGACTTTCTGTTTTTTCTTTGAAGACATTTAGCTTCTTCTTGGATGACAAACAAAACATCTTCAAAGTAAAACCAGAAAGTCCAGTTGTCTCTTGAGAAAAGTACCTTTGGGACAACCAGACCCATGGTTCTTTGGCTTAGAATTTAATGTCTAAGGGATGTTTAATCACCAAGCAATATTTGTCCTTGTGATGACCCAGAGTGTAACACAAATGTAACAAAATCCAAAATGTAAATAAATGTTCTTTAATGCCTCCAATTTGGCCCCCCTGTTCAATAATACTCAGTTGGAGATAAAACGTACTCAAAAATAGTCTTCAAAAGCAAGCAATACAGTCCGAATTTAATGAGCAGATAGAGGTGAAATAAAAACCAAACAAACTACAATGACGAAATTTCCACAATGGAACAAGAGAAGTGTTTACCAAATTCAAGGAGATAACAAGGCACAATCTTTTGGAAGGACATCAACCAAGATAACTTCAGACCAAACTAAAATACGCTTTGTTTCCAGCATTTGCCAGTACGCAGGTCCAAACTCTTATGCAGTTCTCACACCTGCAGCCCATGAAGAGGATCAAGGCCCTCTCCTCCCCTGTGTGCCCTAGTATGGATAGGGGATGGGCCTGGGTTCTCCTCTGACTGCTCAGCCGGCCTCTGCCCTTCCCCAGCCTCCTCCACAACCTCCGAAGCCACACTTCCACTCTCTGTCAGCTGTTCCTCCTCCACCCTCAGAATCAGTCTTCACCAGGGGCATGACAGTCCTGATGTTAAGAAAATTTAGCAGCAGCAGCTATCCTCTCATAACAAATGCAAGACACCCAAATAACTCATTTCAATAATACAAACCCTATAATATTTTATGAGTTAAGAGAACAGACATCTTTATGCTTTGATTTTTCTTGTGAGGTTTTCATTCAGAAATGTGGGTGTGGGTGTGTGACTTTTATATTCAAATTTGTTTCAGTGTGATAATACTTGTATTATGCCAGGATACAAAATGCCTTTAACCATGTAATCAAATCAGTGAAAGATATAATGTCTTCATTTGCACAGTCTGTGGAGTTTAGTTTTGAACAGTGATATATATGTACCCCATTTGTTTTCTTTATTTTAGCCCTTTGGAAGCCACGTGACTCTTGGTGACTCTGGGTGTCTTACACTTAAAAAGCAAGAATACCACCCCACAAAAGAGGAGGAACAGCTCCATAAATGGCCTGAATATAAACCCATCTAAAAGAGGCTTTATCCTCTACCTGCCTCAGAACTGGTTCAGTGAAATCAAGACCTACAGTGTATTATGCACACCAAGAAAAATGGCTTAACTTAATAACTTCATTAATGTGTTGTAAAAAAAAATTGCCTATACCATCTTCTTGCTATCTCATAGGCTGATCCATCATGCTCAGAGAAGGAAGAAGTATGAGGACATCTCTAATTGGTATCCTGTTTTTTTGCCCCGGAAAGTATACTTTTGGTTCTCGAACACATCTTGTAAAGAAGATGTAGTTGGTCTGGGCATTAATCCAAAAGGTTGGAATCCAGCTTCAGCTTGATTTAAGAGCTATCATAAATTGTTTCACCTTCTGCTTCAAGTGCAAGCCACATGCCATCAGCAGAGTTTCTCCCTCTCTCAGTCTTTCTAACATCCTTTGCAAATGTATTTTCCCTAAATAGCAGAATAAAACAGGCATATGTCAGATGTTGGTTATACCACAAAATGAGCATCTGCTGTAATCCCATAGTGAAGGGGATCCATGTAAAAATATTTTAAATAGATTTTTTTCAAGTAAAACAATGGATATTCAATTAAATAGAAAGAAAGAAAAATACTCCAAGCTAAGAATTATTCAGCAGAAATAATTCAATCTAAGATGTTGGACTGCCAACAAGGGGATCTTATCAATTTGGTTTAGATGCCTCCTGAATACTGCTTTTGTGTAGTTACGCATGATATGAAAATTGACATATTGGATTCATGTCTGAGGCCAGAAACATGATGGAATACAAGGAAAAAATGTATGTATTGATGCAGATAGTTTGTGTTCACTAGTAAGCTTATATAGTTTGGGATTGTGAACAAATCTTAAATATTGGACAACCTACTAACCATATCCTGTCTGCAATCCATGGAGAAAAATATGTTAGTTAATGGAAGGAAGGCCCAGTCTACTGGGTCTCTAGGACAACTTGGCATGGCCAACTCAGCATGGCCAACTCGCTGCAGGCCAACTTGCCACAGCCAACTTACCATGTAACAATTCACTGCAGAACAAGTTAGACTAATATTGAAAAAGTGGTAAAATAGAATAATTAAATAAAAGATGCAAAAAGAGGCACAAAATTTAAACATTGTTTTAAATAATTAAATTGTTGAATTGTCCAGTAGCAAGTTGTCCGGTGGTGAGTTGGCCATTGTGCATTGGCTGTGGCAAGCTGGCTGTGGCAAATTGTCCCTTTCCACATTCTACTATGGCATCAACCAATACAGGGCTGGAGTCAATAGATCTTTGTTTTCCTGATTGGTTGTTATTTCCCAGTTTTTGGGTTCATGACTGTTAGCAATGCAGTTAGATCTGAACTTATATTTGGCATTTTATTATTATGAGCCATGGTGGTGCAGTGGTTAGAGTGCAGTACTGCAGGCTACTTCTGCTGACTGCCGGCTGCCTAGAATTTGGCAGTTCAAATCTCACCTGGCTTAAGTTTGACTCAGCCTTCCATTCTTCCGAGGTGGGTAAAATGAGAACCCACATTGTTGGGGACAATATGCTAACGTCATAAACCGCTTAGAGAGGGCTGTAAAGCACTGTAAAGCAGTATATAACTCTAAGTGCTATTGCTATTTGTTCCAATGCAAAATATGCAATTGACATATGATTACATATGGTTTGCACTTTGTTTCAATGGGGAAGGGTATTTATCTATTTCCTGACTTTTCTCATTGTCTATCAGTCTTGTTTTTTCTCTTGCTCTTTTTTCCATTTTGCATCATTCTGAACTTTTTTTTCTGCTTTTGCTTCTTACTTGCTATCTGTTCAGCAATGCTGCTCTGTCTCCATGTGCATTGGATCTTTCTTATCAATTAAACTGAGTGAGGGAGATTCTTGATAACATTCATGGGAAGGAGAGAAAATAATTGGTAAGGATTAGTAAATTTATTACTACAAAGTAATCTAAGATTTTATGCCTTCCATTCCTCCCACCCACCCACCCACTATTGTTTCAGTGGTAAGAACCTCTCCAAGTGACTGGAAATTATTATTATTATTATTATTATTATTTGACTTGTATGCTGCCCTACTCCCTAAGGACTCAGGGCAGCGAACATTAAAACAGAACAAATTTACAATAAAAGACAATTAAATAAAACAAGCCGAATACAATTAAAAAGGTTAAGAAAATTAAAAACCCTCACACACACCCCCGGGTCATTGCAATGTAGAATTATTTCCAGGAATAATAATAATAATTGGAAAAATAGGTCAATGCATGGTCAATACTTGAAGGACATAAATGGAAAAGCTGATAAAAAACTGACATGGAGTTGGTTAAGATCATGAGTGTTAAAGAAAGAAACTAAAGGCTTTATTTTAGCAACTCAAGAACAAGCTTTGCCAATAAATTGCATGAAGATGAAAATTCAGCATGTAACAAAAAAGCAGCAAATGTCACATTTGGAGTAAAAGGGATGAAACAATTGACCATTTTATCAGTGGCTATAGCTTACTCCCAGCAAGAATACCTTTAACACCATCAAATAACAACTGCCTTTTCCAGATCCTTGGGAATGACTGAATAGATGGATGAAGTACAAGATCTATTACACAGACAAAAACCAGGAAAAGCCAGACAAGATAACTCCTTCTTGCTTAAAAATCTGTGCTGACCAATTGGCCCCCATCTTCACCCAAATCTTCAATGGATTATTAGATATGTGCTATGTTCCTTCCTGCTTCAAATGCTCTACCATCATCCCAGTACCAAAGAAGCCCTCCATCAAGGAACTGAATGGCTACAGACCAGTTGCTCTAACATCTGTAGTTATGAAAATCTTTGAAAGGCTTGTGCTGTCCCACCTGAAAACCATCACGGATCCACTGTTAGATCCCATGCAGTTTGCATACCAAGCAAATAGATCAACAGATGATGCCATTAACATGGCTCTGCATTACATCCTACAACACCTTGAATCTTCAAATACCTACACAAGGATCCTGTTTGTAGACTTCAGCTCAGCATTCAATTCCAGGCACACTTCTAAGTAAATTAAACCAACTAGCGGTACCTGAACACACTTGTAAGTGGATCATAAGCTTCCTAGCAGACAGGAAGCAGCAGGTGAAGCTAGGCAGAATCACATCTGATAGCTGTACAGTTAGCACAGGGGCTCCCCAAGGCTGTGTGATTTCTCCACTTCTCCCTATATACCAATGACTCATCAAATGATCCATCTGTTAAAATACTGAAGTTTGCAGATGACACAACAGTGATTGATCTCATTCGAGACAATGACGAATCCGCATACAGACAAGAGGTTATACAACTTGCCTCGTGGTGGAACAATCTGGAACTGAATACACTCAAAACCATAGAAATGGTGGTAGACTTTAGAAGAAACCCTCCCATACTACCACCTCTTACAATACCAGACAACACAGTATCAACAGTAGAGACCTTCAAATTTCTAGGTTCTATTATATCACATGACCTAAAATGGACTATTTCAACTCCTTCCCTCAAAATGACGCTATAGAGCACTGCACACCAGAACAATTAGACACCAGAACAGTTTTTTTCCTGAAAGCCATCACTCTGCTAAACAAATAATTCCCTCAACACTCTTCAACTATTACAAAGTCTGCACTACTATTACTGTTAATCTTCTCATCACTCCTTATCACCCATTCCCTCCCACTTGTGATTGTAGGGCTGTAACTTTGTCGCTTGTATCCTTACGATTTATATTGACTGTTTCCTAGTATGATTTGATTGCAGATTGTACCCTATGACTATTATTAAGTGTTGTACATTATGATTCTTGATTCTTAATGAATGTATCTTTTCTTTTATGTATACTGAGAGTATTTACACCAAGACAAATTCCTTGTGTGTCCAATCACACTTGGCCAATAAAATATTCTATTCTATTCTATCTAAAATGGCAACTCAAATCTAAACATTTGGGGGGTGCTGCTGCTGCTGCTGCTGCTGCTGCTGATGATGATGATGATGATGATGATATCTTAGACTATGAAAGTGGATCTTAGAAGTAGGAAAAAGTACATTTCTAATTATGGAGTCTACTGTATTCAAAATCAAAAAAGAACTACAAGATGACATATAGATGACAGATCACCTAACCAACCATGGTATATGACAGGTCTATCAGCTCCCCACCCCCACCCCCATTTTATCCTGAAATAATAGCCCAGTCAATAGTACTTGTGGCATAACCTCAGTCCAGGTACTAAATTATGACTAGGGAATGGAGGAGAAGGAACAGATGTGGCTAGAAACTACACTATATTACTAAATAATAATGTTCCTAGTATCATTTGTAGAGTCAGTTGCTGGGTGCAGATATTTACTGCTTAGCATAAAAAAAGAAGGAAAGATGGAAAACCCTCACTCACATGTAGATTAAGCATCTCTACTCTAAACCTATGAAATGTTGAATAACTGACTCACTTTGAACATTTATCTCTCTTGATTGTTGCATGGGTTTTGACATTTGACATTCATGAAATTCTACAAAATGCTGCCTTCAGACCTTTCTAAATCTCTTTTTTATTTATATATTTTAATTCACATTGCCCCATCCAAAATTGAATAGAAATCCAAGTGAGCCCTCACAGAGTAATAAATGAAAATGATACCTACATTTCCCGTGGAATCTTAATTGCTACCATTTAACTGGAGTCTGCCTCCAATGAAAGTCAAAAGCACATTTACAAAACCACTTATGTGCCAAAAAAACTAATTCTATTTTTTCCTTGTAAGACAGATGGTACTTTGTATTGACTCTCCATAGCAGATGTTATCCAGCAGGGAAATGAACATAACCCCCCATTCTACCCCTAATTATATTAGCCAAAAAATAAGGAAATGAATGAGCAAGATGTGAAATATACTCTAAAATGAAAATGACATCCCTACCCCATGGTTTTGTTACAGTAGTTCCTTGTTAAAGCAGTTGCCTCCTTTGCTTATTCAGGATTGTGAAATAGACTCTTGTGCCATCACTAAGTAGAGCATGGCATAATATAACACCAACTTGATTAAGAGTATACATGAAAGAATATTTTAATATGAAAAAACAGGATATGAAATCAGGAATGACTCAGGTTTTTATCTATATGTCTGTAATTAATTAGTATAAGTACATACATATGCAATTCATGTCATAGAATTGTAGTTCTATGGAGTTTCAAGAATGAAAATGGTAGTTTTCTACACTGAACTACTGTACTGGAATATTTATATATATTTCCTGTCCTAATTCAGGGCAAAATGCGGCGGCGCGGGCAGTGATGGGAGTTTCCCGGTTCTCCCATGTTAGCCCCCTCCTGCGCTGCCTGCATTGGTTGCCGGTTGCCCTCCGGGTGAGATTCAAGGTTTTAACTTTAACATACAAAGTCCTACATGGCATGGGTCCTTATTACTTAAGGGAGCGACTGCTGCCGACATCGAATACTAACCGCCCTGTACGAAGTCACAGACAGGGACTCCTTGGGGTCCCATCAGCCGGGCAATGCCGGCTGGTGGTCCCCCGACGACGTGCCTACTCTGTCGCGGTCCCTGAACTCTGGAACCAACTTCCCTGGGGCTACGCTGGCCCCCGACCTCCGCACCTTCCGCCATGATCTGAAGACCTGGTTATTTGACCAATCCGGCTGTGACCCATGGGTGGGGTGTTTTAGATTTTGGTGGATTTTAAGTTTTGTATTAATTGGGACCATTAGTTTAATTCTTTTTTAAGTATTTATTGTGCTTGTTTTATTGTAAGCCGCCCCGAGTCTTCGGAGATGGGGCGGCATATAAGTCCCATTAATAAATAAATAAATAAATAAATAAATAAATAAATAAATAAATAAATATTCCCAGAATCCCTAGTCAACAGAAGTTAAATATCTCATTAAATTAAAATCATATATCTATTCCTTGCCATGGAGCTTATCACTATTGTCCCTTGTGAATAGAACCTGTTGAAAGCCCATTTTATATTTTTCTATCTACTGTGTGATTCCTTGAAAAGAGTTTGTATTTATTGATGTTATTTGAAATCATAAATCCCAGCTTTTTTGCATTTAAACTTTAGAAAATCATAATAGACAAACTGCCAAGTTCTTAAGTTTGCGTGGATATGCATGCACTTATGTATGTTAGTGTCTCTGTGTGTCTACATTTTATAGTGTATACATTTCACAGAAATGGTGATAATGCTAATGGACTACAAAATTTGTGGGATTTGCATATTGTCCAGTACACAGCTAATACATTCAAGAGCTTTCTTGAAACATTTACATGTATTAAATCCATGTTCTGCTTTGCTTTCTTTCAAATTTGAAGTTCTCCAGGTCATCAAAAAACCTTAGTTACTGGTATCATAAGCCAACTTTAAACTTCTAAAGAAGCAACTTTCCTTCATATTGTTTCTGAGTGCCAGCACAATTGAATTTGAATCCAATTTTACTCAGCTTCATGTTGATCCAAAAAGCAAAATGGAACAGCCAAAATTATATTCAATTGGTGACAAAATCCAGTCTACCAATTCTTTTTCAATAAAATCAGCTACAGCTCCCAAGTGATAGCTTTTTCAGAGGAAGGGATTAAGCCATTTCTATGACTGCTTTGGACATAGGAAACAGAACATGCATTTGCATCAGACTGGTGGTATGACTCCTAGATGTACAGTAAAATTCTTTTGAACAGTTTAATGGAATCATGGTGTCTGCTGTCTTTTGAGATGAAATACTTCCTTTACTATTCCTGCTGCTAAGTTTAGAAAGGGATTTAGAAAGGAATGGTGACCAAAGTTGTATCTGTCACATATGACCCTCCATAGATTTTTTTGATCTTGTCTTATATCTACCAGTGAATATTCTATTTCTGAAAAGCAATTCTGTGTGTGTATATGTGTGTATATGTGTCTTAGCAATACTAAGCATATATGTAGATACATAATGAAGTTATTATATGTATAGTCCTCTGTTAACTGCTTTCATGATCACCTCATAGCCTCTCACCCACCTCAAATTTTACTGATTCTCTGTTTAAAAAATCCACAAGGAAATTTGCCCATTAAACTTTATGATTTGACTAATATAATGTAAAATCTTGCCAGGCAAAAAACCAGGTTACCAGAAATCTTTAGCCTAATGTAAGGGTCCCCAGTCCCCGGGCCTCAGCCCACTATCAGGCCTTGAGCCTTTTGGAACTGGGCTACAGAAGTGGCACATGTACACACATCCCCATTTGCACAAGCAGCAGGTGAGCACACATGCCTGCCACTCACACAAATGGAGTTGCATTTATGTGCTTGTCCACTGCACACAAGGAACCATTTCCTCTTCTCCCCCACCCCACCAGTCGGCAAAGCCAAAAAGGTTGGGGAACATTGGCTTAATGGTTAAGACACCAGGTGAGAAAGCAAGGGACTTTGAGTTCAAGTCCCACCTTAGGCATGCCAGCCAGTTAATGGCTTTGGGCCAGTCATTCTCTCAGCCCAAACCACCTCAAAGTTGTTGTGGGGAAACAGAAGAAAAAAGGTATGTTGCATATGTTTGCCACTTTAAATTATTTATAAAAATAATAAAGGCAGGGTACAAATAATTTTTTTAAAAAAACAAAAAAATAATACATTGTAGACTTAATTTTCTTCAGAGCCTACCCCTTCTTTGCATCTTTTTCTCAAATCATATGCGCACAAACACACATAGAGATAAATGTAAGCAGGCTACTAATTGCTAGCATTAAAGCAGAGACTAAAATTAAATTAAAATTAAATTAAATTACAATTTCCAGAATTATATATCTGAAGAGAGGGGAAATTGTTTAGCAAACAATCCAGTTCATTTGTTATTGACAATAATCCAAGATGTCTTGCAACACTAAATGTACTGGTATAAGACTAACCAAAATCTATCTTGTAATTCTTCTTCTTCTGTTAATGAAGATTCTATTTTTCTACCTCATTATCAAGATATTTTAAAATGGCTTTAGATTTTACTTTGAAATTTTTGAGTGCATTTTATTGTGAAATAGAAGAGGTAGTAATTTATATTTTTCTTGATATTTTCTCTTGGGATTTTATTCAAAATATGAAGATCCAAGAAGATGGCAGATCATTGGGAATTTTTTTACAATGGATTATCTATTTATCTCTACTTCTATCTATCTATCTATCTATCTATCTATCTATCTATCCACTAATTTATGGCTAAAAATCACTTTGCATTCCATCAATGAGAATATCATTAAAATTGTCTTTTTCGTTAAGAAACGAAGTTAATTTCTTTGTTCATAAAACCATAAAAGAGTAGATGACAAAAAATAGATAATAAATGTTCAGCAGAGTATTAATTAAAACACAACCGCACACAGAATCCTGGCACAGCACCCTGCAAGAAAGAAAGTAGAAAAACTGGAACAGATTCAGAGAAGATTACCCCACCCTGTACCACCCACACTGCAATCTAAGTTTTGCTGGGGAAGGCTTTTTGATGGCCCTACCCATGAGAAAAGTTGCAGCTAGAGAAAGCATATAGCCATTGGCATTACTTCTCCAGAACAACACCAGACATTGAAATGACTTTTCAAGGGATCATTGGGTTTTTAGAAAATGGCTCAAGACTCATGCTTATCCTGCTTAGGTTCCAGTGGCCTAGAGGAGGAAGAGGGATGGAGGAGGAGAAAGAAGGAGGAGGAGGAGAAGGAGAAGTAGCAGGAGAACAAGAAGGAAGAGAAGGAGGAGAAGGAGGAGAAGAGGAGGAGGATTACTTTAATATTTACAATTCAGAAATTATTTTATTAAGATTTCATTATTGGAAGCCAACTTAATTGGCTCAGGTTGACTCAGCCTTCCATCCTCTCGGGGTAGGTAAATTGAGGACCCAAGATTGTTGAGGGCAATAAGCTGACTTTGTAAAAATGCCGCTTAGTAATAAGCAGGCATATACAATGGAAGGAAGGCTATTGCTGAGCGCATTGGGTTGTGCTCCAAAAATTGTAAGCTGCCCTGAGTCTCCGGAGAAGGGCGGCATATAAATATGAATTTTAAAAAAAATTCTATGAAGTGTTAAATTGGAGTATAAATCTAACTAAACAAACCCATAGAGATTATAGCACTATGAATATCAGCACAGATCTAAAAATAAAAACAATATTGGAAATATTCTAAATTTATTTAAACATGCATTACACTTTTGGAGGGAAATGCTAGCAGTCTGGAAGTTTATATATAGTGGAAAACAATCCATCAGTGGTAAATAAAACTGGTACAGTAAATTGAGAGAAAGCTGTTTAAAATATAGCTATATATTAAGAAAAGGCAGCATATGAAATCTGAAGTTAGATATTTATTGATTAGCCATCAAGAGAATCTAGGGAACAAATAATCCCAATAGCTTCAAAAAAAAAGGCTTGACACATTTATTCAACTTTATTCTGGTGTCTTTTAATGTCACTGGTTTAGGAGTAGAATCATGAACATATGTTGGAAAAGAAAAGAATATCCTTCATTTGATTCAAATGTCCCAAAGAGTTGTGGATATAATGCATTCAGCGTGACCATATACCAACACTATCAAACAAATCATGCAACCAGAGAACAGCTCGAAGGGCTTTGTTGGCCCCAGGATCAACATACTCTGTGCTATGAGACCAAGGAGTAGGTTCAGGGTTGCAACTGTGCTATTATTTTGAGAAATGCCTTTGGGTTTCTGCAATTTTGTGTTGGAGTTCATGGTCTTCATCATCTACACTGCCAAGTTAAAATTTTCCTTGGGCCTGAAAGCACATGTTTCCCCATGTGCAACTGAAATTACATTATCTTATTGTACTTGTATTGTAAAAATATCTTCCTAAAACATTAGCTTTCTGCTTCCATTAATGATGAAAATGGCATATATTTAACATGGGGCCAAGACAAGAATGTTTGAATGGAGAATGAAACAAATGTTCCAAATATTTTTTTTGTTTTGGTGTCTGCTCCAATGTTATACAATTTCACAGCTTTCATTTTCCATGCTTTACAAAAATATTCATGTATGAATTTATACATATTGGTTTAGGTCATAAAAGTTTAAATCTATGTTGAATATTTACAGCCAGATATTTCCTAGTCAAAAATGTACTGAGGGATAAACTATTCCCTAAAACTTCTCCCACATAAACTTTTTAGAATTTATTTAGAATATAGTTTATTAGTTGCCTCCTAGATAACTCTTGTAATGCCTTCTTCAAACCGGAAACATATTTTAAGGTGATACAGAATCATATAAATTGATAGAAGAATATAACTTCATGCAGATATATCTGATTCACTTTGTGATACCATCCTCTATGAAGCATTCTTCCTCCCTGACTGGCTATGAATGCTACATTGGTAATATAATGAAACAACTTTGCTGATCGATGACTAAAGTAGAGAGATTTGACATGATAAATTCAAAAGCAGGGCAAGACACATGCCATTATTTTAAATGAGCGAGCATGATTGTTTCTGTCCTCTATCTTCTTCCTTCCTTCAAAAAAGCTCTTAATCAAGAAGGCTTTTATCATTTGAGATACATTTCATAAAAAGAATTCTGCTAGGCTACTGTACTCAGTTCTGTTCATAAGACATGAGCTTCTGCAGGCACTTCATTGTGGAATCAACTCCCCGTGGACCTTCGTTTGGCTCCAGATCTCCGCTCCTTCCGCCACGACTTAAGGACTTGGCTATTTCAGCAGGCTGGCCTGGACTGAACCAAGAAGGGGGGTTGGTTTCTGTCTTTTAAAATTTTTAATAGTTTTAATCGTTCTTGTTCTTAATTAGGCTTGTATTGTTTAATCCTTTTAAATTAATTTATTGTACTGTATTTTTATTCTGTGAGCCACCCTGAGTCCTTAGGGAGAGAGGGCGGCATACAAGTCTAATAAATAATAATAATAATAATAATAATAATAATAATAATAATAATAATGGGAAAAAAATCTCATCCCATTGGAATTGGCCCACCTCACCTATGCTGGCAGAAGAGACCTGTTGCAGGCCCCATTGGCCAGGGTATTCCAGCTGGTGCGGTCCAGGAGAAGAGCTTTCTCTGCCATTGCATCTGCCCTTTGGAACATTTTGCCTCCTGGAGTGAGGTCAGCTCCAACCCTCCTGAGCTCCCACAAGAACTTATAGACATAATCTGCCAGTTGTCTTGGGGCTACAGTGGAGAGGCTTCACATTGGAGATGTTGACAGATTAATCTATAATCTATCCCACCATCTCTGATCCTGCTTCTCATCCTATTCCTTTCGTCTCCATCTTTTAGTTAGGGCTGAGTATTTGGATCTTTATATATTGTTATTTATTGATATTTATATCAATAAATTTATATCTTATTTATATCGTTCACAAGTTTTGTATAGTATTATCTTTTAATTTTGTGAGCCGGCCAGAGTTACCCTGTGGTAAAATGGGCAGCCAATACATTTTAAAAATGAATAAAATAAAATAAATAAAAAGAACTATGCAAATATCCCCTGGAATAGAAAAGGATTCTACCTGCAGTAAAAGCAAATAGATCCAAGAATGAAGTCTTCTCCAGTCCCTGAAATTATTAAAGTTGAAGTCTATAATCAGGTACACTCCTGACAAAGCCCAGATCAGGCAACCAGCACAGAGGAATCGGGTCTTTTTCTTCCATTTGGCTTATAATCAGAAGAAAGGATTTAGCAGTCTAATTGAAAAGCCATCCTTTCTTTTTAGCTATTTTAATCAGGAGGCCTCATCCTCAAAAGGTCCAGGGAATAGCCAAAATGTAAGCGGTATTACCATTTTGGAAAGAAAAACCACAGACCAGCTTTTAAGGAATAGGCACCCAGAAGTGGCAGGAAGAGGCTGGGTGGAACCAATAGAGGGAACAAAAGACTCAGCAAGTAGGTCTGAGACGCAGCCAAGACATTCTTAGTAAGAGCACTTGACCAGCAGCCTTGTTTGGCTTCATTATTTTGGGGCTCCTGGGAGGCCGAAGCCAAAGAAAGCTGAAAAGTTGAAATATTCTTTGCAATACAAGCAGACCCAGGCTATTCTTCACATCTTCAAGATCATAACCTTTTGTTGTTGTTGTTGCCCTTTCCTTTTGAAAGATGTTTGGCGCAGTTTAAAAATGAACCAGGGAAAAATATATATACTCTCCATAAGAGAGAATATATTTAGTATATTCTGTAACCTCTTTTGTTCATGAAAATGAATGAGGAAAAATATTTAAGCCAAAGAAACCACTTTGAATATTAAGAGGTTCTCCAGTAGCAAATTCATCAGATGGAAAATCTTGCATAAAGGGAGGTAATAGCTTCAAGTGATGTGTCTATGTAAATAATGAACAACTATAGTTGTTTTATATGCAGCAATGTGAAATAACAGCTGCTAGTTCATTAGCTGGTGCTGACCTTCATATAATGCATGAGCTCTTCCCAAGAGATATTGGCATAATAAATGTGTGAATCCAAGCAGTGTGACCTTTTGTAATTGACAGATGGAAATTCTGTCAATGTGAAGATATTCTAAATACATCCAAAAAAACTTTGGTATGGCACTCAGGGTGCTGTTAACTATTGGGATCATTAAGACCAATTTAAGCCATAATCTTTCAATGTTGATTTTCAGATCTTGATTCTTTGTGATCTTGTCCAATTCTTTTTTCTTCTATTCTACTATCTCCTGGAATTGCCACATCAATCATTTGCATTCTTTTCTTTTCGACAACAGTTGTATTTGATGTGTTTACTTTATCAGTTTGTATTTTGAAACCCCATAATATTTTAGCCTAGTCATTTTCAACAACTACTTTTTGCTAAAACCATTTTCAAAATCTTTAATCCAACCAGCATTTTTATTATAGTCTTTTTGAGTTTCCCTTAGAAATTTTCAAAACAGGATTGTTTCATTTTTGTTCAATTTTTCCTTTTCAGAATTTCTAGTACCATTTATACTTTGGTAGAATTGCCTCTGGTCTGGCCAAAATAGCTGATTTTGCTTAAATTGCAATATTTGCCTCATAGTGTTTGATTTTCCCAACTATTGCTGTTATTTGTTGCTTTATGATTTCCAAATGACTTCAGTTTTTCTAGTGCTAAGCCAATATTTTTTATTAGGGTTGTCCTGATACTTACATTCTTCCATTTTTGTTCTTTCATATTTTTTATATTGCTTCCATTTGATCTTAATTTCTTTATTTTAGCCTCTAATCTGATCTTCCACTTTGGGATTGATTATGATTTTGCTTTTGGCTTTCTAATTTCATGCTCATTTCTTCTATAACCACCACTGCTGTACTATAGGCAAGCTGATCAGTCTGTTTATAGATGTTATTTTAATCCTTGCAATTGCCTTAATCACATCCTTCATTATCAGTACCAGGTCTTTAGGAAACATTACTTTCAATGATTATCGGTACCAGGTCTTTGTGTTTCTACTGGTAAGTCTGCATATGCCACATCCCAAAGGTGCTTTTTCAAGAGGAAATTGGACTTTCTGGTTTCCAGAAAGCCCAGTTGCCTTTTGAAAAAAACACCTATGGGACAATCATGACATGTATGACTGACAATCTCCATAGACATTTGCATATGCCATAATTTTGTCTTTTAATTCTTCTTCTTGAAGGAGTCAATTCATAAGATTTTTCAGTGCTGGCATGAACTGGTTCTGTTGTTATTACTTCTTCTATGTGATTATTACTGTGGTCCACATCAGTTGTTTCCTTCATAGTCCCAGCTGTTATTATTTGAGTTCCTTTTATTTTTCTACTATTATATTGAGGTCTTTCAATTTTATAATTTTTCTGAATCCCTTCCAGTTCTGCTTCCCTGAATAGTTTATTTCCAGTAATGAAACTCTTTTGATTTAGTTATTGTTGTTCAGTGAAATTAGAGTCTGGATAAATTATTTTCCGATATTGTCAAATTATTTTCAAATGTTCAGTTTAAGTAGCCCTGCTTTGTTGGTTCCAGTTTATAACAGCAGACCATTATGGTGTGATTTTCACAAGCAATATATATATGCTTGTCTATGGTTGTTGTTCTTCCAGTAATCCTAATGGGCTAGCCCTAGTTTTTCAGCCACAGCTCCCGAGTCCCATTGCCCACTTGTCAACATATCCCTGTAACTCTAACATCTGATGCAATCCTTTTTGATCCAGGTAATGACTGATTAACAGATTAACAGAGTTGGAAGGGACCTTGTAGGTCATCAAGTCCAACCCCTTACTCAAGCAGGAGACCCTACACCATTTCTGACAGATGGCAGTCCAGTCTCTTCCATTGATGAAGCTCCCACAACTTCTGAGGCAAGCTGTTCCATTGGTTGATTGCTCTCACTGTCAGAAAATTTCTCCTTATTTCCAGGTTGAATCTCTCCTTGTTCAATTTCCATCCATTATTCCTTGTCTGGCCTTCAGGTGCTTTGGAAAATAGTTTGACTCTTCATCTCTGTGGCAGCCCTTCAAACATTATGAGCCACGGTGGTGCAGTGGTTAGAGTGCAGTACTGCAGGCTACTTCTGCTGCCTGCCAACTGCCTGCAATTTGGCAGTTCAAATCTCAGGCTCAGGGTTGACTCAGCCTTCCATCCTTCCAAGGTGGGTAAAATGAGGAGCCAAATTGTTGGGGGCAATATTCTGACTGTGTAAACCACTTAGAGAGGGCTGTAAAGCACTGTAAAGTGGTATATAAGTCTAAGTGCTATTGCTAT
Organism: Naja naja; assembly: GCA_009733165.1. NCBI lineage: Eukaryota > Metazoa > Chordata > Lepidosauria > Squamata > Elapidae > Naja > Naja naja. The sequence goes on from CM019148.1 coordinate 55,985,828, forward strand.
TGGAACAGTGCTATCATGTCTCCCCTGGTCCTTCTCTTCACTAGATTAGCTGATCCAATATAGGATTCTTTTTCTGTTTTCTCACCATATTAAATGGGTTGGTGTATACACACATCCAGCATTTGAGGGACAGCCACAAAGAAGAGGGAATCAACTTATTTTCCAAAGCACCAGAGGCAAGACCAAAAACAATGGATGGAAACTAATCAAGGAGAGAAGCAACCTAGAACTAAGGAGAAACTAAGGACAATTTACTAGTGGAGCAGCTTGCCTTCAGAAGTTGTAGGTGCTTCGTCACTGGAGGTTTTAAGAAGAGACTGGAGAACCACCTCTCTGAAATGGTATAAGGTCTCCTGATTGAGCAAGGGGGTTGGACTAGAAGACCTTCAAGATCCTTTCCAGCTCTGTTCTGATTGAAAAATTGTCTGGCAATTTCACTAAGAACTGTCTGGTGGGGGTGACCTTGCTGGTAGACTACATCATGCCAGCATGGCTCTCAACCTCTTCAGTGCATCACAAGCCCCTAACCCTATGACAAGAGGCTATCCATGATCATTGCTATAATATTAAATAGTTTGGGAGACTTTTGACACAACAAGTGAAATGCAGTTGGGAAAATACCAGAACATCATTGATTTTTCAGTTGTTATTGCTATAAACAATTTAACATTCATTAAAGAATGAGCTTGGAAAAGTTCCAATAACTTGCAATTTTCTTTGGCTAAAAGTTGGAATTGAAACAGAGTGAAAAGGGTTCAGAAAGGGTGACAAAAGCACTTTTTTTTGCTATCCTTGGACATTTCTCCATTAGGGTTTTCCAAAGAAAATTAATCTAGATGGAAGTAGTTAAAACAGTGAGCAAAGCAGTATTTGAAAGATATTCTCACTTGATGTATCATCCTCCAGTCCAAAGTCTGCTTTGGGAGGCAGGGATCCACTTCAAGTAAATGAGTCACTTTTGCTTCCTGGCCAGAACAATTAAACTTCTTGTATAATAAAACATGACCTGAAGCCCATCATCTCTCCTCAAACCCCCAGAGGTCATTCCTGACATTCAACAGCTCACAATTTTTAGTTTCTTAGACTTCAGAGGCCAATTTCAAACCTCTAAGACTAAAATTAGTGTATTAAGGATTCTTTTTTAAATGTTTCATTTATTGGATTTTTTTTTAAAAAGCCTTCTATATAGGATTAGTCAGACACATACTCCTTTTATCATCCCAGAGAGATTTTTCTTTCATAAGAAGTCCCAAAACAGGCATTGTCTATAGTGCCAATTCTTCTTTTGAAATTTTGCTGATTGTTGCCCATTGGCCGTTTGAAAGGGCTCAGTGTATACAATGAGGAGAAACAGTTAATGCATTTTGCAACTTTGCTGCTTCTTTATTGCTAGCAGCTGAACCACTTGGGGTGGTTCTCTCCCCTCCCTCTTTTTGTTACTGATCTCTTGCCATATTGTGCATACAATTCCCTAACTATATTAGCTCATTTCTACCCTGGCCTTCAAGATTAGCTCATCTGGGTTATGTACTTTGGTGTGTAGGTGTTGAGTGTTAAAATATAACTTAACTTTTCTTTTGAAATTGCATTCTAAACAATAAGAATTAAGTTTGATCTTTTCTTGTTTTCCATGATACTATACTCAACAAAAACAAGAACTTTATTTCATGCCTCACCAAGAGAGGGCTGGAAGGCTTCAGGGCTTTCTAACGCCTCCACAATCACCACCACCCTCTGATCCACACCCCAATTAAGCTCTTCGTGTTTTGGAATGTTTCTTTTACAGTAAAATGCTTGTTTGTAAAAAGACTTTAGTCTTAATTTCTGGATAAGCAGGAAGCAAGAGATAAAGATGAAAATAGCAAAAATAATCCATCATTTATGTAAGAAAAAATGCGAAAGTAACAAGAAAGCATATTCACTTACCCTTATGACCATTAGGTTAAATAGTAGTTTTCAAAACAGGGTTTTCACTCTGTTCCCAGATCTTTGTTTTGTTTTGTTATGTTATGTTTTGTTTTGTTCAATCAACCTGCTTCCTTCATAGAATTCTCCAGAGAGGAAGTTTGTGTGTACTCATGTTTAAACATTGTTTTTTTTCTATGACCCTCATATTGTGCCCATCATTTTTCTTATGTAAATTCTAAGGATGAAAAATAGGTGCCTAGTTTGAGTAGCCATCCCTCATTATATCTCATGTATAAACTCTACATTAGTTTTCATCTAGTTGCAGTTCCTCTATAAAGGAAAGCATATTTAATCTAATAGAAAGTTCAGGCAGCAGGAAGAGGGGGGGAGGGAGGGAGAGGAAGAGGAAGAGAAAGAGAAGGGTAAGGTAGACATATACTGGGGAATCTTTTTAAACAGCAGAGGTAGGAGCTACAAGAAGAAGAAATCACCCCAAACTGCCTGCATCTCTATTGCACTAATGGAAGACTTCATTGAATTAAAGAATTATCCATCAGCAGCAAAACTGTAATTGGCCAGGCAAAAAAAACTCTAAGAATAGAGTGAAGAAATAATACCCACCCACTCCCGGTGTGCAATCTGGGGATCACGTATGGAGAGAACACTGCAGGAGCAAAATGGCAAGTGGTTAATTTTCTGCAAAAGTCTTTTTTATTTTTTATTTCTATGGTTTTGCAAGCTTGGGGTGATACATGTCCTGCGGCATCTGATAGCCTTCCTGTTATCACAGCATTAGTAGGTAGATCATTACGTAGCAGAGGGAGCCTGTCCCTTCTTTTATATGTCAGCATGGACCTTGCGACATTTGATGAGGCTACTGCAACTAGATCAAGCCATTAATTAGTCTATATCAATTTCTATCAAGACTCTCGCTATTCATTTTAAAAAAAAGCTAGGTGTAGTCTTTGTAATATCAAGGAGTAGTTTGTGCTTCCAAAAGTTTAAGATTACTATAGCTTGTTAAGAAACTTCCTATGGGTTTTGAGCTTTCTCAGGCTCCATGGTTATGCAAATTTTATCTTTGAAGATTTGACAGTCCTAGAAATTATGGGCAGATTCTAGTCTATTGTTGTTTGAAATGGATGGGGGGAAAAGACTGCTTACTTGATGAACAATCATAGGTTACTCAATTCTTCAGTGGTGAAAGATTATATTTGCAACTTTTTTAACCTATTTCTTTTTAAACTTAATTAAATCCTTAGGGTTTATTGAAAATCATAACAATCCATTATTAAAGATACTCTGTACTATTGCCTAAAGGCTGCTTGCCTCCTGTGTTGAAAGTGGATGCAAATTAAGCTGGCATAAGTAATTGCTATCCAGATTACAATCCATTCCTCTGTTTTGGCAGTTGGGTTGGCTAGGTGATCTGCATGAGCAGTGGTTACCAGAGCCCTCAAGGGCAAGAGTGCATTCCTAGTACAAGGTGCACTAGCCAATTATAGTGCAAGCTTCCACATCAATCAGGAAATAATGCACAGAAAACAGATCACATAGGATTGTTGTGCTAGCAGAAGGCAAAAAAAATCACTTCTGATGATGATGATGATGAGGAGGAGGAGGAGGAGGAGGAGGAGGAGGAGGAGGGGGAGAAAGATTAATGAATTGCCTTTGTAGAAGATAGGAATGTGTTGAGGATGGTATGTTTTCCTGTCATTTAGAATGGTGAGCCTTCTAATGCTCAAGCAAGCAAGATATGCAGATGAGCCCTTGGAAATTATTGTGACATGCTTTTAACCACTGGGAAGGGAAGCCAGTTTATTCCCACAATTCATGAGAGCAACCTAGAAACTTGAACAAACTTTTAGTTCCTTGCTTTTAGACTATATTTGTTTGTTTGCTTGTATACATAATTTATATGGCTGCCATCTCACAGTAATGGCTTTGGGTGGCATTCATTGATTAACACACAAAAACCATGGATACAACCTCCCAGCATCTGAGGATAAAACAACAGTCCCATTCATTGAGAAACACATCAACAGCAGCTGAGCTCGCATAACCTCTGACCCAAATGCCTGGGGAAAGAGGTCTTCAGTGCCTCTCAAAAAGCAAATAGGATCAGAACCACCTGGACTTCTGGGGTGCTGCACTGATAAAGTACAATTCTGGAGTCCAACAAAGGACATTGTTTGATAGAAGGGGCTCAAGTTTTCTTCTAGAACTGATCAGGTGATGAAGAAAATGGGAGAAAACAGTCTAACAAACAACCTGGCTTTCTGTTGTATGGGGCCATTAAACCAAGCTTAAAACCCTACTGGTAGCCAGTGAAACTCATTTCGCAGCAGTATTATTTTGGTGTAATGAGAAATGCCAAAAATTGCCTGTGCCACTGCTTTCTGGACCAGTTGCAACTTGCCAGTCTTCTTCAAGGACAGCTTCTTGTAGACATTTTATAATAATTCAATATGGTCCATGTAGTGACTACACCCTGGATTACACAGAGCACAGAAAATTGGAAGGTGACATTAATACTAAACATTGAAGGGACCTTCCTGAGAACAGTTTGCCCCCTGTTTCTCACCGTATTTCCCTCTCCCCATCATCACCCTAAAAAGCATCACCTACCTCTTTCATCACCAGCCATCCCATATTCCCTGAAGTTGATTCACCTCAAGCCCAAAGGTCCCAACATACTAGGGGGCATGCATAAGTGCACCAACATGTTTACCTCCCTGTCCTATTGTTTCTTTTATTTTTCTTATATGTATTCATTTCATGTATTCACAACTATGTTTATCCTTGTAAGCAATTGACAAAATAAATAAATTTAAAAAAATTAAATACTATCCTACTAATCAACTACAACACCATCAAAAGGCTGGTACCAGTGTCAAAAATTCTTCTGCCTTGCATCCAGCCTCTCACAGCTTAAGCACCAGCTATCCAACCTCTGTTCCTACAAGAATACATCAACAGTTGCCCATTTGACCCAATGCCATCTGCATCCATCCTGTAGATGGGAAACTTGGGTATGGGAGGAAGAGCCACAGCCTACAATGTAAGTCTGGCCTAGGATCCATCCTTGTAATCCTTACCTTTTACCCAGGGGATAATAATAACTTTATCCAGAGAAATATATACTTGAGTTAACATTCATAGAAGAATGAAAAATGCAAATGTTTATCAAAACCAATATTTAATAGACTTCACTGATATACTTTGAATGGTAGCACAGTGCAGAAAGAATGTGGAGCCTTTGGTGCTCTCTTAGCTTGATTGTTTTCTTGCAGATGTTTCATTAAACAGCACCTTAAAGCCACAGGACATGAAATTGCTTTTGAGGGAACCAAATTAATCTCCAATACTGAACACTTCAACAAGAAAATAATTAGGGAAGCCATCAAAATAGAGAAACACCCCCATAACATGAATAAACGGGATGATACCTCCCGCCTACCAGACATCTGGAAACTAGCCCTTATCAACAAATGAGTCCCAGCCACAAAAACCAACACTGGACCCAAAACAACACATGATGCCACCACCAATCTCCCTCACCAGACAAACCCAACCCCATCCCATAGACGAAAGACAACCACCATCCAGAAACCAGACCATGGCTGCATCACCAGCTGCTACACCCTCTGACCCCCAAACTAAGCAAACTGACACATGCCATGAACACATAGCCAGACCTCAAACTAGGAGCCAAACCAAAGCCCAGAACGTTACATCACAGCCATCCACTCAGGATATCACATCACAGAAATCAGGAGGTTACACCACAAAACCTCAGGATGTTACAACACAGCCAATGACCCAGGAGATTACAGCACAAGACCCAGGATGTCACAACAATAGAACTCAGAAGGTCATCACACAGCCCATTACCCAGGCCATTACAACACAAAAGGCTGATAGACACACAGCCACACAGGGTCTTACGAAAAAGCCAACCAATCTGCAAACATCAACTTCATCAACCAATCAAGAAGAAACAACACAGCCAACCAACCCGCTTACAACAGAGCCAGCACACCACACCTCCCCACCAGTATTTATAGAGAGACAGTAGCTCCGATCACACTTTGCTCGCACAAGCATGAAGCCGAAAGCACCAGCCTGAAGATGGCGAGTGGGACCTCATTGAAACGTTGCCAAGATACTCACAATCTTACACGGGAAAAGACCTGAACACGCCAAGACCTGCATATATATTCTTTACTGTGTAAAGAAAACATGGCAAATTTGTTAGCCTAGTTTTCAACAGCAATCTTATGAAAGAGCCCAAAGAACGGCAATATAAAGTCTCCATTGTTTACTTCATGATGACTATATACGTTCAGTACTCATTGGGCCATTATATATGTATCTTCCTCATCTAAATACCTTCCCTTCTAATCACTTCTTTGCATTTCTCAAGCCATCAGTTACAAAGGTTGTTCTGATCAGCCCAAATATGGTTTAGCTGTCACTTAGGTAAAGATATGATTGTTTTGGCTTTTTAAAACAACGAAGTATTATTTATTTATATAATTGAGAAGCCGCCTGACTCCAAACAATGCTGGGCAACTTACCTTTTTAAAAGAACAATTTAAAAAAGAAAGAAGCCATTAATATCCAGAAGAGAAAAAGCAAGCACAACAAATGGAAGGCAGGCTGGTTGCAATTTTTTTTTCTGTCTTTGTTTGAATGTCATCCACATCTTGACCAATTTTGGTATTGCCACACAAAATCTTACACAGTTTTAGGTGCAAGGTTTTAAAGGATGAGATCATTGAGACTCCACAAAATTTGGCAATGTCACAAAGCTCTGGCCCTATATATTTAAATGTTTATTTTATTTTTCAGGCCCTCTGCTATCCAATGAGGTCAAACATTATTATGTTACACATGTGTCTGAAAAGGATGTTCACATCTCTTATACAAAGATGTATAATATGGTCTCTTGGCAAGGAAACATGCCTGGCTTTCCCTTCAGAGCATACAAAGATGGCCATAATCAGTTCATCTGTGTTTCAAAATAGATCTTTGAACTACTGAATGGAACACACCAAGCAACAATAAAAGTGTAGTACAAATAATTTTGTCACAATTCCTTTTCCACAGTTTTTAAGCACATAATGCCAGGTTATAATAATCACCTCCTCCCCAAAATTATATAGATGCTTACAGTATCGAGGAAGAGCATTTTAGTAGAATTTGCATTGATTGCCAAATTCCTCCACATTTTGACTGATCAAAATGGTGGTGGGGAAATACCTTAGAAATAAATCTAGAAACAACTCTTAAGTGTCTAATAAAATGACAGCAACCTATGAAAGCTGCCAAGTTAGTCAGTATCTTTGTTTTTAAGATGTTACAGGACTGCTGTTTTCTGATAAAACTATTTTGGAATCATATTCTGTTTAGCTTTCTGTCTTCTGGGATGAAAAACTACGAAATGTACTGTTTTCTGACTGAAAATATTGCATGTGCTGATTTTTGGGGAAAAATGTTTGTCTTTAATTTAAAAATAAATAAATAAAAGTGGGATTCATTACTGCTAATTTAGCTTTGTCACATTCATCACATGTTCAATGGTTAGAAATACTATTTTCTCCTTTTAGAAAATCTTCACAACAGTAGGGGGGAAACCTCTCTGGAGTAAAGAAAGTGTTCCCCTTTGTACAGAAGGACATGGTGTGGAATTAACACTAATTTATAGGGAGTTTGTGAGCAATCTTTGTGGAAGCACTTTCAAAAGAACCCAGAGGTTGTTCACTGTTGTAGTTCACAAACTTTGCATCACTGTGAAAGAATGCTGGAACTGGCTGCTTCTGTTTAAGCAGTGCATGCCAGTCGTGCCAGAAGAGATAACCTTCTGTTCGGAAGAATCAGGACATTTTGGTTAATACCTGATTTGGAAAATCCCAGGCTTTCCAGCTACTTACTCAGTGCTGGCCTCAACAAGAATTTGTCAGGCATATGTCAAGCACAATATTGTCCCTTTGCTGGCTTGAAGGGAGCAGACAAGCAGTTGCTTTTCACATATACTGGTGGATAGGAGCAAACAGCACTGAATTAAACATGCAACTGTCAGGCACCTTCATGTAATGTAATTCACAGAATCAGAGGTGGTATTCAGCAGGTTCTGACCAGTTCTGGAGAACTGGTAGTGGAAATTTTGAGTAGTTCAGAGAACCGTCAAATACCACCTCTGACTGGAGATTTTACAATATCCTTCCCCAGCCATGCCCACCAAGCTACCCCCACACAACCGGTAGTAAAAAAAATTGAATCCCAACACTGCTCAGAATGCAATGCAGTACAATCCCTCAATGTAGCAGGGGAGAAAACCTGTAGTCACCAAGCTTTATTTTTGAAACATTCGGACTACAGTCCTCTGCACAATTACCTAGATAAAGTCTTTAGAGGTCAGGGAACTATTTCCTGGATTTTTTGTTCAGAGAGATGATAATTTCTGCTTTAGATTCTCAGAAAGAATGCTAACAAGCAGATGACTGCAAGAAATATAAATCCTTCCATCCTTCACCATTTGGCCAGAGCTGAAGAAGCTTTTTGGATGAAGGAGCAAAACATCCTCAAGGAAAAAACAAAACAAAATTCAGTTACCTTCTGAAAAAGCACTTTTGAGACAACCATGACCTGGTGGACTGAGACTCTCCACAGACATTTGCCTTAGTCAATAAGGGCAAGAAAAAGTAAGGAAGAAACAGCAGCCATAGAAGATAATTTACATAGTGTCCCATTTTTGTTTCCCATGGTGGTCTGAGCTTCAGGTGGTAATTGGGACCAGAAACACTGTTGCTATGCAATGTGATCATACAGCAGGACGCCACATGATTGTGTTGATTTATAACAGCAGTTCTGGCAGTCCCACTTGCTGTTGTTAGGTGAATCTGATGCTGAAGCAATGTCCTATGGCCATAGAATTGATATAATCTCTTGCCAGCTTCCCCATTGACTTTTGCTTGTCGGAAGCCAGCAGTGAAGGTCATACATGATGATTGATGACCATTTGGCACACTGTGACATTGTAATTGCTAGCCAATTGCTGCGCACTCAAATCACATCTTGAGACTGGGGGGAACCCTGAAACGGCTGCAACTACGATGACCCATTGTAAATAGCTCTCATTTAGAGTCATCATAATTTTGAATGTTTGCTGACCAAGTCATTTAACAAAGGCTATCTGTGTAAGTACCAAGCATGGTCCAAATAGCTGGATTGTGTACAGGTATATCTGCACAGTGTATGGGCTAGACCAGCCATGGGCAAACTACAGCCCGGGGGCCGGATCCGGCCCATTCGGCTGTTCTATCCAGCCCACGGAGCCGAAAGAGTGGAGGGTTCTCTTGCTCTCCCAGAAGGCTACATGAAGTAATCTAACTTTGAATTTATATTAGTTCACACAAGCACTCCATCCATGCTTTTGTTCCGGCCCTCCGGTCCAGTTTAAGAACCCATTGTGGCCCTCGAGTCAAAAAGTTTGCCCACCCCTGGGCTAGACCCTCCCAAGTCTGAATGGGAGATTCCACAGGAAGTCATAAAGAATAGGAGGGCTAATGTACCATGGGACTCCCAGATATCATGGTAGTAGACAAGGAGCAGAAAACAGAAGTAGTGATAGACAGTGTGATGCCAAGTGACAGCAGCATCAGAAAGAAGGAGAATGAGAAGCTGATGAAGTATCAGGACCTGAAGGATGAACTAAAGAGGATGCTGAAAGTAAAAGCCAAAGTGGTGGTCCCAGTGGTAATAGGAGCATATGTGGCTGTGATTCCCAAGCTGTGACAGTGAGTCCAACAGATTGCAGAAACAACTTCAGAACTCTTTACCCAGAAGAGTGCAGTGCTAAGAACAGCTAAGATAATGTACAGAACCTTCAAACTCTCAAGCCTCTGGTAGAGGACCTAAGATCAAGGAAGACACACACCACCATATGGGTGAGAAGGGAATTATTATTATATCAAACGATCTATGCCAACTTTCTCCAGGCTTGTGTTCTCCTGGTGTGATGGACTATAGCTCCACCAATCTTGGAAAAAAATATCTGAATCCTAAGGGGAAATGGTTTTGATTGGTAATTGTTTGCTCAAGCTTGGAGTTTTAATAATAAAAGATTCTTTTTTTTTCCTATTGTGGCTTCATCTAAAGCTGCCTCAGTTTGTATCAATCTCTTTCACTCCATGCTTTCTAGAACATTTCTTTCTAGAAACATTTATGTTTGCTTTGTTACTCTATGTTATATATGAATGCCATATCCCTTTTCTAAGTTATCAAGAATGCAAAAACTTCCATGCTGACAGCACACTTAATTATTATTAAGCATTTGCATATCATTTTTTGCACATCTCATTTGTAAGGTTCTTATCTTAATTTGATCTGAGTTCCCACAGTCTAAATTGACTTCTCTGAAAGAAGTATTTTTCAGAACAGAAAGATTACTGTATCTAATTTAATCACACAACCTATTCCACAAATTGTCATTGTTTCATAGGAAATAATGCTGCATATTCATAACTCATTGAAAATTCAGTTCTGTGATGCTAGAAATTAATTAGCATTATGCTCAGTAAATTCATTATCCAAGAGAAAAACAAGGCTAAAGCAGGAACTTCCTGTCCTAACCTCCCTTTTTATACTTTTCCAACCAAACAGGGAGGGGGGAATGTAAAAGCCCTGACATACTGTCTGCCTGTTGTTCTGTCTGTTTGTTTCTCTGTTAACACAATGATGCTATGAAGCCAAAACAAAAAAAGTGAAATATGATTTGGGTGGGAAGAGGAGGGAGCCAGGAAAAGAAAAATTAAATTTAAAAATGGGCTGGATCTGGCTGCCATCTCTAAAGAAAATATTCCCAGAATCAAAATATGTTCCAATGCTTGTCTATAGCAGAAGCTTTCTTCCTGAATGGACATTATCACCCTTATTTTATAAAACAAAACAATTGTGTTAGTGATTTTTATTAATTTTATCAATTTATCAAACCCATTTGACAAACAACGTTTGGGCCTCCACCTCTGTGGAGGGAAATTTGTAATCTCACTAATTCTGGCAAACATCAGGTGAGGAATGGTTGTTTTTAGGCAAAGATCTAAATTAAATTAACCCAATCATTGATTTGGGTGGAGAAAGTTACTTGAGTATCTTGTTCTGTTCTGCTGTGCAAAGCCTATAAAGAGAATGCACACAAGTCAGTCTCTAATGCAGGAAGAAAAGGCTCAGTGGATGAGTGGGAAGTACTGGATGGGTCCATTGCTAGGGTAGCTAAGTGCAATTCAAAAGCATATGGCTGCATTTATTTTACTTGTTTAACAAATTTATATGCCGCCCATCACACTGTCCCTGAACAGTGTTAATATTCTTTCTTAAATGGATATGCTGTGCTTCAAAATCAATCATGCATTCTACAAGCAAAGCTCAAATACAAAATGCAACTCCCAATTTGTTTAGAAAATGTTAAAGCCCTGAGTTTAAACAAATACCTGTGCAACTCAAGCTTCTCAAGTGCTGGTTTTTCAAACAATTTTGTGAATGGGCAAAATTCAAGCAGGGGCAAAGGGGATGGTTATAACCAGCTAGGAATGGGAGGGAGGTATTTATGAATAATAAAGAGATATATCAGGGAGAAAGACAAAAGGAATTGAAGGTTCACTGCTCATTTAGACTAAAAAGCTATTCACCAAATACACAAAGAAGACAGAATCCCTCAATGCCTACTTTGTTCCAAGACAAACTATGACTAGATATTAACAAACAAAATAACTGGGTCACTGGGTAAGAGGAATGTAGCAGCCATAATAAAACTTGTCTTCACTAAAGCAATTGAAAAAGGACTGCACACAGTCCATCAGAAGCACCATAAAAGATCAGAGAATTCTCATGTGAGTGATTTCTCCAAAAGCAAAAAGATGCCGATGATCCTATTTGCCTTATATTTTTCTTTGTCTGTCTGTCTTATCTATCTATCTATCTATCTATCTATCTATCTATCTATCTATCTATCTATCTATCATCTATCTGATTCATTGGCCACCCATCATAGGGTCATCATCTAGGAGAAAGAAAACATATACTATCTATCATTCATTTGAGACTGTCATTCTTACTCTTACACTTTCATACAGGCCATTCTGGCAGGGAACTCTGGGAACTGTAGTGTACAGATATCTGAAGGTCATCACATTATGGAAGGCTAAGTTAACTATTTTAAGATAATTAAGCTGTATATGCCTTTCCTTTCCTCCCTCCTTCCCTTCCTTCCCTCCCTCCCTTCTGCTTTTTCTCTTGAATGTGCAAAGTAGTGAGCATTGTGAGTTTTCCCTCATTTTGGCTCCTAAAGGACAATTTTTTGAAAGAACATGGCTGCCCCAAAGTTACCTGGTTGCCTCCATTGTTGATTGTTAATTTGAATGTGGACCTTCTGGATTTAACAAACACAGCCATTACATACATTGGAGAAAGAAAAAGGAAACCATTAATCTCACTAAGCCCTGCCTCCTCCCGCAGAATCAGCCCATCATGTTTGGGGGTGAGCAGCAGAAATCCAAGAACAGACAAGATCTAGGGTGTAGCAAGGACAGGCATCAGGTTTATGGAGTGTAATGAGGAATAAGCATGCATTCTGCTGTGCCTAGATCAACATCAGAATAGAGGTTTCTTGTCCATTTCTCCCTCCTCTCCTTTCAATCTTGAAAATTGCTTGGATGAATGGAAAGCATAATCTCCTCTCCCCCCCCCGGAAAAAAAATTAAGAGGAAAAAAGCCAGAATCACAAGTAGAAATAGTAAATGATTGAATGAATAAGTGAGTGAGCAATTCAAGAGAATGATGGGTTAAATGCTTGTGTGGCTCTTCCTCAATTATTATATTTTGGCAGGAAAGCTCCAATAGAATATATTCCATTCAGTACACACCAATATAAAGAATCAACAAAAGAAGTATAAAGTGGGAGTAGTTCCAGACTTTCCAAATGCAATTCCTATTTTTTATGAAGGGTGTTACAGAGAGCAGATGGTTGAATACATCAATTCCAAGTTCTCTGGTTCTTTGCAAATTGATTAATTAATGAGAGTTTTAAGGGAATTCTCACATATTTAAATACCTCCTGTAGATCATCTAAATTATACCTTTCATTCTGTATACACAATACAAAAATAATTATTTGTTGCAGTTTATCAAATAATCATTTGAAAATCACTTAAATCCATCAGTTAATAAACAAAAACTCTTTTAAAAAATCTTGGCATCTTCCTTTTCTCCCTTCCCCTTGTTTTCCCTCTTAATCTTGTTTTCATATTTTCATGCATTCTTTCTGGGCTGAACTTGAACTAAGAAGCTCTTTTAATTTAACTGGTGTAAACAGATTGCTGCAAGGACCAAAAATATTTTCCCCTTTCCTGGTGGGTGGCATTGCTGATTTGGTGAAATGATATATTTTTCTTATTCTGCTTTTTCTGATAAAGGTTTGAATGGGTCCATATAGAATTGTAGAAATAGAACTGTTAAACACCTGAAAGAAAAGTAACCTTATCTTCAGTGCTGACACAACTGTGGTTCTAACTGGAATGTTTGGATCCTTTCTCCGCAGTTATGAGACAAGCTCTTCACAAATATAAAGGTTATACTAACTGGATTCCACACAACTTCACTCCATAGATTTTACTTCTGTTTTATTTCTGAATTGGAACTTCCACATGAGGAAATTTTATATCCATGTTTATAAACATGCTGTTTTGGATAGCATTTTAAATGATCCTATCGCCTGTCACCATCATATTCATAGCTATCAACACAACAAAACTACTTAGGTTTCTTTCTGTTGTTTGCATAACTGGGAGAAGACAGAATGGTACAGAAGAAAACAGAATAAGGAAATTGTGCTGTCTTCAACTGAAATGAACGGTACTTGAATGAATGAAGACTGAACAGGAGAAGACAGCAATTAAATTCAGCATTTGCTGCTCGTGTCAATCCTTCTCAGATTCATGCTGAAGGCATTTTCAGAAAAGCTTAGAAACAATCACCGTAAGCCATTTCATCATTTGGGGGAAGACTCTAACTAACAATAGAATTTGTTGTGTTAATGCTATAAAGGCATCCCTAAAGTCCAGTTTTTCCTTATTTGTGGTTTGTTAGTTTTAAATTGGGAAGCTGCTGATAAAGTTTTATATAGAAATTATTGAGTCTGTTATCTGTGCATCCATAACTATCTGATTTGGTACAGCAACCAAATAGTTATAGACTCCGATGGATAGTTGATACATGATTTTTTTTGCAACCAGCGTGCCTTCCACAGAAGACCTGTATATTACACAGGTCAGAAGGGCTGAGAAGATATCTGCAGACCCCTCACTTCCAGGACATAAACTGTTTCAACTCCTCCCCTCAGGACAGCACTACAGGGCATTGTATGGCAAGACAACTAGGCACAGGGACAGCTTCTTCGCTCAAGCCATCACTCTGCAGAACACCTAATTCTAACAGCTGACAAAATATAGTCACTACTAAGTTTTTTTGTTTGTTTGTTTAATGTGTATACATATTAACCCATAGAGTGGGCTGCAGTATTGTTATTTATACCTTTTATTATTTTACCTGCTCCTTTTATTGGCTGTACACTTTAGAATTATTATTATATTTTGTTGTTTTGCAGGTACACTGAGTACACTTGGTCAAATTAATATAGAAAATATAATAATAATGACAGCAACAACAAAAACAAAAACAACCACCACCACAATAATTCTACAGCGCTGTAATTCAGCAACAGATGCATCACTTGGGATTGCAGATTATAAATAGGCAATGTGCATACAGGTTAAATTTTGGCTTTTGAACTACTATAAATTGAAGTCCATCTAATATTTTATGTGCCCTGAACAAAGAATCAATAACACTAGACAGCAAGGACCACAGATTTCTAATGGTTCTTTCATCAGTCCAGATAAACAAACTTTGAATCCACAAGCATTGTCCTTTGCATCAGCAAATGGACTCAGTTAAAAACCTAGCCTACAAAATAAGGGGTTTTTTTTGTTTTTGTTTTTTAATTACATTTATATGCCGCCCTTCTCCGAAGACTCAGGGTGGCTTACAATTTTTGGGATACAACCCAATGCACTCAGCAATAGCCTTCATTCCATTGTATATGCCTGCTTATTACTAAGTGGCATTTTTACAAAGTCAGCTTATTGCCCCCAACAATCCTGGGTCCTTAATTTACCTACCCCGAGAGGATGGAAGGCTGAGTCAACCTTGAGCCTGGTGGGATTCGAGCCTGCAATAATTGTAGGCAGCTGGAACTTAAGTGCTAGGCATTTAACAGCCTGAGCCACCAAGGCCCTTTAAAGGTTAATCTACATCAACCTCAGCTCTGAGTTAAAATAGCAGCTTCATATGAGGGTTATAGATTTTCATAGAAATAGGCAATGTATCTTATATCTAAGAGGACTTTTTTTAAAATTAGAAATCATGCTCAGAAAAAGTGGTCTGGCTCTCAAGATCATGCTTGGAGATTCATTTTCATTCACAACCCTTTAAAAAGTAGGTAGAGTTTGCCTTCCTCATAGACAAAGTATTATTTTGCTTCTTATTATTTTGCTTCTTGATAAAAGTCACGGGGAGGAGATTATAATTTTGGTAACAATGTTGAACATGCTGTCAATAAAAAGCAGAACTTTGAGACTTATCTCAGGTCTTCCACCAACTTTGAATCATATCAACATGTGTCTCCTCTACATCTGAATGGATCAAATTCAGTTTTGCTCAGATTCTTATATTTTCTTTTTCAATCGAATTCCATTTGTTCTCATTGTTTTCACATTAATATTTTTACAGGCCACATCCTAGGGGCTAATGAAAATCAGAATTATTATTATTATTGTTTGCAATATACATACATTTTACTATATCTTGAACTGTAAACTGCATTACAATATTTAAGAAAAAATGTAGATGTTTGCTGTTCCAATTTTCTAATAGGTTCAGTTAAGTAGGATTACATTAAGATATAAACCATTTACAGTAGCCTTCTGTACAGAAGTAGATAATCAAAACTTACTGAGATCAAAGTTTTTAAATCTGCATCTGTTCATAAAACAGGGCAGGTATTTCAAAATTAGTTGCAAACTACATAGTACACTATGCTTATGATTTGCAAAAGGATGTGATAATAAAGTAATCTCACTGCCTGCTTGGAATAGTTTCTATTATTTGTACTATACATTATTCTGCAATAATAACAACAGCAAAAAGAATAGAGAGGAAAAATACATTCTTTTGCTGCAATATCTATAACTTCAGTAGCATCATTTGTCTTAGAATCATTTTGGATAAAATAATTATTTATTTATTTATTATTTATTTTATTTATGAGACTTATATGCTGCCCTATCTCCCTAAGGACTCAGGGTGGCTTACAAAGTAAAAACAATAATACAAAAATACAAATATTAAAAAACAATTAAACTCAAGGTCTCATAATCAATTTTGATTAAAAACTAAAAAAAAACCTTCCCCCCATCAGTCCGGGTAGCCCTTGAGTCTGTAATAAAGAATAAATGGATTTCAGGAATAGTGGAGTGCAAGGACCATAAAATAGGAGAAAAATCACACCGAGATGTTCTTTCTTCAGATATACAAGCCGGCAATTTCCACTGGCAATGCAAGAATCAACAGCAGACCCTTGTCTTAACTTCCAACATTGGATCTCTGAAACATGATTTCTGAAAACATAAAAACCAAAAGGTTGATAAAATGATGAGTCACTGCTTCCTCAGGAGCTGAAAGAACTTCTACTGACCTTTTTTTAAGCTAAAGTTGTAGTCTCCTTGGGGAGTCTTTGAAAGGAAAGACCTTTACCGGCCCAGCTAAAATAGGATTGTGCTGTTAAGTATGTGTGTTATTTTAATCTGGCGCATTGTGTTATTGTTATTATTTCAAGCCAATGGTATGTAAAAAGATTTATAGGAATCCTCTTAATGAAAGACACACACACACACACACCGCTTTCTCTTGTAAATTGAAGGCCTTCGTTCTTTAATGAGGTAAACAGATTGAGCTCTCTGAATCATCCCAAATGCGGTGATTTTGTCTAAAGTTGAGAAACACAGCTCTAAGGTAAGGCACAATCACTTGAATGCAAATGGAGGATCAGATCTACATAGGATGCATTTAGAGCTGCTCCAAAAATTCTCCTCTTTGGTAGGTCAAACAACACCATTAAGTTTACTAATAATGAATGTAGCCATTTGGTCCTTTATTTACATAAGATTATAAGGAAACTAGCCCATTCATGTCCATAATTTTACTATCAAAATTCAGCAGAGTGAAATGTTCTGAGAGGGCAGAAAGAAAAGAACTGGTGGGATGCATCCAAACCTCTCATTCTAATGAGACTAAAGACCCATGGTGTGTCAATTTCAGCTAATGATTCTATGTAAAAAAAAGTATGCAATTCCTCTCCAGAAAGATCTTTCTGTTCTTTCTTATTCTCTTTTCCAATTCAATGTCATTTCAAGCCTTCTTTTATTTAATTCATTTATTTAAAAGATTTATATAGCTGTCTATTTTATTTAGCATAATCCTAGGTGGTTTACAAACACTAATAAAAACAGTAAAAACTTAAAAACTCTTGGCACGCCCAAAGGCAACACACCTCTCATATCCATAAACAACTTTCCTGGGCTCCAACCACCCCAACCCCAACCTGATCTTCAAGGCTTTTTAGGAGCCAGGGTGGTTGGGGCTTGCCAGTTCTCAGGGGGATGGGTACTCAAGCCTGTGCCAGAGAAGCACTCATCAGAAATTCAAAAAAAGAAATAACCTCTCTTTTATTACATTGCAGGAATTAGAGGGGAATAAACCAAAACGGGGCTTCCAGAGAAACTTCTGCAACCTTTCCAGTAGGTTAGCAAAAGACATCTCTATCACAGCCCAGATGAAAGGCCTCTGTAGTTCTTCCAGATTATTAATGCCTAGACCCTGGCACCATATGCCATTTGTGCTGCCTCCTAAGCTCTAGTACACAGATGCTTTCTGAACCTTGCTGGATCACTTAGAATAGGGCCGCTGTGTATTGCTGCATTTTAATAACTTTCAAGAACTGTTCACCTTTGCTGAGGGATACAACTCTCCCATTTAGTTAGCATAAAAGGTGCTATCTTCAGTAAGTGGTTGAGAGATCAGCCAAATTTTAAAAAAACCCTCACGCATGTAAATAAACCTGCCTATCTTACTCTATTAGAACAGGCCTTGTTCTTATTGCTACCAATATAAATATTTTTTTCAAAAAAAGTGCCAGTTTTCTCTTTACCTACAGAGGCCTGCAAGAAAGAAATCTGCTAAGACCAGACCTGGGTTCAAATAGGGAAAACAGCTCTTCTGTCTTCCTTTTCTCAGTTATGCTTTTTCTAAAAAGATAAAGGTTGCTTTCTAGGATTATTAAACATCTAGTGGTGGGTCCAAAATGGTAACTCTACAGAGGCAAAAGATCACTTAAAGATCTAATGTTAAGAAGTGGACATTGGAACATTTCCAGATCTTCTAGAAAGATATTAATTTAATGATTTCAAGCAAGGTAGAAATCTCCTTTACAATGTGTGACAATCTTGAGGGGGTAATTCAGTAGACTCATTGCATTTAAATAGTACCACCCCACCCCACCCCAAAATATTTGCAGTGACCATACTGGGAGAAGAAAGCAGTGGCCATTCTTCTTTCAAGGTACTTTTCCATGTAACGTACACTTTCAAGGAAGTAAATCCTAATTAACATCATGGAGTTTTCATGTTTTCAAAAAAACACACATATAGTACCAAGCATGCTATCTCAGAACTTGGCAAGAGGTTCATAAGTGTTAGTTAGTTCCAAAAATTAATTCAGCATGCCTGAAATTTTCCAGATTTAAATGTAGGGCTGCATAACCTGAAGACTGAACATCACATATACCTCTCAAAGATTTTGGGGGCTCAAAGGCCCCCAAACTCTTCAGTGTTGGTTATATACAAGAATGAAAAAATTATTAAATATTTGGGAAGTATCCCTATTAGTTATAAAAATCTAGGAACTAACCATACCAGTTATACTGATTTAGCTTTTGTTCTCTGCTTCATAAATTACCAATTCAGCTACCTGGGGAGGGAATCCTTAGATGTCTTATTATTATATTACGTTGTCCAAGAGTGAAAGGGGACATAACTTTCACCAGCTGCCACATTTTTCTTCTTTTCAGATTGTTGCCTTATAAGGAATGCATGGGTTCTGAATAGGTTCAGACTTGGGAAAAAATACTATTGATCTTAAAATGAGAATGAGCATTGCTTTTTCCCAGCATTCCCCTCCCCCCCCATAATTGAAGACCTTAATTCACTTGGACTATTGTAAGAAACACCATTAATACTGTGGGCAAATCTCAGGATATTATTTTATGCAAGTGAAATGTGGCGTTAGTTTTCAAAGAGCTTTTAGGTTTTTCCCGGGCTCTGGCTTCTGAGAAGATGATCTCCTCTTCTTGCCTTCCCACTATCATCTTCCCCTCAGCATAGACAAGGGAGGTCCTTTGGCTGTTATGGATCTGCAAGTGGTCCACCAACATACAATACTTTGACCTGTGGGAATGTTTTACTGATTGATTTATCTTTAGATACTGGGAATGGAAACAGGATGGTGATCACATATCTCCATATCACCTTCTGGAGCCAAGGTTTTATCCAAGCATTCTGAGGGAACATAGTTACTGTCTTCTTGAGATGCTCAAATGCCAACCCTCTATCTGCAATCTGGAGGGAGGGAGGGAAGGACTCTTCATAAAAGCATGTCACTTTCCTGTTTAAATTATTTTCAATGTAACAAGGAAGCCATTTTTTCTTGCCTTCTAAATTGTTATATAAATATGATGACTGCTGAGCCTGGGTC
The DNA here is from genome assembly GCA_009733165.1 of Naja naja. Lineage (NCBI taxonomy): Eukaryota > Metazoa > Chordata > Lepidosauria > Squamata > Elapidae > Naja > Naja naja. The sequence continues at coordinate 56,005,661 of CM019148.1, forward strand.
AGTAAGCCCCATAAGTGGTGAAGTCATAATTTCTGTAGTACATGAACAGAAATATCAGTTGTTGCACTGTCGGATATCAGGGGGGACATTGCCTCACTTGACTATTTTAATTGGTTAGCATTACCTCCCAGTGACTGAAGTCTGAATGCAAGAAAACAGAACTAATAGCATTTCTAAGCAACTGCTGAGAGGGAAGAACATTTTTAAAAAGTGTATGTTCGACATTCTGAACTCTGTTTAAAAATTCTCTAGAGGGAAACAGAAAGAACCCAAAATGAATAACTACTAGTGACTTTCTCATTAATTACAGTCTGACAAGGAGTTGGCAGGTAAAAGGAGGAACTGTAGGTGGGGGAAACCTGTGGTTCACCACCACATTCCTTAAATTCATAAAAACTGCAGAATATTTCACTGTTGGTCAGACTGGAATGGAGATAAAAATGTGAATTAAGAGGCAGAGTTGTTTGGACGTGACCTGACATGCTAGATGTGGCCAAGATAATGCACATTCTGAAAAGATCTAGATCAGACCCAATCTGATACTCTCCAGATAATTAGGACAGCATTTCGATGAATTCTTGGCCAGTACATTTGTTTGGAGAGTTGCAATTCTAACACCTCCAGAGAGTACCACATGCAAGAAGGTAGTGAAGATATTGGATGAATGTAATCCCAACCTGCCCAAAAGTAAGATGTTTATTTTCAGAAGCAGATAGCAAAGTTTGACTTATAAGTCAGCTGTAACTCTTGTATTTCAGAAATATAAGAGATGGGGGAATTGATCCATGGAACCCAACATTCTTTGGTGATTTCATCCTTTGGAATATATATATTTTAAATCAATCTCTGTTTTCCTGACACTGAATAACATTCCTAATCCAGAACAAGAGAAGAACATAGTTATTGGGAGTGGGTAAGAAATCATAAGAAAAATCCTCCTGGGAGATCAATTCCATCCGCGCTTTCTACAATTTTGTAAACAACAAACTAAAAGACTCAAGATCCATCCCACCCCTGAAAGGACCTAATGGTACAGACTGCAATGTCAACATCATTAGAGCCTTGGTGGTGCAGGCTATTAAACGCCTAGCACTTAGTTCCAGCTGCCTGCAATTACTGCAGGCTCGAATCCCACCAGGCTCAAGGTTGACTCAGCCTTCCATCCTCTTGGGGTAGGTAAATTGAGGACCCAAGATTGTTGGGGGCAATAAGCTGACTTTGTAAAAAAATGCCACTTAGTAATAAGCAGGCATATACAATGGAATGAAGGCTATTGCTGAGCACATTAGGTTGTGCTCCAAACATTGTAAGCCGCCCTGAATCTCCAGAGAAGGGCGGCATATAAATATGATTTTTTTTTAAAAAAGCCAACCTCTTTAACACATTCTTTGGCTCAGTATTTGTAAACAGCAATGGCTCATGCCCAGTATTTCCTAGTCGAACCACAGACAACTACAATGATCTAATACATATCAATTTTACAGAAGACAATGTTGAAAAAGCACTACGCAATCTAAAACCATCTCTATCTATTTGACCAGATGGAATATGTGCCTACTTCTTAAAAAAGCTATCCGCTGCCATAGCCGAACCTCTAACCATAATCTTTGAAAACTCTTTCAGGACCAACTCCTTGCCAAACCTATGGTCACAAGTTACAGTCATCCCATCTTCAAAAAGGAGACCCCAGTCTAGTTGAAAATTACGAACCAATCTCTTTATGTTGCGTCACCTGTAAAGTCATGGAATCAATTATTAACCAATCCATTATCCTCAACTTAGAGACAAACAACCTACTCTCTAACAAACAATATGGTTTCAGAAAAAAACTATCCTGTAATCTACAACTCTTAAACTGCAAATACATATAGACTACACAACTCAATCAGGGCAAAGCAATAGACTCAATCTACATAGACTTCTGTAAAGCCTTCGATTCAGTGGTACACAACAAACTACTAAAACTAAAATCTTATGGTATCTCTGGACAACTGCATAACTGGACAGAAGCATTCCTGTCAAACAGACAACAAATGGTCAAAATTGGGAGCGTCCTATCAAATTCTGTACCTGTCAACAGTGGTGTCACCCAAGGCAGCATTCTAGGACCAACTCTCTTCATACTCTACATTAATGACCTCTGTGATCATATTAAGAGCAACTGCATTCTCTTTGCTGATGATGTAAAGCTATTCAACACCACAGACAATACTGCTACCCTTCAAAAAGACCTCGACTATGTATCAGAATGGTCAAACAAATGGCAACTTCAAATCTCAACAAATAAATGCTCTGTCTTACATATTGGCAAAAAAAATCAGAAAATAAAACACAAGCTGAATAGTCAAGTCCTTGTTGATCCAAACTCCGTCAAGGACCTTGGAATACTCATCTCTAATGATCTAAGTGCTAGAGCCCACTGTAACTACATAGCCAAAAAGGCATTAAGAGTTGTTAACCTAATCCTACGTAGCTTTTTCTCTGGTAATATCACACTACTAACTAGGGCATACAAAACATTTGTTAGACCAATACTTGACTACAGCTCATCAGTCTGGAACCCACATCGTGTATCTGATATTAACACAGTTGAGAAAGTCCAAAAATATTTCACAAGAAGAGTTCTACACTCCTCTACTCATTGCAGAATACCTTATGCCACCAGACTTGAAATTCTAGACCTAGAAAACCTAGAACTATGCTGCCTTCGGTCCAATCTAAGTATAGTATATAAAATCATACATTGCAATGTCCTACCTGTCAATGAATACTTCAGCTTCAACCATAACAATACAAGAGCACACAATAGATACAAACACAAGGTTAACCGCACCAAACTTGATTGCAGAAAATACGACTTCAGCAACAGAGTGGTCAATGTCTGGAATATTCTACCTGACTCTGTGGTTTCTTCCCCAAACCCCAAAAATGTTAACCTTAGATTGTCTACCATTGACCTCACCCCTTTCCTAAGAGGTCTGTAGGGGGCATGCATAAGTGCACTAACATGCCTACCATCCCTGTCCTATTGTTTCTTTTATTTTTCTTATATGTATTCATTTCATGTATTCACAACTATGTTTATCCTTATACTTATTATCTTGTAAGCGATTGACAAAATAAATAAATAAATGAAATAAATGGGCTCCAAAAATCCTCTTCAGAGATCAATGGTTTTACTCCCTTAAAATGTAGTATGGCAATTCATTAGATTATCATTGTATTAAATTTAGTTATACTGAAACATTATACTCCACTCTTCAAATATGGAATACATAAATGTGAAAGGAAATTGTAGACTATAAAGAGTGAACGATACCCACAAGTGCTGAGACCTAATCAGGATTTTCTCTCATACGGATGAGTTCCATATGTGAAAGGGTTTCAAACTGAGAAGTTATGAAGCATGACCCTACAACATCCTTCTTTCAAGGAACACTGTATGACATTCAAGCACACAAAGGGAAATCCCTACTAAACAGAAGAGGATGGTATTGTGTGTGACCTTGCAGTCAACCCACATATTCTTGCAGCACACAACTTCACTAAAGCCAAATTGTGCAGAGTTGGAGAGAGCAAGGAGCGAAGTGAGGGCCCTCTGAATTTATGATGCCAACCCTTCTATATCATCCACTAGATTGTTTCTGTAATTATTAAGGATTAATATGTTCAGCAGTTCAAGTTTAGCTCTTGAAGGTGAAGTTTTCCATTCATTGCTTTGAGCCATTTTTTGCCTCACAAATTCTGAATGAAATACCACTGAAAGGACTATCCTTTCCAGGAGGAATTGTATGACTGCATAACCTTGAATGACTCGTATCTTTCTTCCGATACAAATCCCTTTTTTTCTGCTTGTAACAAATGTGTGATCAGTCAGGCCGAGCCACTATGTTTTAAAATCCTTTTAATCCTCTTTCTGGTAACAAAAACAATTGTGAGTGATCTTTGAGGATTCTGTATAGGGCAGAACACCTGCAGCTTAATGCTTTATGTTAACAAACACCCCATGTGAGTCTAATGCCTCTTGGCATGTAAGAATGCTGTTGTGGAAGACGTCAGTAATAATGAGGCCCAACCTTAACCGTTGACCTTTTGCCTCCAAATCTAAACCTGTTTGTCTCTACTTCCAAATAGCCCAATGTATCATGGAAGTGTCAACACAAATGATTTATTGTCTGTTGGCAAGTCCTTTAATACAACAGTGGCTCTTTCCTCTAGTCAGTGAAAAATCACTCTTCCCTTTCAGAATTTCTTGATGACACAGTTCTGGGTCACTTAAACTGAAGTCCATTTTCAAAACCTAGCTTCCACCTGTGATCATAAAAACCTGTTCAGAGTACAACCTAAAAGCTTGAGCAGCTGCAATTGTAATGATTACTCAAGAGGATATAAATATGTTTGCAATCATATTGGCAGTAATAAAAGGCTTCTGTTAATATGTAATATTTTTCAAAGCATGTTACATTTCTGCAAAATCTCCTCTCTTCTCCTTAAACTTTATACATTTACATTGTTTACTCATCAAGACATTTATATTCCAAAATTTGCTCCATGGATTTAGCACATGACACATCTGTGATTTTGACAGCCCTGAGGTAGATGGATAATAACTTTGGCCAGGCAGTATCTGACCGAGCTTCCAAGGTTGGTAAAATGAGGACCCAGATTGCTGGGGGCAATATGCTTGCTCTGTAAACCATTTAGAGAGGGTTGCTCTCACCACTGCTTCTAATTGTTTACAGAGCACTGTAAAGCACTGTGAAGCAGTATTTAAGTTTAAGCAGTGGTGGGATTCAAATAATTTATCAACCGGTTCTCTGCCCTAATGATTTCTTCCAATAACCAGTTCACCAAACTGCTCAGAAAGTTAACAACCGGTTCTCCCAAAGTGGTGCGAACTGGCTGAATCCCACCACTAAGTTTAAGTGCTAGTGCTGTTGCTATCACCAAGAAGAAATAGAGAATGCAAACTAAGAAGGACTACATCTAGCAGGACCAGGATTTTCCATTCTGTTTTTTGTTTTTGTTTGTAATTCTGTTGAGCCAAATTTTTTTAAAAAATTTCTGATTTCCCAATCACAAAATGATGATAAACAATGCTATCAAAATTTAATGAAGTTTTTAGAAAAATGTTGATGGTCCATTCCTGTCCATTCCTCCTGAGTTTTCAGTAACATATAGGAAAATGGTTTGAAATACCATTAGCCCTAGTGTAAAGCAGGGGTCCCCAACTCCCAGGCCACTAAGATTACATCCAAGTACAGGAGAGGTATGAGAAATAAGCTTAGAATAACCCCACTAAGTATAAGTTGTGTAGGGTAATTACTTTGGTAAGTTTTCAAAAGCAGGTTATAATTATGCTACCAGCAAAAAACCTTTCCAGAAATCCAAGTGGTTCTTGTTTTACTGAGTTTGCCAGCCTTGCAAGGTTTGGCAAGAATCTTTTCCCTAACAGCTCTGTTTCATAAGATCTGCTAGGCATCCCATCACAATTTTTGAAACTGTTGATCACCTACTACCTAATCCCAAATTCTCTGGCATTCTTTTTCCAAGGTTGAAACCCTATTTATTTTTACTTAATCAATGAACTGTACTTCAGAGAATACCGAAGTAAACTGTAGTCTGCACATGGTTTCCACTGGATCAAATATATATTGGTAAGATCTGAATGAAATCAAGCCTACTGAAATAGCTTTATTTCTTAATTAAATTAGTTTGGTAATTTAAATTAATGTTTTTAAATAAATTCTGAGCCAAACAACAATAGGATAGGATAGGATAAGGTAGGGTAGGGTAGAATAGAATAGAAAAGAATAGAATAGAATAGAATAGAATAGAATAGAATAGAATAGAATAGAATAGAATAGAACAGAATAGGAGTTGGAAGGGACCTTGGAGGTCTTCTAGTCCAACTCCCTGCTTAAGCAGGAAACCCTATACCACTTCAGACAAATGGTTATCCAACATCTTTTTTAAAACTTCCAGTGTTGGAACATTTACAACTTCTGGAGGCAAGTTGTTCTACTAATTAATTGTTCTAACTGTCAGGAAATTTCTCCTTAGTTCTAGGTTGATTCTGTCCTTGATTAGTTTCCACCCATTGCTTCTTGTCCTGCCATCATATGCTTTGGAGCAGGGGTCACCAACCTTTGGACCTCAGGGACCACCAAACACATAATTTTAAATCCCAGGGACTACTAATCAGTTCTGTGGGCATGGCCTAATTTGTGGGTGTGGCTTGGTGGTCATGTGACTGGCTGGGCATGGCTTGTATGTAAATATTATAAATATTTATATAAATATTGATTTTTTTTATTAAAAAAGAGCAACTTTTACCCAAAATCAGGCAAAGCAGGCAAGCAGATTGAGTTGCTCACAGAATCATAGATTCATTCAGAAATTTATCTATCTGCCATTGGCTAGCTCAGTCTGTCACATAAAATTTGCTTGCAAGCAAACTCATAAAATTAACTCACGACACACAATGTATGTAAATATTGAATTTTTTATTTTAAAAAAAGCAACTTTTACCCAGAATCAGGCAAAGCAGGCAGGCAGATTGAGTTGCTCACAGAATCATTCAGTGATCTATCTATCTGCCATCAGCTAGCTCAGTCTCTCAAATTTGCTTGCCGTGAGTCTCCACTGAATAATAGAACCTTCAGTCCTAAGGGAGGTTTCCTGCTTCCTAGCTAATCTAAATCTCCTGGCACAGCAGAACAGATGATGATCAGAAAAAGGAAAAATAGCAATTTAGCAGGCAAGTTTGCCAGGTAAAGAGTGAGTGGGTGGGGAGGGTTCCTGCGGGTCATGTGGGTGGTGCAGCCTTGTGTTTCTGCGCAGCCTGGATTAATTGCATTTGGGGGGGGTTCTCTGGGGTGAGATTTCTCTGTGGCCCACCAAAATTTTCTCATGGCCTACCAGTGGGCCGCAGCCCATTGGTTGGCAACCGCTGCTTTGGAGAATAACTAAAACCTGATGCAAATATTTTTAGACAGTCAACCACTGAAATTAGACAAATCAGATTATCTATGATGTCATTGAATGGGCTTTTTTAAAATTTACAAATCCTTCCCTTCTAACTACCGGCACCTTCTGACAAAACTGTGTATAACATAAGAAGCTGTATTGTTTAAATTTTGGGATGAATATTATTTTACTCAGTTTACAGGAGTGTATACAAAATGATTTATCTATCATCAAACAAGAAACATATGTGTTCCTGCACACATATGTCACATAGAAAAGAATCCATGAAGAAAAAGTAAATGTGGGCACTCAGATATTCAGATATAGCAAGACTCTTGAAATTTTTCAGAGACGGAAAAAGCCACAAAGCACTAGCTGTATTTACCCAAGTCTTATTGTCATTCTTCCAAGCAATTTGGGTTATGCTCCCCTGCTTAACGTCTATGGAGATTCTCAGCCATCCAGGTCATGGTAGTCCCAAAGGTGCTTTTTCAAGAGGCAGCTGAACTTTCTGGTTTTTCTTTTTTCTTTTCAAAGAAAAATCAGAAAGTCCAGTTGCCTCTTGAAAAAGTGCCTTTGGGACTCCCCTGCTTAACATTTATGTTATCTTTACACTGAGCTTATAGAGTTTCCATTTTATTCAGAGAATATTCAACTTATATGGACTTTGGACTTGGCAATTCTGGTGATACTCTTAAACTAGATTGTCGTTCTCACTTCTCTTTGAAATGGAGTTTTAATATGAATGAATGAATAAGGGGTATGAGTGGGAAAATGTTTAGTTTACTTAGTTAGCTGCTTTCTTTTGCATGGCAAAAGATTCCTGTTTTCTTTCAGGTAGGAAATTTCTCTTTACCAGGAGCCAAAAGTCCCCTGAAAAAAAGATACCTGGAATTTTTCAGGATGTTGCCTTACAGAAGCAATAGGATAGAACATTATCAAGAACTGAACCTTTGATAAGCTTGTCCCTGTTGAATGCTGACATTACATAAATGATTTCATACAGTTAGACTATTATAAGAAAACTATTATAACGTGATAACCTAGGAATATGTATTCAAGGCATATTTTTACCATTTTATTTGTTGACACAGTTTGTTTTCCTCATTCTGCTTGCAAAAGCTTGTAGAATAATAGTTATCCTAGCATTGTTTTTTTTTGCAATCTTATGACACTTTAAAACTAACAAATGTACTTTAGCCTAATCTTTCTTGGGTTTGGTTCACAGAATTTCATGTTAGAATATGTTTGTGATTCTTAAGTGTCAAAAGTCCATTCTTCAGAAACAATACATTTTTGTATCACTTACTGGATTGATAATCCATTTGTCAATCCTTTTTTTTTCCTCCTCTCTTTTTCATTAATTTTGTTTTATTGCTGGAGAAAGTGATTTCACCAATTGCCCACCAATTTTCCGTAGAACCTAAAATCCAGAACATATTAGGAAAAGCATTGTGGCAGACATCAGAACAGCCACAGAAGACACCCTCAAACACCAGAAGCAAATTAAAGAAAACAGCTTGTTTTGCCACTGGAGGAGAAAGCAAACTCCTTCGATTTATGAGACATCCTCCATATTCCTCCCACACACACACTCATGTTTTGATACCAATTGAAATTGTGCCAGATGAGGCCTATTTAGTCTGGTTTTATGTTCATTCCAATATGAATACAAACTCCTTGTTTATTCTTAGAGCCACTCAAGGGGTGAGGGCACCAGAAAATCCCTGACCCTGTTAAATCTTAGACAACATCACCCTGTGGTAAAACGGTCATGTTTGTTCCCCACTCTACATATTTATCAGCATTTGGCATGATACCATTACATGATATTTTAAATGCTAAAAGAGAGAATGGGTCTGTGGTGGCATGCCAAAACTCTTTCAAGAGGACAGTGAATTGGCTCACTGTAGGATTAAAATTAACAAAGGCAGGGTTTGTTTCTCCTACAAATGTGAGAATATACCTTGAATGTCACTAGGTAAAGTATAGGAAATGCCAAGAGGCACATATCACAGTGCTCTGAGGGCCACAAAATGCATCTGTGCATTTGATGTAAATAATTTATCTGATGAGAAATGAAACACAGGCAGAGAATTTATCCCTTTCCTTCCCTGGTATTGGCCTGAAGAAAATTCTTTTTCTGAAACTGGCATTTATGGACTGGGAGGACACCATTTAGACAAAGGAAGATTACCTGTACTAGCTTCAGAGAAGGCATTTTTCCCATGACCACAGTAGTGGATAAAAGGCTTTAATTATCTTCCATACGTATTTCCATTAATAATATGTCTGATGGATCCTAGAAGACATGTCTTCTGCTGCAATACTCATATAAAACATTTTTCTCCTGAAACTGGATTCGCCCCATCCCTTTTGACTTTTTGTAAGTACTTCAAGAATTGGTTATGCTTGGGCTACCAGAAGACTGAAGATCTGTCCCCATGGCTCCATTGATGAAGGAGCCATTTCTATCATTCTTTCACCCAGGTTTAGTATTTTTGTTTTTATTCTGTTACTGTGGCTTTTCAGATTTTTGAATTTATATTGATTGTTTCATTTATTTTGTGCAAAGGTGCTTTTTCTAAAAGCCCACTGGACTTTCTTAGAGGGGGTTTCTTTGAAAATGTTTTGCTTCCCATCCAAGAAGCTTCATTTGCTTTCAAGGCATCCCCAGCTCTTCTCATTCTCTGAGGATGAATGTTCAATAAAGGTCATGATATCCAGGGAAGAAAATCTGTTGCCTCTTGTCAAAATAGCTGTTGTTTCTTGTTAAGAGGTATTCAAAATATTACTCATTCCAGCATACAGCACATATTGCTTAGAAGGATATGTGTTGTTGTTTCATAGGAAGATGATCTGGCACAAGGCTTGCCACAAGCCACAGAAATTGTTCACAACAAATCCAGTTGTACAAGCATATACTTGAATGTCCTATAGAACATCCATAGTACACCACCATGATTCCAAATTGTGGGTCCAACCATAACTCAATTCTTGGAGTCCCAAATTTGTTCCATACTTTTGGCAGCATTCTGCCTCAGTTGATTACTATTTCTTGTGCCCTGATCTATCAATGCTGCATCTGTTTGCAGAGCCTTATATAACTAATTAGATCTGAAACAACCTCTGTGGTATCATGGACATAGTATTAATGTTATCCCATTCACACATAAACACTTCTTGCCCTAGATTGCATGGAGAATAGTGAATTGTAAGAATTTTAGTCAACACTCCTAGAAGGCACCAGTTATTTGATTTTGTTGGTATCCATCTTAGTTTTCCTGTATAAAAATAAAAATATTTTTTTAATATTGACCTTAGAAGGGAAATGTTAAAAAAAACACCTTAAGGGCCACAATGAGAATTATTCTATGCATCTGATAGATAAAATCAGTCAGATTTGGTCTGAGCTGGACTCTGGCTATGGAGATCCTATTGAAGTGACTAAGACATATACTGGCTTGGTTGCTGGAGAGGAGTTTGAACCTTGGTTCCTGAAAAAGTGGACATGATCCTTGGAGCTATAAGATTGGTTTTTTATTTATTACAGCTGTGTCTTCCCCAACTGCTGATGGCTTTCCAGAGACAACATGTAGTAGGGTCTGGATGGTATGTCATTCTTGAGTGAAAGGATGAGGTTCTAGCTGCCTTGACTGAAGCAGTGGATGTCTCTTCCTCAAGAAACAGGATCCAACAATTCTGGACAACTTTCATCTGATCTCCAACTCCCCCTGTGAGGAAAGATTGTGACGGTGATGAGGCTGTCAAGTCAAAGTCTGGATGACATAGATTTTCTGTACCTCTTACAGCTATATTTCAGGACCAGATATAACATAATATATTGGTTGAACGTGTTAATTTGTAGCAGTCTAGCCTTTCTGATCTTTTAGCAGATTTTAGTGCTATGTTTATAGTATTCTTCTGGGCCAGCTCAGGAAGTAGAAGTAAGCAGCATAGAGTTGTGGTGGTTGTCCTCTTTCTTTCAGGTCAGTTGTTTCAGTCAGTGTTAACAGTGAACAGAGATCTAGCCCTAAACTCTTATTTTTTTAGATGTTGTTTCCCCTCTTATTTAATGTCCACATGGATCCATTAGCAGAAGTCATCTGATGATATGAAGACTGCTCATGGTCACTCATGGCTTTGTAAACTCTCACATTACTGTAATGTGCACTACATAGAGGTACCTTTCAGAACAGATTGCAGTAACATGGGTAGTTACCAGTGGTGGGATTCAATTTTTAACTACCGGTTCTTGGGCATGGCTTGGTGGGTGTGGCAGGGGAAGGATACTGTAAAATTTCCAGTCAGAGGTGGTATTTGCCGGTTCTCTGAATTACTCAAAATTTCCACTACCGGTTCTCCAGAACTGGTCAAAACCTGCTGAATACCACTTCTGGTAGTTATGCATCTTGGTATACCCATGCAACACCTATGTTTTATGAGTTTTGCAGATTAGCGGTCAGATTCTAGTGTTTCACCTATAAATCTTTTCATGTCACAGGAGCAGGATATTTGAAAGACTACCTGTTTCCAGCTGCTCACAAAGATCAGACAGGATTGGAATGCTTTGAGTCCCATTTATTTAACACTAGAATCTTCTAAGACCCCAAAAGCATGCTTTCCATGTCACTGCACTTGTCCTATAGAACAGCACCTTCTTGAGGTTCAGATGGCTCGAACTCTGCTAGTCTTTACAAAAGCACTCTAGATCTGGATTTTTCCTGGGGCATTGGGTTATTCCTGGGTGTTTCCTAGAGAATCACTGTATGTGTTTTGTGAATTATTTCATCCTGTACTATAGGTGCTATGGTTTTTCTACTGGTTTGTTGGATCTTTATTCATAATATATTTTCAGGTTGCTTATTAGCCATCCAAAGTCACTTAAAGAGTGGGTGGCCATGTAAACTGAATTTTTTAAACTGTATGCAACCAATTTTCAATAATTAGGGCAAAGGAAGCCACAAAAAGGGCCTTGAGGCCACATGGAGTCCTGGATCTCAAGTTGCCTTTCTCTGTGTTAGGAAATGTATCTGTCTTACTGGTAATCGTTTACATTTATAAATAGAGTACTTATTTCAAAGACAACCAAAAGTCTAAGATATTCTTTTTTTTAAAAAAAAGAAAGAAATCAATCAATCAATCTCTGTCACAAGGGACTAGAATGCCTCACAATTTAGTGAAATTGTGAGCATTTAAAAATATAGGAATGCAAGTGCTGCCCAGACATTTGTCACAGATTATTTTGAATGCCACTTTTATGATATTTCTTACAAAGTACAATATTTAGAAAAAAGAGGAAAGCAAAGTAAGGAAGTTTATTCAACTTTGACTTCAAGCTGTTTAGGAACCTGCTAATTTTTAAAATTTCATGCAGTCAATAAATCTCACTCTTCATCTTTTGTTTTCTTTTGTTGATGTTTCTCATTTTTACTTGATTACTATGAAATGATATTATAATGATGGGAATGGTTGTGGTAATGATGTTTGGTGGGCCTCTCTGGCTTTCTGAGAACACCTGCCAATATCTCCTGGATAACCTGAAGAGTTATCATTTCTGCTGTTCAGCTTCATATCATTGCTTCCTACTGGCAAAGGAAGAGGGAATGCGGTGATTACAGGCTAAGATATATTAGATATATCAAAGAAAGAGCTACACCTGTGCTATCATTTTGGGTGACATAGCATTTCAAACTGGTCTTAGAATTTCACATGACTACAATTTAAAACTTATGCATGATTCTTCCACATTAGTTTTAGGCTGAAGAAAATCACCATATAAAAATACTAGAAAAGCCAGTCATGAACATGCCAGACTTACAAATTATCAATTTATTTCTGGCAAACTCTAATTCATCATTCATTCTTGCATGCAAATATATGGACTGTTAAAGAGATGGAATGATTGGAGAATAGTTCCTGGAAATAAATGGTCTTTTAGTGAGAAGCATTTCTGAAAAGGGATGATCATGTTGGGAGCAAAAGTTTAAGTTGCGTATTTAGGGCAGCTTTCCCAAGCCTGTTGCCCTCCAGATGTGTTTGACTTCAAATCCCATATTCCCATAATCTAGGAATCCAATTGGCATAGTCAAAAAGTTGCAATCCAACACATCTGGTGGACACCAAGTTGGGAGAGCTATTTCGAGTGATCAGTTGTATAAGAAAGAACATGTATTCTCAAACAAAGCTCATAAAGAAAGGGAGTGAAACCTGATGCAGATATAGGTTTATTTTCCCTATTTTTGCACCTACATAAATCTATAGAGAGAAAAATGAATGGAACTGCTGAAACAATTACAAGGACTAAGATACTAACTTTTAAGTTACATACAGATGAATAAGTCTACAGTATTTTTTTTAAGGTTTTGAATAACTAATCCTCTGCATGTGGGCTCTTTGAATAAACTCTTCAATAAAGTAAGGCATTATTCTTTTCTTTATTGCTTCCTAGGCTTGGGTTACATGTTTCAGAAGTGAGAAAGTCTATTGTTTGCTGGATATTTCCATTGCTAATTCTGCTCTGAACTATGAACTGACTTGTGGGTTTACATAATGGATAGTTTATGGCTCTTCAGAATCCTTGGATTACCTTTCATTGTGATAATTTTGCTGTCTTTTTTAAGCAATTCCAGAGTAGGAAGCTGTTTTGCAATGCCTACTGGGACTAAGTGTTCTGGTTTAAACTGGTTCCCTTATTGAGCCATGTGATTTCATATAATGGTGAACTCTCAACTAATAAGTCTGACACACCCTTAGGAATTGTTCCATTATGTTCCAACTTACACATTAAAAATCCAGCATGGATCATATTTCCATCTGCAGACATTGTATATGGTTCCAAATATTTGGACTGAGCGTGGGACTTTGAATTCATTGACCACAGACTTTTATTTCATGTGGGTGGCAGTTTAATGTTTCCAGAAGACTAAACAGCACCTCCAAGCTTGTTGCAAGGGTTTTGCATTTTTCATTTCTCTCAGCAAATCAGTACTAGAGGTAGGCAATGTGGTAGCCTTCCAGTGTTTTGGACTACAGTTTCCTCATGCTGCTGTGGGTGATAGAAGTTTTTTTTTCCAAAAATTGTTTATTTCAATCTGCATATGCACAACAATACATTAATAGTGTGGCATCAATATATCATACATTTTAGTACAGGCAAAATTAATAGTATCAATCATATCTCTCAATGCATATAGTTCACATTAATTCATAGTCCTTCAAAGCTTATTTTCAATCTTTCAAAACTCTCCAATTGCCTACCACCATATCAGTTAAACATACCTAGTAATTCCATTATTCAATTTTCTCCCTGCTTTTATTTTATTTTTTAAAATAAAAAATTCTCATTTGGCAAGCAGTGTGGTTCCAGGTTTCACATCTCAATACAAACATGACCATAGTTACCTGTTCATTATATTTGTTTAGTTTCATATTGCATCATCCTTATTATTGTTAAATATTAAGCTTATCTTATCCAGTTCCAATTCATGTTATATTAATACATTCTCATATCTTATTTTACAATGTTATCTAAAATTTTCATCTCATTTCTGTTGTCATTTCTCATATTACTTTTTTCTGTCACATTTGTCATTTTATCAATCCTTATCTGTAAATATAATTGTCCCCTCTGGTTAATAATTGCACATTTCAAGTTTAATTTTTATCATGTCCCTTATATCTTGCAAATCCAATCTTGACTCTTGTAAATCCAATCTTATATAAACAAATAGTTTCTCCATTATATCTTCTCCTTTTTTCCTTTTCTTTCCTCTTCCTTAATAGTTAAAATCCTCTTCTTTAATAGATATATTCAATCCCAGAGTCCAGTATATTATTTCAGCCAGTATCTTTTGAATTTATTTTCAACAATCCATACTCTTGAGTCTTTGTTTGGATGGCTCTATAACAATAGAAAATGTTCTTTTATTTTCTTTTAAGTTCCAAAATCCAAACTCTTGAGAAGACCAAACACTTTTTAAAACGTACTGAAGTTTTCCTGTACATCAGGTGGCACTCTTGAGTCTTTTTACCTTTAACTTTCTTTATTGAATATCATATTTTTATTAAGTTTGCTAATTTCAATCATGAGCTATTATTTCTTTTCTTTTCAACACACTCAATTTCAGCATTTAATTATGCCCTTTAAATGCCCATAATTCAATAGTTATCCAGTTTAATTTCTAAACCTTTGTTGTGTTAAGGTATTTTCCTTTAAATTTTCTCCTCCAAATTAATCCAATCCAAGTTTTATGAGATTCAATTTCTTTCTCACTTTCTCTGGTCGCCGCTTCCACACACTTCCCTCCAAGATAGCCCTTTATTTTAATACTGGGGTACCTCAAAAGTGATGTCCTTTGTCTGGTTCACACTCTGCTCGCTACTTCTCTGTTCCAACACAAAACTTAGTTTCCCAGAGTGTTTTTTGTCTTCGTGGTGGCCATTTTAGGACCACCACTGCAGCTTGCCTTTGGGAGGGATTTTCCTGTCAGGGAGGGGAGTTGTGACTCCCCTCGACCCTCAAGGCAATTTCCCCCTTCTTCACCATCCCACCAGGGTGGTTCTGGTCCCAATCAGGACCCTCCAGCAAGTGAGCTCGGGCAAAACCTTGCATGATCACGGATTCCGCTATGACTCCGACGAGGAACAAACTGGAAGTCCCAGGGTGATAGAAGTTGAAGTCCAACACTTCTGGAAGGTTTTGGGTCACTTGCCTTTGATCTACAGAATCCAGGGTAGTTCTTTTTCTTCTTCATTGATTGTTATAGGTGAAAATTTGGTTATTACACCTGAGAATGTAAAGAGCCAAACTGAAGCCATTTTGCATTCGCAGTCTGAACTTTTAAAGCTCAGAACATTTATGTAATGTGTTTTCTGCTAGAAAACTTACAAGATTGCTATACTATGTACTTGTCATAAGTTAGAGGTATGTGCTGGGGTGCTCTGATATTAAAAATCACATTAAGAGATATTAATGGTTTTCTTATAATCTTCTGGTATTTGAATAACAGGAAATCTGATTATAATGAGAATGTTAGGAGTTTTCCATGGAAGGTTGGAACTTTTTTATGAAAATGTTGTATAACATCCATATATGGACAACAGGAAGTGTTATGTAACCATGTGATTGGATAAACCTATATAAGCTTTATTCACTAAATGGAAGGGTCTCCTTTTCTCCTAAAATGGTTATTAGGGAGTGAAGGGTCCACTACTGCAGTATCTTACCTAATAAAGCATCCTATGGATCAGATTATCAATAGTCGGTTGTTCATTTTTATATACTTCTCACATTGATAGACCATCTTACCTGACAGGGACTGGGACCTAGAAACCCCCACACACACTTATTTGTCTAGAGAATATTATGTGGATACATTGAAAGATTCCAAAAAAAGAGGATAAGGGGGAAAAATAACCCCACTCCCACAGTATTCATACAGTATTAAACAGTATTCATGTTTAATAATCTTCATCTAGGACTCTTCTTAACATACATACAAGCATAAGTAAAATCAACACTTCATTACATTACACAGAAATACCTCCTATGGTGATTCCTGTAAAGGTGTGGAAAATAATTTCAGAAGCCATTTTTCTTCTTCTATGCATTTAAAAACATGTTAACACTTTTAGAATTTTACATGTTGTTGTTATTTTTATTATTGTTCTTATTATTGTGCAAAATTGATTGTTGTTATTGTTGCTATTGGTTTTAGTGTTTGTGTGCGATAGTGTATGTTGATTCTATTGTGTTGTTTATTATATATTTTACTGATTAGTAAACCTAGAAGCACACTAAGTAATAAAAGTCCATCAAACTAGTAAAATATGAGCACACAAATGGCTTTGGATCTCAGCTTTTGTATTTATCTTTTCCTTTTGTGTATTGTAAACTATAAGCCAATAGTGTTCAAGTACTGTTCCAGTATAATCCCAAAATAACTAGAGTACCACTTGAACACCAGTGACATTGACAAAATCACCATCCATCAATTGCAAAAGGCACCTTGACTTGGAACAGCTAACATCCTGTGATAACACTTTTAAACATCACCAAACAATCATATTTGCCTATCTCAAATTCTTGGGAAGAACTCAATAGATCAGGGGTGTCAAACTCACATCATCATGGCGGCGCCATGTGACATGTCAGGACTTTTTTCCCCTTTCCTAAACCAGAGGTGGGTGTGGCCAGTGCATGATGCATCTGGCTCACGGGCCAGGTGTTTGACGGCCCTGCAATAGATGGATAGAAATTCCAAATCCAGTCTAAACATCTGGTTGAACCAACCATAATAATAATTGAAAGTTATGGCGTATGCATATGCAACCCATTGAATGATGAAGATAAAAAGAAAATAGCTGACTTTAACCGGGATAATGAAAAGGCTCTTAGTATAATTGGGCTGAGACTGAGTGATCCACAGCTAGTCCATATTCATGGTGAAGAATCTGCTGCTAGATGTTGGGACATTTTGAAGAGGATTTATGTTCGAGATAGTGTGGGTGCACACATACAACTTACACATAAACTGTTTAGAACCCATCTTATAAAAGGTGGCAATATGTTAGCTCATTTTGAGTTTATGAAAAGGATTTTACAAGAGCTACAAGAAAAGGAGCTGATTTTCTCGGAGTTGCATCAAGTTTACATCATTCTTTCTTCTTTGGATGGAACTTATGATGATTATGTGTCTTCACTGGAAGTTTTAAACAGAGATGAACTTACATTGACTGGCATAACTGGAGGACTGTTAGAAGAGTCAAGAAGAAGGCAAGATAGAAATCAACTGAGAGAAAAACAACCACAGGAAGAAAAACTGTCTTCAACTGCCTATATTGTTAGGAAATGTTTTTCTTCTGGGGCTAAAGGTCATATAGCCAGATACTGTAAAAAGGGTAAGAAACAGAATGCTACTAATATACAGAGAGCTTATGAAGATGCTAGTTTAGCCATATCAAGTACAACTACAACTGTAAACCATGATATATGGGTAGTTGACAGTGGAGCATTGCAGTGTATAACTAAAAGTAAAGAGAGGTTTGTTAACATGACAAAGAGTAAACAGCATGTATCATTAGCTAATGGATGGAAATTGAGAGCATCTGGAGAAGGTACTGCATATTGTTCATGTATTAATGAACATTTACAGATGTTATATGTACCTAGAATGATATTTAACTTGCTATCTGTAAGAGCAATGGTAAAAGCAGTATTTGTTGTAACCTTTCAGAGAGACAAATGTTTATTAGAAAAACGGGGTAAAAGTGCTACTGCAAGATTGGATAATGGTTTGTTTATTATACATGATAATCCATTAATTAATGCTAACTCAGTTTATGAGAATAAAAAGCCTCATGATGAATGTATTCATCTGCTCCATAGACGTATGGGACATATAAATTTCAAAATGCTAAAGAAAACTGTTGAGTTATCTAATGGTATAAAATGAAAAACTTGTACAAAGTATTTAAATTGCAATGTTTGTAATCAAGAGAAAAGCAAGGTAACTCCTGCAAATAGGGTAAATGGATTCAAAAGCAGTGAACTATTAGAGGTTGTTTTTGCTGATGTTATTGGACCTAAGAAACCTAGTTTAGGTGGAGCCTGTTACATATTAAGTATAATGGATCATTTTTCCAGATATGGTTTCTGTTATTTAATGAAAACGAAGACAGAAACATACCAGCAATTTGTAAACTGGCTAAAATTTGCTGAAAGGAAAAAGAAACAGAAAGTTATTAATTTAGTTATAGATAATGGTACTGAATTTACCAATAGAAAATTTGAAACCATGTTACAGAAAGCTGGCATTGAACATAAGTGTTCTGCTCCTTAGAGACCACAACATAACCATATATTGAATGTAGAGGACAAACATTACAGGCTATGGCTAGGACTATGATTTCAGATTTTGGTTTATCAGAGAAACTTTGGGGTGAAGTAATAATGTGTGCTAACTATGTTTTGAATAATGTAGTGAATTCAACGTAGTGAATTTAACATAGTGAATTACCATTTACTCGTTGGCATGGAAGAAAGCCGTATCTCAGTTATTTACATACATTTGGAACCCCAGCATGGGTTCATATTCCCATGCAAGTAAGGCAAAAGGGACAACATAGAGCAAGACAATTATATTTTGTAGGTTATGAAGCTAATCATAGATCATTTAGATTTTGGGAGCCAGGTACTACTAATGTATATTGTAGTGCAAGTGCTGCATTTCTGGAGCATGTTGGCTGGAAAAAGCTTGAACAGGAATATAATAAGGTACAGGATAGTGTTGTTGTTGAGACTCCATTGTTTAGGTTGCAAATGGGTGTATAAGATAAAGACTGGTGTGGATGGGACTATTACCCATAAAGCAAGATTAGTTGCTCAAGGATTTGCTCAGTCAGGTAAGGACTATGATGAGGTGTTTGCACCTAGTCTGAAAGCAAATACATTGAGAGCAGCATTAGTTTGGGCAGCTAAGAATAAATGTAAAATAAATCATGTAGATGTTGAAACTACATATCTACATGCACCTTTACAACATACCATTTATATGAAAAAGCCATTAGGTTTAAAGGATGATGGAAAAACTGATTATTGGAAATTAAAGAAAAATCTTTGTGGTCTAAATCAATCCGGTTATGAATGGAATAAATGTATTGTAAAGGAATTAGTTTCAGTAGGCTTGGAAGCTGGTATTTATTTATTTATTTATTTTATTTATTTATTTATGAGACTTTTATGCCTCCCTATCTCCTGAAGGACTCAGGGCGGCTTACAAACTAAAAACAATCTGGATACAAATATACAAATATTAAAAAACGATTAAACCAAGGTCTCATAAATACAACAAAATTAAAATACGTTTAAAAACCCTCCCCCAACCCCATCAGTTCGGGTAGGCTAGTTGGAACAGGCAGGTTTTTAGGTCACAGCGAAAAGAGCGGAGGTCAGGGGCCACCCGGAGCTCCAGGGGGAGATAGTTCCATAGGGTGGGTGCACCCACCAAGAAGGCCCCCCCTCTGGAACCACCAGCCGGCATTGCCGAGTCGACGGCACCCAGAGAAGGCCCTGTCAATGGGAGCACACAGGACACTGGGAGGTTGTTATTGGCAGCAGGGTCTCCCGCAAATATCCTGGACCAATGCCATGAAGGGCTTTATAGGTTAACACCAGCACCTTAAATATATGGTATAGCTGATCCTTGCTTGTTCCAAAGAGAGAAAGATGGTTTAATTTCTCTATTACTGTTATTTACGGATGACATAGCAATTATAACTAAAACTGAACAAGAAGCAAATGATATTGTTTATAGATTACTGAAAAAATTCAGAATTAGAAATTTAGGGGAAATTAAGCATTATTTGGGTCTTGATATAGTGAAAATGAATAAAGGTTTTAAAATTTCACATGCCAAGAAGATTAGCCAATTATTAAAATGCTATAACATGGAGCATTGTAAATCTGCTAAGACACAAATGAGTAAGGAATTTACACATAGTGATATTAAAAGTCCTATGTTTGATAAGGAAATATATCAATCCTTAATCGGTAGTCTATCATATCTGGGTAATTGGTCTAGACCAGATATATCTTACAGTGTAAACCAATTGGCTAGGTCTAATACTGAACCAAATGAAAGGCATTGGCAAGCAGCTAAGCGAATACTTAGGTATCTAAAACACACAATCCATTATTCATTATATTTAGAACCAAGTAATGAATTAGTGTTAACTGCATATGCTGATACAAGTTTTGCTACTGATATAATGACTCGTAAATCAAAATCATAGTAATGTTGGGTGATGCTTTGATAAGATGGAAGTCTATTAGGGAACAACATAATAGTTTATCCACTGTGGAAGCGGAGTTTTCATGTTTATCATTAATGTGTACAGAATTGATATATTATAAACAATTGTTGAAGGATATTGGAATTACTGTACGTGATCTGTTTATTGCTTATGAAGACAATCAATCTGCAATTAGTATGGCTACTAATTTAACTGTTAAAACAAGGTCTAAACATACTGATTTGAGATGTTTGAACGTTAGTGTGTTCAAAATAAATTAATTCAGTTAGAATACTGCATGACTGAACATAATATTGCAGATCATTTCATGAAAGCTCAAGGTGCAATTAAGCATAAAGAGTGTTGTGAGATTTATGGTTTAAAGATGTAATGTATTATATATTGACCTACCCAAAGGGGAGAATGTTAGGAATCTGTATACCAATTAGTTGGGTTGGCAATATATAAACCAACAATGTATGTTTGTAGCTTTAAGAAAAAATCACTGTATTGATTTATGCTGTATTCCGATTGGTTGATTGTATTGTAGGTTACTATAAGAGGGAGCTAGAGATCACAGCTGGCTGTCTCTGACATTCTGTTGTTATCTAAGGTTCTCTGTTGTATTTATGCTGTGCTTATACTTTGATATCTTAGTTTACTGTAAATGACTTGCAACCCGTAAGAAGACTTTGTAATTGGATATTATTTGGACTGTTAAACATATATGACCTGGACCGTTTATTGGACTGTGCTATTTCTTAGAGTAAACTTTAACTCAATTTAGTGTGTCTGTGTGTGGCTGAATAATTATTCGTAACTACTCTCATAAACGTTTCTATGTGCTTATCCTTGTTACTCAAGGGTTATTCTGCACATATCACAACATAAGCCATCTGCGTTGATCCCAATGGTTATTGGCACACTAGGTGCCACACCAAAAAATCTTGGATAGCATTTAGAAAATATGTGTATTGACAAAAATTTCATCTGTCAATTACAAAAGACCATAATGCTTGGATACAGACACATTCTATACTGCTTCATTGCCACTCCCTAGGTTCTTGGGATGAACTTGATATGTATGAAAACCAACACTAGCTTAAGAATTGGCAACTGTGATTTTACATTTTTGTATATATAATAATAGCAACAAGTTGTTGTTGTTGTTATTATTATTATTATTATTATTATTTATTAGACTTGTATGCTGCCTTCTCTCCCTAAGGACTCAGGGCGGATCACAAATAAAAATACAGTACAATAAATTAATTAAAAAAGGATTAAACAATACAAGCCTATTTAACAACAAGAACAATTAAAATTATTAAAAATTTTTAAAGACAGAGCCCCCCCCCTTTCTTGGTTCAGTTCAGGCCGGCCTGCTGAAATAGCCAAGTCTTTAAGTCGTGGCGGAAGGAGTGGAGATCCGGAGCCAAACAAAGGTCCATGGGGAGTTGATTCCACAGGGTGGGTGCCCCCACAGAAAAGGCCCTACCCCTGGGCACCACCAGCCAACAGTGTCCAGCCGACGGTATCCCAAGGAGGCCCTGTCTGTGGGAGCGTACAGGTCGATCCGAGTGTGATGCCGGCAGGAGACATTCCCGCAAGTACCCCGGACCCAAGCCATGTACGACTTTATATGTTGTTACTAAGACCTTGAATCTCACCCGGAAGGCAACCAGCAACCAATGCAGGTCGCGCAGGAGGGGAGTAACATGGGAGTATTGGGGCAAGTGTATGATTCTGTATGCATATGTATGTGTATTTTAATACTTCACTACCTTATCTAGTGGTACACAATAGTGCCAGTAACAGCAATAGAGAGGGAGAGTTAATTTTCAATTGATTGAAACTATAATCCTCAAATTAATACAGATGTGTAAATTGGTTTGTAACCTACAAAAAATATATGAACACATTATACATATCACTACTGAATTATAAATACATATATCGTATTAAATTCTTAAATCCCTCAAAAGAATGGAAAGGAGCAGTGGCCAGATTTATTTTAAGAATATTCCTTTCATATTTATAATTATTGGGTACTGAACCACTTCATGACAAATTGCAAAATAATATTCTATCACCCATTAAATTAAATAGTATTATCTATATTCTGAGAAACTCTCCAGTTAATTAGGTAATTCTGCGGGTTACCATAGGATATGGCACTCGTTAATAGGAAATAATAAAATTGCCAGGGCTATGCAAAACTGTTTCCTGAACTGCTGAGTTTTCAGGGTAAACCACGTCCATCTAAAGGAAATAGACTATTAAAATAATCTTAGCATTTCTGGTCTAATTAAGAACAGAACTGACTAATGCTTACTTAGCTGGAACAGGAAACATGGTTGGAACTTGTCTCCTGAGCAAAAATGGGAAAAGTTGCAAAGGGCACCAAACTGGAGATCCCAAACTTAGCTACATGAATGAATTAAACAGGATTTCCCAGGCAACTCAGCTGATGCTTATCAAATCTGAGGAATATACTAAGCAAGTACTAAGTACTTTCAAAAATAAAAATGCTATTTTAAAAAAACATAGGAACATTATCATTAGGGATAATTGAATGTGGAAAATATTAGGACTATATGAAGCTTCAGATAAAGGTATTGCTGGAAGAAACTTTGAATCAGATAGCCTTCTCAGCTTCTTTGAAAAACAAGTTATCCCCTTGCTTTTACAAATGAAGAGAAACAATTGTTTTGTTCTGCTGCAAAGCCCTCTTAGCTTTGTCACACTGAATTCAGAGTCTGGATCTTCTGATACACTGCAAGGAAACTTCTTCATTACTGGAGGGATCTTCTGGGCTTTGCATCTTCACTGCAGGGTATGGGGAAGCCCCCATAGGCATTCACATAATTGGAAAGCCATCAGAA